>VWZT01013523.1:244281-326228 GCA_013397055.1 Pachycephala philippinensis | reverse complement strand
AGGGACGGGACGGGAGCGAGTGGGGCTGGGGGCTGCACGGCCTCCTCACACGCACACAGGGGGAGAGAGTGACTGTACATACACAGACGCACACACAGACTGTACACAAACACAGAGAGCACCTCTGCTCACACGCACAGAGTACGCGCACACACAGCCTCTCCTTGCACACGCACGCAGCCTCCCCTCACACACAGGCCGCCTGCCCTCACACACAGTCGCACACGCCACAGTGGCACACACACTGACCGCCTGTACACACACACAACACCCCTATCCTCACACAGCCCTCCTCACCCAGATCTCCGGCCCCCACACAGGTTCGGCTCTCCTCATGCACCTGCCCTGACCTGGTATGGGCAGCCCTACACACACAAACACCAGACTGTCCTCAGGTACAGCCTCATGCACACACACACACACACACACACAACCATCACCTGTGTTCGCACGCATGTGCCTGTACACACAGCCCTTCTCATGCATGTGCGCCTGTATTCACAAACAGCCTCCATTATGTACAGGCACCACCTGTGGTTTTGGACAGCCCTCACGCTGCCTTGTCCTCACACACACACACACACACACACACACACACACACACACACACACACACAGAGTCTTCCTCACACACACCCAGCTGCCACAGGCCATCCACACCCTGGGCAGGAACAGCAGGTCCCTGCACAGACACAGCCCTCCTTGTGCACACCCACAGCCTGCTCACACCTGCACCCACATCCATGTGCTGACTGCTCCCCATGTACACCCCTCCAGCCCTACACACACCTCCTGCTCACACTCCCCACTCCTGCACTGTCTCACTTGGGTCCCCTCTGCACTTGTGCTCCCCAATGCCACACTGGGGCTTTCCCCCCTCCTCAGGTGTCAGCCCCAGAGGTGAAATGATGGCTTTAGCTTTCCCTTGCCCACTGACCTGCGGGTGTCACTGGTCCTGGACACGCCAGGGCTGCACCACACAGGTACATCCCTCCTTCAGCCCTGCACAGCTCCTGGTCCAGGTGTCTCCTCAGCAGCCCTGCAGTGGTTACACAGCTGTTGAACAGTTGTCAGCTCCAGATCACTCTGCAAAACCTGCATGTTACCACTGCCACTTCCTCTCCTACAGGAACTGACAGGCTGATGCCAGAAAACACACCAAGAAACCACCATTCTGTGGTACTCAACAGACACCTTTACAGCAGGTCCCCCAGCAAGGGCTGACAAAGTACAGCAGCTAAGGTGACAGGCCATCCCCCCGAGGACTTCTCCGTGTGTGTGGCCAAGGCTCGATGGTGAACCTCAGTGAAAAGCTACACCTCTGATGGTCAGCAGAAGCAGACCTGGAGCACTGCTGGCCTCTCAGGCAGGGTAGGATGACTACACTTGCTCCTTGGCTCGAGCACAGAGCTGGAGAGTCACCTGCTGTTGCCCAAGCCAGGTGACACCCCAGCACCTCTCCACACAGTCACATAGGTCAGGATAGCCAAAAAATATCTGTCATGAAACTCTTTGCTGGAGTAAGTGGTTAACAGTGCAAACAGTCGTACCCTTTACCAGGGCTGCTGCCTGCACTGTCAACACTGCTTCTTATAAAGTCCTGAAACACCTACATAAGACAGCCCAAAACATTGACATCTGCCAAAATATATATATTTTTCAGAAAAAACAGGGCTCTTGTTACAATTTGCTTTGTGTGTTAGGAGAAAAACCCCATAACACCAAATCTCTGACAGTCCTCAGATCTCAGGAGGGCACAGGGCTCTGCTTTTATGTTTCCAGTATGCGCGAGGAGCACGGCTGAGTGAGGAAAACACTTCTGGGGGTGAAAATCGGTCAGCCAAAAAAGGTCAGTGCACCGGGGAGCACCACTGTGATATTTCCTCCTTCCTGAGCCATCCAGGGAAGCGCGTGCCTGCACAGGCGCCGGGCACACCGCGGGACACGAGGGCTGGCTCTCCCCAGGCTGCTGCTGCAACCGTTCTGCCGAGCTGAAAATAATCCAGAAGGACACAGAAAAATTATCCAGAACAAATATTTACAAATCACATCCCAGCACACTTGGTAGTTGCACATGAAGAAGCGGACGGTCACATGGCGTTGATTGCTTTTTGCAGATGCTAAATCGTGTTTTAAACGATAGCAACAAAAAAATGTCGGAACTTCCCTGCTGTTCCTCTTCCAGGTTAAGCAATAGCTGTGGTCAGGGCCAGGGCGTTGTGCAGTGGGAAGGAGGTGAGCCAGAGCTGGCGGACACAGCCTGGGAAGGAGCAAGCTCTTGCAATGCCCCGTCTCCCACCACCAAACCCCATTCCCATGGGTGCCACCGACTCCCAGCATGCAAACCCGGACTTCCCAGAAGGCTTTTGGTGCAGCCTGGCAGGGCATCACTTGCGTTTGACACCTCTCCCATGGCAGTGAGGGTGCACACGATCTGAGAAAGGCCCAGATCTGCAAAAGAAAGATGCCAGTGCTTTGAGAGCCCAGTCCTAGGTTGCCTGGCAGAAACTGATATGTCCCAGTGCATGTGGATGAGGGAGGTTCTCCAGGACCATTGCATGCAACCTGGTACACCCCAGCCCTAAGTCATTCTTGCTCCACCCAGCCCTCATTTCCTTCTCCTCTCTTCCGGGCAACAGGACAGTGTGCCAAGGGCACTTGGCTTGGTGCACTCCCTGCTGATGTGGGGCTGGTCCTCTGCTTCCCCCACCCGCACATGAGCCTTCCCACCACTCCAGTCCCCTCCACTCACACCCTCATTCATGTGCTGAGACAAGTTCTTCCATGGGCTCTAAAAGGTGATGCTCAGGATGTGCCTTTTTCATACAGCCAGGCCATCAGTGCAAGTTTACAGCTGAACCTGTGCAGAAAATACACAGCCAAAATACAGCCTTCACATGTTTGTCTCCCCAGCTCTGCCATGGTGCCCCCCCATTTCACCACCAGCCAGACCTTCTGCATGGCTTTTGGTGCTGTTTCTGCACTCTGGAGTACTGAGTTTGCCCTCTCCTGCCTGGAATGATCCAGTGCCTCCTCTGTGCCACCATGTGTGGGTCTTGTGTCCCCTCTTCCAGCAAAGGGCTTGGGCCATAAATGCATCTGCACCTGGCCAGGCCATGCAGAGGATCTGAGATATCCACCGAGACCTGTGTGCTTTGAGAGCAGCCTGGCCCGCCCTGAGGGGCTCCCTTCACCCCAGCTCTTTGCTCCACCAGCTGTCACCCTCCACCCCTCACCCTCAGGTCAGGAGAGCACAAGGATGTAGGCTGCTCCAGCACAGCATTCCCATTTCTGCCTCCAACATCCTGTATCCTAGGGACCATGGCCATGGGCCCATTTCTCAAAATTTCTTCTTCACCTTCCTGCCTTAAACCAACTGCTTAGCTCTCCTCTTTCCTTCATCTCTACACGTTCTGACTCCCCAGCACCAAGCCCAAGTACTTGGAATCCCACACATCCCTGTCCCTGCACCACCGTCCTCCCAGGAGCACACACAGCTTCAGGCTACCACAGCCTCAACCTCCCGCCCCGAGATGTCCCCCTTGGTACCCGAACACCACCGTGTCCATCCAACACAGCCTTCAGATCAAAAACAGGCACCAGCCTGGTCCTTTCTTGCTGTGCAGAGGCGAGGACTGAGTGCTGGAGAGGGCTGTCAGATCCAGGAGTGCTGCAGGAGGTGAGGAGGTCCTTCTGGGAAAGGACGCAGCCAAGAGAACAGCAGGGCTGCAAAAATGACAGGAGGGGTGGATTCTGGGAAGGACGTGCCAATCCACCAGCTCTGCCCTGGAAGTGGCAGCTGGATAAATAACACAAGAGAACCCCCACGGCAGAAAGCCATGCTGCTGTTTGCTGCCAGAGACAACCGCCCCAGTCATGCCAGAGCAGCCCCTGGTGAGAGACGACTCAGGGGACAGGTGTGTGCTTTCATGTCCAGTTTTATTAGTGTTGCATTAGTACCATAAAATAGTTGACGAGGTCGAGCACGTTGCGGTTTGTTCCAAAAAAAAGGCTATTTACATTTAATCTGTCTTCATAAAAAACAACCCTAGAACCCAAACAATACAACAATGAAACAGATGGACAACTCGGGAATCTATAAAGTGGTAATGTCCCCTCACACGCTGCGGTCCGGACAAGCCTGGTGGCACGCAGCCCCAGAATTCAGGCGCTCCCCCACGGCTGGGGCACGTCCACAGCCAGGCAGGCAATGCTCCGGCCACTGTCCAGCCAAGACTCCAACCAGAAGCTGACTGGATGTGGCCCCAGAACAGTGCTGTTCCTTAAGGAAACCAGCAACCTGCTGCTTTGCAAGTTGGCACGTCCCCTTCTGCCCCAGTCTGTCCCAAAGCACCAGAGTGAACCTTCCTGCAGGAGCCGGCCCTGCCAGGAACATCTCCCATGAGAACACTGAAGAGGCTCCAGGAAACCTCCATGAGATGCTGCTGCTCATTTCTGGCCGTCTCCTGCCAGGTTAAGCCCAGAGGGAGTGTCATGCTAAAATGCCACTACTCAAATATCTGCCTAGATGAAGACCCCCCACAGATGAAGGGGACAGAGATGCTGCATCCAACCTAACTTCAAGAAAGCTCCAGGGCACCAAGCCCTTTACAGCTGCATGGCAGGACTGTCCTAATCCCAGTTTTCCAATACCTCAGCACACCAAACAACAGGAAAAGACCACTGGTTCTGCTGCCTCTTGCCATTATTTTCCTGTCAGCCTTGGAGATTCCAGGTGGAAGATCCTCTGCCCTGGCTCACCAGTGCTCCTGCCAGCACACACTGCTGGTGAGAAACGTGACAGGGCCTTTGTTGCAATCACAGGTTAAGCGCAGGGCAGTGTGGTTCCTGGCTGAGTTTGATGATGAAAAGCAAACGGGCAAATCTCCTCAGCCCCAGAAACCTCCCAGCCACCTACCCCTGCCCTCTCTGCAGGATAAAGCCACAAGCTTTATCTAGTGTTCTAATTAAAGCAGCAAAACATAGCCAAAGAGACCATGCTTGTCCCCAAACTCATGTGTAATTAAGGGGGACTCTGCAGTTACCGCAGCGATGTAAATGGTGACAATTGAACGGGATGGGAACTGCAGCACTGAGCTAAAACAGCCACACGAGATGTCCCCGACGTCACCAGTGTGACAGGAGAGCCAGCCCTGATTGAGTGCTGGCAGGGCTGAAGCCCAGCTTTTGTCTCCAGGAACTCAAGCCAGAGGACCAGGAAGCACTCAAGGTGCAACACGATGCCACAAAACCCTTCCATCTTTCATCTGCTCTCCAGAGCTGCTAAACTAGGTCAGCGTCGCACAGCTCAGCGCGGAGCCAGCCCGCTCCCCAGAGCTCACCTCCGAGCCAGGCGGGGGCCCTGCCCAACAGCAGCTGGAAAAGAAACCAGCTGCTCTGAGAAGCCACAGCCAGGGGGGCAGGAGAGACTGACCCTGTGGGGAGCTGGCGTGAGGAGCTCTGGGACACAGAGAAAGGGACACACCAGGGGACACCGCCTTCAAAGCACCTCCTGGCCAGAGATCCACTCAGCTGCTGCCCACCCCAGCCCCTGCCTTTGCTGTCAGACCACACAGCTCCAAAGCAAGCTTGACTTGGGAGGTAGCCCCACTGAGTTTCGTCATTTGAGATATACCTTCCCTGCCCAAACTCTCCAGAGCTGAACACAGACCGGTGTTGTCTCTGCTCTAAGCCACCCTTCTGCACTCACTGACGTGGCCACAACCACCCAAGCCCAGAGGCTGGCACAGCTCTGCAGGCACGGGCCCACTGCTGCCCCAGAAGCTTTTCCTGGTCCCACAGTGAGGATCCCTCAGGTCAGTGGAGCGAGGTCCCAGTGAGGTCCCCCCAGAAACTGTTGGGGAAGTTGGGAAGGTGGGAGACCTGAGATCATCACTCATTCATGTCACCAGGTCTAAAGCACCTTCCCAAAACAGTCTGAGCCACATGCTTTGACACTCTTTTTAGAGACAGAAACCTGTTTCTACTCCAGAAAGGAAAAGAAACAGCTGCACAAAGTGGCTCCACAGGAGAAACAACAGAGGCATAACAACCTGATCAGAGCTGCGCCACCAAATTTGCATGCTAGCCCTTGCCTCCAGGGCCAGGAAACACCACAGCCACCCCCTGGGCACACAGCTGCCCACAAGCAGGCCCAGCCTGCCACTGCTGGACTCCCTCTGGGATAACAAGGCTGAGAAGTCGGGATGTTTTCTTGCACAGAAGACACGTTTCAGAGCAACAACAGCTTTCCACAGGGGAGAAATCAAGCCCTCAGGTATACCGAGAGTTTCCCGATGCATTTGCTTGTATAAAGTTAAAACAAAACACAAACCAACATGAAATGCAACTAGCAGAAGTGTTTCTCTCACACGTACACACACACACACACAGAGTACAGCAGGGCAACACACATTTGATAGGCAGGACTCTGGAAACCCTGTCCTAGCTACCAGGTTTTTTCTTTACAGTAGGTTGAAATACAAAGAGGAGCACAGTGATGGTTCTCCCCTCACCCCCCAGTAAACAAAGTTATTGCAGTCGGTCAGTCCACCTCACCTCTGCAGCAGCACCACCGAGAGCTGCCCAGGCTGCACACGGCTCCCAAGTGCTGGAACCCAGCCCAATCACCCTTGTCACACCAGTGTGAGACTCGAGGAAGAAATCACACACTGACTAATCTCCTTTACAAAGCTTTTTTTTTGATGCAACAGCCTCGATAAAGATGTGATGTGCTTATACACCCTCTCCCACGCTGCCGCTGCTAGGCAACGCCATAAAGTCCCAGAGCATCAGCTCAGGTCACCCAAAAACGTCAACTGAGGGACACGACAACACCCCAACTACAGCCCAGCTTCTGCCACAGCCAGGAGCCAGCACACATCAGGCAGGAAGGAACAGAGTATTGCAGCCAGACAGTGTGTCCTGCCCAGCAGCGTGCCACCAGGCCTGAGAGAGTGAACTCCTCCCTCACGTGGTTTCAAGAGAATACCCAGTCCCTGGCCAAGCAGGTTGCCCTTGTGCTGGGAAAGGGTTCCATGACATCAGCTGGTGAAGCAGCCCAAGCTGCGACAGGCACTAGATCCAGCTCTCACCTCAGAACCTCTCTGCTAGCAGAGCACACCACCACTACCTGCCCAACAGAACCCGGGTGAGCAGGACCTGCCATGCAGCGCAAAGCGGGTTCCCCAAGCCTTTAAAAACCCAAGGGTAAGGGATCAGGTAAAAAAAAAAAAGAAATAAAATTCAAAAGCATCACTGCCCTCAGAAAGTAACCTCTGGAAGTGCTCACAGAGCCTGGCCTGCCCGCAAGGGGGGGACCCGAAAGGACCCATCAGAAATTCAAGACCCTTACCCTGAAATGCCAGAGATGTCTGTTCTTCCACATGGCAACAACACTCTGCTCCCCATGTCCCACCTGCCACCTGACAGAGCAACCCATGCCACCTCAGGTGTGCAGTGTGACAGAGGGGCAGGAAGGCAGCTGGACATGCAGAGTGCCTGGCTGGCTCCCAGTCCAGCCACTACAGTGAAATTTCACTCCACAGACAACGGCTCATCTTCCTGGGTTTGTGTTTTCTTTTTGGCAAATTAATGTTTTCCTGTTATTTTTTTGTTTTTTATTTTTATTTTTATTTTTTTTTTAGAAAGCATTAAAAAAAATCTGCAGCTGTTAAAAAGAATCCTTTCCCTTTCGAGGCTGGACGAGGTTTTATTGACAGGTAAATAATTGGTGTGAGTATGTAAATAGCAGCGACCCCACTGACGTGGTGCCCCTCAGCAGCACAGCCAGCTGGGGAACACAGAGAGTGGCTCGGTTTGGTCATTGTCAAAGACCTGGGACACAGGAGTTTCCTTAGACTTAGTGTTTCCCTAATTCCTGTTCCTGCCCAACCCTCCTCAGGCATCACTTCAGCATGAACACCTGCCTGTCCCCTTGGCAGGCTCCGTGCTTCGAAGGGCATCTCCTCTCCAGACCTCCCTAACTCTGCAAGTGGCTTGTTTTCCAAACCAGACAGTTGAACTCCCTCCAGACTCGCTGATCTCTCATCCTTTGGCAGCAGGAAGAAAGACTGGCCATCCTTTTTTCCTAGAAATACAGAAGGAGGGGGCCAAACGCACCGTAACGCGCATGATCTTCTGCAAAATGCGTTCGAGCTGATCCACGGCTCCCCCAGCCCACTCACACCAATGAGGTCTCAGGTTAATAAGCAGTGCAGTTACTCAGCTATCTGCTCGTAAGTGGTAGGTGTTCTTGGGCAGGTTGCCTGCTCCTGCCAACTCCCCCACGACTTCACGTTGTCAGCACATCTATATTTAAGACTGGTTTGTTTGTTTTGTTTTGTTTTTTTTGCCTTTGTTTAAAGGGGTTTCCTTCCTTTGTAGTAAACTTAAGAGTTAATAGAAAAAAGTAATTCAAAAGTAATCCAAGCACATCTGTAATTAATTCTGCAGGAGAGGGCAGAGCGATGCGAGTCAGAGTTGGCACGCAGTTCCTGGCTCCTGGTGTGCAGTCCCTGGGACGGGCAGAAGGTCTCTGCGCCGAGCACAGCTAGAAGTTAGATTTGGAGTGTCCAAATATGCAGATGGGAAAGTGCTTGACATGAGAGGACCACTGTGCTGCCAGCTGAAAGAACTTGACGTCGTTCCACTCCACCCCGTCGATCAGGACTGCAGGGGAGGGTAAAAAGAGAGGAGAGTTAGAAAATACCGAGGGGAAGTGGCCAACCTGAGGCAGCTTTGCCAGAAGTCTCCTCGCAGTCAGCAGAGGGAGGCCTGGCCACACTCAGCTGCTCTGCCCCACCCAGCTGCACACAAAGGCTCGGGAGCACACCAGCTTTAGGGAGAACAGCTCAGATTGTTGTTCCAGCATCGCTCACTGACACCAGAGCTCCCCACACTGCTGGTTTCAGCATCACCTGATCCAACTTCTCAAATTTCCTAAGCAGACTTCATTTTCTTTTTTGGGCAAATGCACTCTTACAGAGATGGACATCAGTCTGTCCTCACTGGCACTCTAACCAGGACATCCATGTCTCCTAAAGAGGTGACACATGTCCTGTGAGCACCCCTCAGGCTCACCAGTCTCACAGGGACCAGGCCAGGATTAAGGAGGTGACCCAAGCAGATCCCTCTGTTGGGGATTACTAACTGAATAGGCTACAAGGGTATTTTTGATACTGGATGCCCAGCTCCACTGACAGACACTTCAGGTCTGTCTACAAGATGCATATATGGCTCCTGCTGTGGCATGAGCATGTGCCAGTGTCCTGCCCAGAGGAGCAGCCACAATGTCATCACCCGCCACCAACCACCACTTGCACCAGCTGTTCAAGAGAAACAGGGAATGACAGAGAGAGGAATGGAGCCCTGTCCACCCCCTGTCCTCATCCAGAGCACTGACTCAGAGACAGCTAAAGGAGGATTTTCCGCACATCCCAGACCTATTAAAGCATTCCCCCATGCCGGACACACCAAAGCCCATTCCCCAGGAATATTCCCATCACGCTGGCTCCAGGGCACAGGGCAGGACACCAGGTCGGCCCTTTGCCTGGAGGACAATCACAGCCTGTGAGCCTTGCCCCAGAACCCAAAGGGATGCAAGCACTGCACTTACCACGCAGCATGTTCTGCTGATGTTTTGCTGTGCAAATCAACCTGCTGATGCCTTCAATACACTGGCTCTTTGACTCAACCTCCTTGTCCTTTGTTTTCTTGGGCAAAAACATCACTGGAAGAAAATCAAACCAGCACACGGTGAATCTATGCCACTCACAGGAGCTGCACTGACACTTGTTTGTGTTTTTGCATTTAAACATTCATGTTTAATGAAAATTCTTACTCCTAAGATCCTCCCTTTTTGGCATGAGTCTGTCAGTGCTGAGCACCATCACTGATGCACATGAGCATCTTAACCCGAAGTGTCTCTATGTGAAGCATTCCCAGCTCATAATCCTGACCCCAAATGGCACCTTCAGGGTAACTCCTGCTCTGTTGGGACACCATGCAAGGAAACATCTGCAGTGCCAGGTCTGCTGCACAGACTGTGGCCCAACACAGCCTGGGCTGCACAGACACCTGGAGGGGAGGAGGGACTACAAAATGGGGGCAGCTGGTGGATAGGGAAGGCATAAGGAGAACTAAAAAAGGGTCCAGTTCCCCAAGAACTGTCCAAATGCATGAGCAAAGATGTACAAACTGGTTCCACAAAAGCTGGTGGTGCTGAACACCTCCGCTGCAGGCTGGGCCACCCCCAGGGAAGAACGTTTGGAGTGTCTCAGGATTGCTTCTCCCAACAGCACGACACTTACAAAGGGTGTCACCGGGGGTGGCAGCTCTAGTACCAGCAGGGCCACAGCTGTGCTGGCCTGGGAGTGACCTGGCTGCAGGGTTATGCACCCATGTCCTGCAGTCCAGGAGGCTCTGTCAGCCTTCTCTCAGAGTCCACCAGGAGTGACTCCCAGGCCCACAGGCAGAGGATGCTGAGAAGGATAACTACTGGCAGCTAAAATGTAAGTGCAAAACCGCCTTGCTGCTTCCTTGAAAATACATTGTTGCAGAGCTGTTCTCAATTTCTAAAATGTTTCACGTTACCAAGGCCAGAAGCAAATACAAAATCATTGACAACGTTTAAAATGTCATTTTTTAAATTTGTTTTGAGAAAATAAAGCCACGAGTCTAAGAGCAGGAGAATATTTATCTTTTACTTCCCTTTGACCTGCACAGCATTCTGTACAAAAGCATAGGAATTACAAAATCATGGAATTGCTGTGGTTGGAAAAGATCTCCAGGGTCAATCAATCAAACTGCTAATCTAACACTGCCAACTGCACCACTAAACCATGTCCCCAAGTGCCACATCCACCTCCAAGCATGTAGGGATGGTGGCTTCACCACTGCCCTGGACAGCGCATTGTAGGGCTTCACAACCATTTTGGTGAAGAAATTTTTCCTAATAGCTAATCTAAGTCTCCCCAGTCAAACCTTGCAGCTATGGCCTCATGTCCTGGGAGAAGAGACTGACTCTGACCTTGCTAAAACCACCTTTTCAGGTACTGGTAACAACCATTTTGGTGAAGAAGAGCCTCCTTTTCTCTGGGCTAAACACTCTCCCAGTTCCCTCAGCTGCTCCTCCCAGGACTTTGCTCCAGGTTCTGGATCACCCCCCTGGCTCTGGTGTGTGCGTGGGCACAGGAGGAGAGTGGGAGGTCCTAGACTCCAGTTCAGGGGGTACTCCTGTTTTGTCATCTCACAGGGATCTGAGATACTTGCTGGGCTATTTTTTTCCCTTATGTGCCTTTGTTATTCTCTGTGGCTCTTTTGAGCTAAAGGCTCATAGGATGGGGATATGATCCCAGAAAGTACAGCTATCCCAAGTTTCCAGAACACTGCTAGAAAGGAGGGGCCCATTTACCCTCACTGGTGGTTGGGACACAAGCTGCCTCTTACCTAATCCAAGATCCCAAAACAGCACCAGCAGGCTCCCAAGGAACACAGGGAAGCTGTCCAGGGCATGGCCTTCTGCATGTCCTTGCTCTGTCCCCACCTTTGTTCTTTTGGGCTATACCGTTCTAGTTGTTCAGCCATCAGGGTGAACACATCCCCTTTCCACCTCACATAGAGGAAGAACCACCCTTTTAAACCCTATCACTTTATGCAGTCACCTCTCATCAACTGATTAGGATTTTGGGGATAAAAATAGGAGATGCTGTAATCCAGCACTGACAACTCACGCAGCTCTGGAGCAGCAGGACAGGGACAGAAGGACACCTTACCTTTTTTGTTCTTCTCTTTTGTCACGACAGTCATGGACATGGTTGGCGTGGTGGCGATCTCGCCGCTGGCAGGCAACCTGCTGACCTGGAGGGACCGGAAAGTGCATTTCAGTGTGTTTTTGGTAGTGGAGGGGTCCTTCTTCTCTGGGTCTCTCTTTCTGTCCACGGGTGGAGCTGCAATCCAGTAATCCACCTGCAGGCCCATCAACTCAGCACCAAGGCCCTGGCTGGAAAACAAGAGGAGGAGGTAATTTCTGCACACCTCTCAGCAGAGTTATGTCAGAGTGGCTGCCATTCCTGGTCAGAGGATAAACAGCTGGCTCTTTGGGAAATCAGGCAGTGAAATCAGCAATTACAGAAGCCCAAGAGGTCTACCCTGAGAGATGCAGCCTGGGTCCCCTTGCGCAGTGGCATCAGCTTGGCAGCACAGAACCTCAGTGAGCTGAGACAAGCTGGCCTTCTGCACAGTCACGGGGCAAGCAGTGAGTGGGAAAGGGAGCACACAGGTGCTTTCCTTAGATGGTGCTGGGTTCCGTGACACAGCAGCAAGGCAGCTCCTGAGATGGTCCAGATTACTTCATCTTTGAGTGGGGAAAAGAGGCTGTAAGCATCTTGCTGCTGCCTCCTGAGCACTGATGAGTGACTCTATTCAGGCATAGCACTGCCAAAACCAACTCTTAACTGAGGTGAACAAAGACTTGGCACGTCCCTGAACATCAGGCACTCAGCTCCCAGTCTCCCTGACTTGCTTCCATCTCCTGTGTTCATGAGTTCTTCCTGCCACGAGCTGCTTCCCTTCCAGCTCAGATGCTCCACCAAGTCAAAGAGAACCTCTGCTCACCCCAGCTCCCTGTAACAGAGTCAGCATAAGGCAATTGCCTCCCCCCAAGCCTTGCCACTTGCTGGGGAATTCCACTGTTGGAAAAATGTTCTGCCAGCCCTGTGATGTTTGCTAAACAACAGCAGATTTCAGGATGTGATCTGTTGTTGAAAACTCCTGTGCATCATGTGCCAGCAGCCGTGCATCACCAAAACACGCTGCCAGCCCTTTCTTGAGCCAGAAAAGGCAAGATGAGCAGCCTGGGTAATTCCAGCCCTTTCCTGCCCCTGCCTCTCACTGCTAACCCTGAGGGGAATAGGGGTTCATCATTCAGCAGACCTACAAGTGACAGCCTATACTTCTTCCTACACAGTGACAATCAGTGTTGAATAATACACAAGTACCAGACAAAAACCTAAATTTATCTACCAGTCTGTGTTCCCAGTTTGAGAAATGGCAGTTGTTAAGGAAGATAAATCTGTGATCTTGAATGAAATATGCATCCCTCTGCACCACCTGTCTAGTAAGAAACTCAAGGTAAAACAAGGACGTCCCATCATTACAGTCTTCTTAGCAAATAATTTCCTTTTCTTTGCCATTTATTCAGCTAAAAGTCAGACTGCAAAGCAGAGTTCATCTTTGATGACCAAAACCAGGTTTTTTGGTTCTCAGGGCAATATTCAAAAGTGAGATTCTTTAAGGATGATGCTTTGGAGATGCTGCTTTAAGGCTCCTTTGCATCACATTTCTCAACTAAGTCATAAAGACAATGCATCCTAATGTTCACTAGGCCCAGGCAAGATTTTATGTTCCATTCCCAGTTAAACACGTGTCTTAATCATTCAGTTTGGGTCACCCCCCACCCCTGTGCTGTCACTTACAGATCAGGGGAGATGGAACAACATTGAACCTACACTTCCTCATTTCTTGATGTTTTTACCACACAGCATGAAACCAAAAAGTACCAGATTCCTAGAGCTGGGGTGTTAGCTTCAGATTTATCACATCCATGGCTCATAACATTAATACCCTACGCTCTTAGGGGCGCCAGTTCCCAAACCACTTCCACCTTTGGAAAGCCAATACACGAAACTCACACACAGGAATCCAGCTCTGCTCCCCAGAGCCTGAACAGCCCCCAGCTCTCTGCACTGCCAGCCACCTGCTGCTGCAACAGCCTGGGGCACACAGGGCTCTCCTGCCATCAAACCTCAGGGACACAACAGGAGGGGCCTGGGGAACTGGGCCCCTGGCACAGGTGAACGGTCACTAACACCTTCCAGTGCTGGGCACCTAAACTGGGACCTTCACATCTCCATTTCCTCTTGATGAAAGGGAACTCTTAGGCCAGTTTAAGAAGTCAGAAGTTAAAGGTCCCTGCAGGGCACTCTGGGGCGGGCACAAAAGGTCCCCATTCTATCTCCAGTAAGGACAGTAGGGGATGCTACTTAGGGAGACCACGTAAGCCCAGCCTCAGAGCATGCCCTTGGACTTCCCCCGCCTGACAATCACAGGATTAGGGATGCTAGAGGAGACATCCCTGAAACATCCTTTAGTACCCATTAATGGATCTGCTGTCTGTGAATTTGTCTGACACCTCTTTGATCTGCTGATGCCACAGAAGCAGCAGAGGCAGACATGGTCCCTTCCTTTCTCCCTTTTAACTGACCTCTTGCAGTGTCACTGTGTGCCTCCAGGTCCTGTGCCACAGGCTTCAGAGAATCCCAGAATTGTTAGGGCTGGAAGAGACCTCTAGAGATAATCCAGTCCAACCCCCCTGCCAAGGCAGGGTCACCCAGAGCAGGTGACACAGGAACACATCCAGGTGGGTTTGGAATGTTGCCAGAGAGGGAGACTCCACACCCTCCCTGGGCAGCTGTTCCAGTGCTCTGCCACCCCCTGACTCTGCAAAACTTAAGCGGCTTATCTCTTTCCTCTCCTCTCCTAAACTGCAAAGTCCAAATGCTTCTAGTTTCCCCTTCTCACAAAGCTGCTGCTATGTTGTCTTAAAGGTTCAGGGGAGTTAACAAAATCAACGGGAACTTCACCAAGTGCTTCTGAGTACCAGAACTGCACACAAAGTGTTAGACAGCTACACCAACGTTTTGTGCAGCAACAAAATGAAGAGTCCTGGCCAGGGCAAGTCTTACTGGCAGCTTCCTAAGGGTTTCCTCCCTTCATCCCTAAAAATTTCAGCTAAACCAGGGCTTAATACTACCTCTAGGTGCAGTCTCCTTGCTGTTCAGATGTGCTTTCAGGCACACACATGAATGGGAGCTGCAGTTCCACCATGCCACCTTACAGCTGCCAGCATTACCCTCACAGAGAAATTCATCAGCTCCTTCAGAAGTCACTCTGACCTTACACTCACTTGGCCATTAAAAACATAAGAATCATGAGGGATTAGCCCGGCACCCATGCGTATTGAGTCAGTAACTTTTTGAATACATATAGTCCCAAGAGAATCCTGCCCTTGAGACACGCAGCCTTCCTACTAAGTGTAAAATCCCCCCTGCCCTCCCCAGCTCCCTGCCGGCCTTAGCAAGGACACAGTCACTCCCGAGGCAAAAGAGGTGAAGGGACAAGGTGACAACTCCAAATGTTTGCTAGGGATGAAGAGAGAACTATGGGTTTTCCTCTGGAGGAGTTCTGTGCCATGTGTATGCCAGATAAGCCAGCCAAGGGAGCTGCAAGGAGACAAAACATGGTTTACCTTGGGGACGAGAAGCTGCCTGTAACAGACGGTGAGGAAGGGGGCGTGGGGGAGGCTTCTTTCACAGCAGGAGACACAGAAGGCGGGGTGGAAGAAAGGACAACGGAGCTTGAGGGAGCTGCATCATCAGAGTCACCTTAAAGAAAGGAAGTCAAACTGTTTGTCTGGGTTTGTCTCACAGAACACTGGGATAAAGCTCAATCTCCTTGCCCATACTCCTGCTGCACGAGTTTTGTTGAGATTCAATCCAGAGGTCAGCTGGATCATTTCTGACTGCCTCTGTGCTTCCGAGGGGCTTTATGTGTCTGGGTACGAGGCATGCACAGACATTCACACTCCTCTGGGTTCCTCATTTGGCATCTGCTCTCCTGGGGTTTGCTCCCAGCTGATTTTGAGCCTCCTGCACAGCCACAGCCCAGCCCATTGATCTCCTGCAGGGAATCTCCCGCTGCAACCACTGCAGGGCAGCACCACTCCTGGAATCCAGTACCTCTGGGCTGATCACAGGGATCTCCCCATTCCATCTGCCTCCACCCTCCATAACCAAGGTTTCATCCCCTTCATGTTGGCCCTTTAGGATGGTGGGAGCACTGTGGCAGCAAGGAGAGACCCACAGAAGGGCTGCCTCCATGCACAAACCTATGTGTAACCCAGGCCACAAGAACCTGGGTTTGACAGTGAAGCAATACAAGAAACAATCCCAACACAAGGAAAATAATATTCCTGTGCATATGGAAGGAGGAAAAAATAAGTTCACATGGACTAAATAGCACTACCCCACGTCTGTGTATGTAGGCAGACAGTATCCTGTATATCAGCTTTGCACTCCCCCAATAAAAAATAAATGGGTCTAAAATTTTGCCCACCCTAAAGTTCCCAGGCACTGAGATCAATTTTATTCAGCAATTGAGCCCAATGTAGGGAGACAGGCATGAACTTCTGATGAACTGCCTCCTCAGGTTGAAGCAGGAACCTCCAACAACTGTAACAGTGAACCCACCCTACTGACAACACACATTAGAAAAATGGTGTTTGCACAAATGTGAGAGTAGAGCTTCCTTAGACGAAGGTGTGGGAATTTCACCTGGCCTGAAGCACCATGTAAAGTAACAAGAAAAAGGCCCTCTCCCAAGAGAGGGCTCTCTTTCTGCAGACAAACCAGTGGGAGCTAATAAAATTCAATTCCACCTCACAGAGCTCCAAGGCATCAGCAATGGACAAGTCTGTTCAGCCTGTGAAGTCAGGCTCCCACCTGCTGTATGACACAGAAAGCACACACGAGATGTTCCTTACCTGACGTTGCAGAAGATTGTTCCACTATTCCAACCTTCACCACCTAAAGGGGGCAAAACAGAAGAGCTCTATCAAACAAGAGCCCCCTGAACTTCAGGAAACCAAACCCCAGAAGTAAGCTCATCTCTGCAGGCTCCACGGCACTGTCCCTGCCGTCAGAGTTGTTAAGAAGGAGTCTTCTAAGAGCCAGGCAGGTCCTGGCAATGTCCAGCCAAGCAGTGCCAGCTCACAGCCCTTCCCTGACCTCCACAAAGGACAGCACAGACCCTGCAGAGCTGTTACAGACCTGCCCAGCTCTGAACAGCCCAGCAGCTCCAAGCTATGGCAACAACAGGGCCTGTGGCACCTGGGGGAGCAGAAAGGGTCATAAATAACCCTTCAGCACAGCTCTGATACACCTGCTAATTACAGACACACTGCTTCCATTGCTCAAGAGCAGCCGCTGCCAGGGTGCAGCATACTTGGGGTTTGTTAGGAAACCACAGAAGCAACAAAGTACAGTTTCTGATCAGAGTTTTCTATTCTCTGAACAAGGGAAGTGTCCAACAAAGAAGATAAAGCCCGTAGCAAAGCCTCTGGAGGCAGACAAACCACCACATGGACAGGTCAGAACGATCCAAATCACCCTGTAGCAAGGGTACAAATGTGTGTGGCCAACCACCAGCTAGTACATTAAGATTAATGATAAATGTCACTAGCAATAATTTGTGGAACTGAACATGCTGCAAACAAACTCCCAAGAACACACTATGCCTAGAAAGATAAACTGGCCCTTGGTGATACAAAAGCAGAGACCTTCTGTAGTGATAATCTGCTGTAGTACACAGGGATCATTACTCTTTAACACTGCAGAGAAGAGACCCTTTTTAAGGTCCTTAAGAAACCTGTACCAAGGGCTGATGTCTACTCTATACAAATGCTGACAAATGGGAAAGAGCTGCAAAGGGAGCTCAGGTCAATAAAACCTGCTTTAGAATGAGAAATGATGTCACGCAGACTGTGCAGTTTGAAAATAGAAGGTCATTAAGTTCAGACACGACCATGTCTGGACCACATCTCTAGGGAGCACATTTCTGTAATATGGGATCCAAAGAAAAAAAAAAGTTAATTATTAGAAGCTTTACAGAGTTTAGAGAGCTGGGAGAGGTATGCTCAGCAGTAGATCTTGGAGAGTTGTCAGGCTCTCTGGTGGATTCTCATTTAGATCCAGTCTTGGAAAAGCCATCATGAATTCAGCAGTGTGTGCACAGGCTCCTGAGGAGCTTGGGAGAAGGAAGCTGCAGCTCAATTTGGCCAGTCTCCATCCAAAAGGCAACAAATCAGGCTCTGGAGTGCAGCAGCCATTTGTGCTGTATGTGTTAAATGCCAAGAGGATGTTTCACAGACTGTCACTGGCTACGAACAAGAGGAGCAGAGTCAGGGGAGGGACAAGCAACACAGAAAACTGCCTGCATCCACCTTGATCTGCAAGCCAGACAGGAAATCTCCTCTGGCTGTTTCCTCCTTGTTGGCTGACTGAAGATGCTCAAGTTCAGACACATGGGAGGAACACAAGGTTAAACACTTTCCCTTCCCTCCACTTGGGGAGCTGCATGAGACCACTGCAGTTCCAACATGCCTCCATCCAGGGAAGTTGCAGCAGCCAGCCCCCTTTCCCTCCAGGAAGAGGCACATCCTGTTAACTCTCCAGGCAACTGGCTGTCAGCCCAACGCAGCTTGACCCTGGCTTTTGCGCCCATCTGGCCCCTTGCGAGGCTCCACTCTCACCCCTCTGAGCCTAGCTGAGCAGCACGGCACTGCCCTGCTCATTTCTGGGTCAAAGACTGCACAATCCAGCAGCAGGATATCAGGTTTTGCACCCCAAAAGCCAAGAGTGCAGCCAACATCAGGAGTTGCAAACCCAGAAGTTGCTGACTCTCTCTCTTCCTTGTCCAACAGCTCTGAGCAGGCTGCAGTTGAGGGAAAGAGCCTCAGTGTTCATGTCCTGCCTCAGACTTTGTGAGACACCTGCAACTGGCCTTTCAGTCTCTTCAGATGTGTTTCATGGGGAATTACTGTGTCAGGAATGCTTCAGAATCAAGAGCAAGCAGCACTGATTTGATCCTCATCACCAGATGACTTAGGAAGTCAGTCTGTGCTTTCAAGGCAAGTTTTTTGGGGGCTTGGCAACATTATATGCACAACAAAGCCATTCACACTTCCACCCCTTTCAGATAATCAAATCCAGACTGGAAAAGCAGTGCTAATGTGAGGACAACAATCATTTCAGAGCAACTGGATAAACACTCTGAGACCCATTTGCTTGCACATAATAAGGGACTAAATCAGTCCTGAAGAAAAGCTTGCAGAGCCCAACAGCAGTCTGGGATGTTCCAAGTCCTCTGGGCTTTTCATGTTACTGGGAAAGGTGAAACAGCTGTTTTTTAAGAACAGTTCATCACTAGAAATTGCAGTTCATGGGACATACAAGTTCCCAGCAAAGCTCATCAGCAGGGAACAAATTGGGTAGATGTGTCTGTCCGCTTTTGCAGAAGGCATCTCTCCTTCAACAAAACAAAAGTAGATTGTCATCTCAGGAATACTGAAGAGAGAGACTCTCACTATGAGGGGACACCAGAGTGAAAGCAGGGTCAGCCTGAGGGCAAGAGAGACTAAGCTCTTTAAATGCCTTGGGATTTCAGATTAGCTCTGACGCACCGCTGGACACAAAGGGGACGCACACATGTCAGCTTCACATAGAGCAGGCACCGCAAGGCCAGCATGCCAGAGAGAAGCTACAAGTCAGCAGCACAAACTGGGAAGAGGACACCCAAGAGCTGCAGAGCAGCCAAGGGATTTCTTGTGGCCACAGGTCAATGACTTTACACCTAAAACTTAATGAACTGAAGAGCATGATCAAATAAGGGGAGGGAAGCTAGAAAAGGCAAAGAGCACAGTGCACAAAATACACTGACAGAAGAACAAACATGGCCCTGTCCAGATACTCTGCCCTTGGCACCTCAGATGGGAACACTTAAGGACAGGAGGAAAAACTAGGGACTACTTTCCCAAATACATTACAGTGGTATAAATCATCTCCCTGCTGGGATGTACTCTCTACTTCCCAGGAATAGATGGGATACTAAGAGCATGGGAGACCATTAGTGACAAGCATGAAGAGGACTGACACTGGAATAGCAAATTTGGCCAAAACAATCAACCAGGGCAACGCTGGGCACAGCATCCCTGCGGTCAGGTTTCCAAGGACACATCACATTCCTGTCTGAGGAGAAAAATACACCCTGTAGTTTGTTGAAGTGTCTTAAGAGGTTTGCTTACATATCAGGCAGCTGCATCCAACCACCAGATCTCCTCATGCTGATAATCTGCCTTAGAGCACCCAATGGCTTCTGCTCTACTCCAGAAACCTGTTTAGGTTAACACCTCTGAACATATTCTAGCTTGCTTGAGACAGCACAACCACGATAACACTCACCCCGACAAAGGGAATGAACTTCTGCGAAGATTCTTCGTCGGGGCTAAAGGCAAAGAGAAGAGAGTTGTTAGCAGCTTGCCTCCACCCCGGGCACCATACTCACTCCATACGTTGCATTCCAGCATGCAGCAGGGACGGACAGGATGCAAGCGCCAGTCCAACGCTCCTCTCAAGGCCCCCTGCCAGCACTAAGAGCCTGCACGGGCGGGGAGGAGCACGCAGCGTACGGCACGTCTCTAGGGGGGAAAGGCTCTGCCTCCCTCCCTCACGCTCCACAGAGAAACATGCTTGAATGGCATGGCAGTCATCACAGACACACGGCCTCCTACTGCAAGGAAATGGATCTGTGCCACAACAACATGGAGAACTGGGTGTTACTTACTAGTACCTGAGGCGCTCTGCACGCACGGCCTCCAGGCGTCCCCCCCGTGGAGCCATGTGCCATAGCTTGCACATCCCGGCACCGCCAAAGCAGTGGCCCTGCCGCGGGGTTACAAGCCGTGACACGTGGTTATTGGTGAAGCACCAGCAAGGATGTGCTCTCACACTCACACACACTCACACACGCCTTCCCTGCCGCTGGGAGCTCGCAGGCCCTTCCACAGGCACACTGGAGAGGTCGGGCACCGGGGCACACACCAACAGCTAAACCAAGCTGAACAAAAGGCACACCGTGTCCCAGGAACGGCTGGAGACAACACTACACACGTTTGGAAAGCCCCTCTTGCTCTGGGCCCTGCCCAGGGTTCAGAAACCAGAGGGTGGAGAAGGGCCAGCAACAAAGGCCAGTCAAACCTAGCAGGAATTAGGGGGACACTCGACAAAGACAAGACGAGGAAGAGCTGAGTGAGGAGGAAGGCAGGCCAGAAGGGCCTGCAGAGCCATTGCTCCCTTCAATGGCAACAGAGATTAGAGATGGACCCACAGGGTGAGGAGAAGACCACAGGAGCACATCCACATGTTTGTAGGAACTACAGTTCAGCAGAGGGAAGTGACTGCATGGGCAAGACACACATTTCTCAGTGACTGAGCACAGGAAACAGGTAGGAAGCAGACAAACACTGAGACTTCTCATGTTTCTCTTCCTGTGCATCCCCCAGTGCTCAGAAAAAAACCATCCAGCACTGCCTTCATCCAGAATTTAGCTGGGAGTAGCATAAATACTGCAGGTACTTCTGTGCTGTTTCCAGCACTGATCAGAAATGCACCAAATGCACAAAGGTTGTTAACCATTGTGTGATCGGCACAGGTTGGACACTTTCCTCTAAGCCGCATGGAAAGAATGACATAAAACTGCAGTGAACATGACTCAGCCAGAGCTCCCTCGTGGTCCAAAGCAGAACATGATTTTGCAAACAGCCTCTCGCTTTGGCTCACCTCTGCTTATCCATCCTTAAGGCAAAGCCAGGGCCTTTGCTCCCTTCCTACCTCACACCCTCAGGCGCTGCACCTTCATTGTTCTCCTGAAGCACAGGACAAAGTGACCAAGTCCTTGATTCCGTGTTGGAAGGCAGAAAGGTCACATCTTTGCAAACACAGCTGCAGGTCCCCAGCAAACACGTCTCCTACAAACATGGTATTTCCAGCTCCAGTTTTGCAAAGGGAAACAAGAAAACCACAGAGCTGTTGGGAGAGGCACAGAACAGAGGCTCAGCTCTCTTCTCTTTCCTTTAGCTCCGTGGGCTTGGAGGCTGGCAGAAAATTAGTCCCACTGACCACGTGAGGGAAGCACAACAGCCACCCAGTCATCTCTCAGCTACTGGATGGCTTTACTCCGAACTCTGAAAAAGCAAACCATGCCCAATTCCAGCAGAAAACTCATTCTTGTTCGCCCTGGGAGCGTTGATTCCCACTGCGGAGAGCTCAGGGGCAATTCTGAAATACATCGTTTGCTTCAGTCACCATTTATCACAGCTCACAATGATGCACAGTCTGTTCCTGAAGCAATCCAGCTGGATTTCAGCTCAGCTAGCCTAGTCCTGTCACATGTCCTCTTGGGAACTCTAGTCTTGCACATGTGTTTCTGAAAATGCAGCTTATCAAAACAGCTGCTCTTCACGTGGATGGAAGAAAAGATGAGATGACCATGCTTGTTCTTCACTTCCTCCTTCATGTTCTTCCCAATTTTTGCTCTTCAGGATCTCAAGATCCAAAAACATTAATTCAGAATCCTTTCACCTTGGTAACAGCCGCTTTGATTCCTCCTCCTACCACAGCCCTGCAACTAAAATATCTCCCATCTCTGGAAAGGCAGCTTCCCCTCATTACCTCAGCTGCACAGATTCTCAGGCTGCAGAGGGTTAACCCCACATATCCAAGGCTTGTTTTTACCCACAGGGCTTCTGAAGGCCCTGGTACCTCAGCTGTAATTTAAAGCCAGACCTGGCCCCAGTTTGCGATTTTTGCTGTTATTGATGTGTCACCTCTCTAACCAGGAGGGTCTCAGGCACTCCTTTTATTCCAGTCAAGTTCTGAAGGAGGCAACAGGAAAGAGGGGAGTTCTATCAATGAAGGACTAGCAGTACTCTGGGCCATTTCAGGCCAGGCAATCCAAGGTTTATCCAGGCAATCCAAAACCTCTCCAAGGTTTATCTATGGTATGAAATCTGTCCTGCCCACTGGACAACTCCAGCTGCCTGCTGGCTACCACTGTCCTGGTTCCACCAGGGTCAAACCAAAAGGGGACAAAGCAACTCCAGGTCCTCACGACACATCAGAAGAGTCTCCTCTCAGCCTTCCCAAACACCTCCTGTCCAGCACTTCACATTCTTATGGTGGGCCGGACATAGTCAACAGGACATCTGTCATTTCTTGAGCATTGACTCTCCTCTGCTGCACTCCTGTTGCATTTCCAGCAGCTGCCCAAGGGGTTTCCTGCAGTAACCAGCCAGATAACATGGGCTCTGCTGAGGAGGGACCAGGCCCCTCTTCGCCAGCTGTGTTCATGTTCAGCAACTGCTGCAGGTGTGTTTGAGGAGATGCACTCAGAGCAATGACCTGGACTCTGCTTAGCCACTGCCCTGCAGGGCCTCAGAGACACACAGCAGGCAGAAAGCAGTGTAATCCATGCTTCTTCCTGCCCAGGAGCACTCCAATCCAAGGCAACTGGGAGCAAGAGCTGGGAAGTGGTCTCAAAAGCTTTTGGTAAACACATAACCAGGCAGGCAGTGATCCAACCCTTGCCCTGACAAGTGAACAATGCTTCCATTTCCAACAGCCAGGCTGCTCCCCAGATTCATGCAAGGGCTATCCAGAAGCCACATGGCATGAGCTGTGCTGGGCACTGAATTACAGTGGGTGACGCCAGCCCAGCAATCCAGCTGCACTGGGAATGAGTGTCTGCTGAATCTCAGACCTCAAATACCACAGGGTTTCTTTCAACAAAACAATGCAGAGAGATATCAATGACGTGCCCCTCCTAGTGAGAGGCCCACCCCTGTTCCCATGGTCCCAGCTCCCCAGGTGTTGCCTGGATTGCACTGTTCCTTCATAATTCAGTAACCAGGGCTTCTCCCAGAGCTCACAGATAGAGTCAGTCACCCAGTGTAACTCAGAGGAGCTGCAATGGCACTTCATTTCCTTCTTGAACCCCTTTCCTCATTGCCAGCCGCCCTGCTTTCAGGTAAGGTCAGCAGATGCTCCAGAAGACCAGGACAAAGCTTTGGCACCATTGCAGTCCATCACAGGCAGTACATGCGCCAACCTTTGCCATGACAAACAGAACAAGGGCACGGGGAGAGAGCGGGGTCAGTCAGAATAGGGACAGCTGGCAAGAAAGTTAAAAAGCAGCTCATCACATACAGCTACATCCTAGAGACTGGCTTGGCTTTCCTTGGACCACTAGGGCTTGTTTAACAGAGCAAATGCCAGGGTTCTGGGAGATTTCTCTTGCCATGAATTTGCAGGTAGTGCTGCTTGTTTCTACCTGGACCACTGCCTTGAAAGCTGGCCTTGGAGAAGTCATTCACCTTTGGCCTCAAGGGAGGGGGAGTTGCAGTAACTTTGTGTGCTGAGTACAAAATAAACACTGCCCAATAATCATATGATTCAAAGCAGGGGACCCTGCAGAGCATGAGGGTTTTGGAGGCAGCTCAGAGAGCACAGCTCCACTGCTAGCACACATCTGTCTTCTCTTTCCTAAGCTCAGAGAAGTCCCATATGTTTGTGATACCCAGCAAGAGACTAGTCCTTAAATTTTTGATTACAGGGAGATTCACTGGTCTGCACTCGGACACTGCACAGCTGAACCCCACCCTGAGTCCCTGAGTGTCAGCTACAGCACTCCAGTTCCAACAGATGGGAACTGAAAAGCCTTTTCTCAGTCCTGATCCATCTGGAGCTACACTTCTGATGGCTAAGGGAAAAGGCAAGCAAAAACCCCACCTTCTCCATGTTGTACTGCTCTAAGCTACTCTCTCAACAGCTCCTTCATTCCCACTCAGTCTACATCCTGGGAACCCAAATGTGTGGTCCAAAGGCACAGCAGTCACTTTCAACTATGCATTCTGCCAGCAGATGCCATAGTTTCAAAGCAGCGAGCAGAACTTAACCTAAAGCACAAATTGTGTATCCCAGACCCGCAGGAACTGTTAAACAAGGCACAAAAGACCAGTTCACCGGGAAAAGAGATAGGAGATGGGAGAGGGAACCTAGAAGGAACTGATACCTTATGGTAAAATCAAAATGAAAGCTCTTTTTCCTTTTCAGGAAGCAACCAAAGAAAAAGACAAATGTGTTATTATACTTACAACAAAGCGATTCATTCGTTTAGACAGTGCTAATGGAGACAGAATTTCTGTGTTGTTTTTAACAATACCCTCCCTAAGCTGCTGCCAATGACAGAGACCCCCATTCCTAAAGGAAGGCACACAGGAGACAACTGCCTGTGCTCCACTGGAGAGCCTGTTCCTCTGACTCACTCTCATGGGGTACTGACCTGAAAGCAGAAGTTATTTTAAGGCAGACGCACAGAAATACTGAGAGATTGCAGGCTATGCCAGAGTCTGACTTCGAGTTTCAGCAATCTCTCTTCCCAACAACCTCCTAACTTAAAACCATGAACAGCTTCAGGTGTGGTACCAGAGTCCAAAGGGTGTAAAACCTAAATGGATCAGATTAGCTTTGTAAAGCAGTCCCACACACTGCTGGGAGGGGTAAGAGCAGGGGTTGCTCAAAAACATTTCAGATGTTTTCCAACAAAGTGCTGATTTGACCTTTCTGGACACGTTAGAAACACAAAATGTTTCAGTATGTGTTAATGACACAAATGAAGCAGTAACAGAGTGGAGGAGGCAGTGGAGAGCAGTGCAGAACCCAGCACCTGAAGGGTGCAGAGAAAGAACCAGGCAGCCTCAGAAGTGGTTCACACTGCACGGGGGTGTCTGATCTCCCTGCTGGTAACTAAGGTAAGCCTTCACACCAAAAACAAAATGGGAAACTTAAGGCAAGAGCTTCAAGTACTCTGTAGCTCTTTAAATTTCATCCTTATGATCACGTTAACTTTACAGAAGTCCACAAATACATGCAGAGACTAGACTAGTCTATTTTACTTGACTAGTCCGTCTGGAAATACAGGGAAAACACGTAGAATGGGTGAAATTTCACTGAATCATTTCTGCACAGTAATGTGAGAGCAGACACAGGAATGGAAAAGCAATATACAATGAGAATTTCCAAAAAGAAGGGAAAAAAGTGACTCTACCCACACTTTTAATTTCTCCCAATTCTTAGGCAAAGGAGACACCAATGAGGGATGTTAATGGAGCAAAAATAGAAAATCAAATAGAAGTAATTAACAACTAACAACATCCATGCCTCATAGGGATTTGCTGGTCCCTGAGAAAACTCACATGAGCCAAGTTCAAGTCTATTATTCTCCTCTGTCCCTCAGTAACAGTGCTTCTCTACCATTCAGTAACAGTTACTCTTCTTCCTGGACCATGGCCACAGGAGGCCCTACATACTCCTGAATCTTGTTTTCAGGCCCCAATCCTCCCTCCTACAGGCTGCTTATCCCTTAAGAAACGTTGAAATAAAACCTGCTGAATGTCAGCCTCCTCAGCAGGAGTCCTGGTAGCTTGCAACTGCCAATCAACAAGGATTTTGTCTCTCCTGCAAGAAGCTCTGCTATTTACACTCCAAAAAGAAAGGTGTTTAGTTCCCTAAACACCAATGTAAAAAGGTCAGGTCTCATGGAAAACACTTTGTGGGGGAATGCCAAGGTCGAGTGTTACGCACCTAAGGTTGCTGTGGTGAGAGATCTCTGGAACCTAAGCATACAGAATCTGTCCATCCCCCATCCTGCTTAGCCCCCACTTCCCCAAACCTCTTATATCTTAAAAAAAAATAATCACTGCACTTAAAGCAACCCCACTGCTGTACATTCACTGAGTGGGACACATCACTGGGTGCAGGCTACTGTGAGGCTCCCAAGGGTTTTGCCATTTGGAGTGGTTTTCAGACTGCTGGCACGACATGAGAAAAGCACTTTGCTTTCAACCAGCCTCTCGTCCTGCGAGCCAGCAGGACGAGGGGGACATACCTTTTCTGTTTGTACGTCAGCATGGCTTCAGCAATGGGCAGCTGGTGTGCACAGTTTGCCCCTGCTATGTACTGCGTTATCCGGGACACGACGTCAGGTGCTTCCGAAACTGCAGCAGAACAGAGGGAAAAGCATTGAAGTGACTTCTTAGACCACTGCCAGCACTGTCCTGCATTTGCTGGTGGTGCTGAGCCAGCTGCATTGGGACTGCATCTTGCACAGGAAGCTCTGCTTACCCCAGAGCACAGTCAAGCTGAATCCATACACAGCATTTCTGACTGAATCTTGGGTCTTTTTGATTTGTTAAAAGCTTTTCTTTGTACCTGCTCAGAGTCAGCTTTAGACTTTTTCATATCTTGACTGCAGGTATCTGCTGAAGAAAGTGCCTGGCCATCTCTCCCAGGTGAGCTGCTCTGCTCACACCAGCACTGAGTTACCTGAGTTTCTAATTAACTCATGGCCTTGCTGAATTGACTAAAAAGACTGAGGGACACACAAGGGTAGGAAGAACACAAAGATCACGTGTATTTGTGAGATTGTGGTTGATTCAAGTTGACACAAAGACATTTCCTAAATGCCTTCCATATTTCTTTGGTTTCAACCAAAGAGCCCCAACTGTGAGATCACAGGAAGAAGCGACCTTCACCAGACACTTCCATACTTTATAATGGGCATTTTCACCCAGACTCTTGGTATTTGAACAGTGAACTGGAAAGAGCTATGATTCTCTGCCAGATCTTCTTGTGCCATCACAGAGTTTCTGTGCAGTTGCCACCACACAGACAAAAATGCAGAATGTACAAAGTCTGTCCCGTACAAAAATGAGGTGGCATTTTCCTCATAGCATACAGCATATAACCAAGTAAGGAACAGATATGGCTCTCAGGCTGGATTTCTATAGGTAATGAAGTATTCCTAATTCAGACACAAAAATCAAGTTTGTATTGACAATTTTCTGCATTTTCAAGTGCAGCAAGGAATTAAAGGAAACAAGTTCCATACACCAGTTCCTCCATGAATTTAGGATTAAGGGAAAGCATAGGTTGGGTGCTACACTAGGAGATTCCTAGTCCAGCCTCCTGCTCCAAACAGGGCTGACTTCACCTTCAGAACAGGCTGCCCCAGGCCTTGTCCAGCCATGTCTCCATCTGCTGGAAAAAGCTCTGAACAATTACACATGAAGAGGTCTCTCTCCTCTCATGGATAGAGGACTTCCAGGAGCATCCTGGGAGTCTCAGGACCTCTGCAATTCCAACAGGGAGAACCACACTGCAACCTCCTCACACTCATGGTGCTCCACAAACTCCAAAGCTTTTTCCTTCTAATGAAATTTCTGTACGGGCAATGCTGCCCGTGGCAGGATCAAATCTCAAGCCTTCATGTAGCCCTAAATGTTGCAAATTCTCCTTTCTCCTGTTTCTTTCTGTTCTTGAAGAAATGGAGGAAGAAACTGTAAGCATTAATATTTTAAACAAATTAGTACTTCAACATGAAGTAAGGCTTTAATCTGGCCTAGAACAAACTCAGATCAGAACAGGAACTTGTTGGTCTGACACAGAGCAGCTGCCACTTTTTACCACACTGGTGAAGAACAAAACTCTTCTTTAATGAGAATGTTTTCAAGTCTGCTGGCAGGATCTTTCTCACATACAACTAACAGAAATTAATCTTCCCAGAGTTCCCAGTTTTCCAAGTGTTTTAGGCTGCACAGTTCCTGAAGGAAAACAATGTACTGAACTTGGTAGCGAGACCTCCACATCAAAGAACAAAGCTGTAGGTAGGTAAGAACAGCATGACTCAGAGGCAGCTAGTTAGTGCCTCTGGGAGCCAATAACTGTTTGCAAACCACCATGTGCAGGACTTAGAAAGGTCAGCATCTGAAATGGGAATGTGGTGGAGTGAGGAGAAAAGAGGAACAAAAACACTTGTCTGCTTCCTCTTGTATTTACTTGACCTTTGCTAAAATTACTCATTCAAGCTTTTCATCCCACACAGGCCAGACAGACACAGAGTCTTACCAGTGGTCTGTGCTTCAAGTTTGTTGAACAGATCTCTCCAGGCTAGATCTTGGAAGAAGTTGTTGTATCTATAATCTACAGACCCCAGATACTTGGCCACTGGATGAGAGCCTAAGAAAGAAAGGAAAACATAACAGTTGTGCTTTCCAGCACTGAACACAAGTGTGGGTTTGATCTGTAAGGAATTAACTTCAAAATCAAAACCACACTAGACACCCCAGAAATAAACTTCTTCAATTATAACCAAGTCATTTAGTCCAGCTTATCTCTACAAGAGCATGCAAATAGACTTCCCAGTTCAGACTCCTTCAACACACTGATATCTTTCACTTGACACTTTCCCCCTAACAAATTCAATTTTAAAAGGCCAAAGAAAACAGGACTGGGAAACTGCTGAGGAAATAAATTATTTGGAAGGCACAAAGGCCCTACAGCTCTCCATGTCATCCTCTCAGTTCTGCAAGCAACTTTCCCAAACAGCCCTTCCTGCCCACAGGCTGCACCACAGCCAGGCCACCTCTGCCAAGAGGGGCCAGACCCCGTCCCCCAAATACCATTTGCACCCCACAGCTGTTTCACCATACTGAGAAGAGGCCATTGCCCCCAAGCAGGAAAAACAACCCAGGGAGGCTTGTTTAATCTGTGGAGAAGGGCTATAAGCTCAATAAATACGCTGCAATTTGAGATAGGAAACAGAGCCCAAGGATTACAGTACCCAGTGAGTACTGGCATATGCATCAGGTCCCTGCTTACTCTAGCTGAGCCTTGTGGCTCCGCTCCTCTGTGAGCACGGAAGGACCTCCTCGCAGAAGTTTTGTGTATCCAGCCTCCAGCTCGCAGCCCTGCATGGAGATCTGACTTCACACTTACACTGAGCAGGACAGGGAAGGTGTTCAAGTGACAAACTCTGCCCTGGGAGGTGGCAAAAATTTGCCACCTTCATTTTAGGCCATCTGTATCCCCAAAACAGACAGCCCCCTGTAGCAACTACCTCTACAGTCTTTGAACACAGGAGAAAAGGTGTGCCAGGATCACCCTTCCCAGTCACCACCTGGCAGTCATGCTCAGCACCAGTCCTATACATTTACAGTCAGCCATGAAGTAGCCTCAGAGTTCCTCTTAATCACATTATTTTCATCCTTCCTGCACACCAAATTCTCACATCAAGCCACACTTCCAGTGGCTGCAACAGTTGAGTCATCAGCTGGTAACTGGAAACCTGACAAATTCTTTCAAGACGACCCCAGCTTCTTAACTGTATTCACCATGGTCCAGGAAAGCTCTGGTGGGAAAAAAAAACCCCAAACAATAAACCCACTGTCTCAGTCCTCCCAACCTCCAAGCTAATTTCCAGATTTCAAAGAAAGGTTAAAGCAGGAGGTCCCTCTGAGCTCCCCTCAGTGTCCTTAGAGACTGGAGCCTAAGTCCTTCCCCAGCCCCTCCTGATCATGGCTCCTTTCACATCCATCATTTCTTCTGCAGTGGAGCTTTAAACAGTGCACACAGCACAGCTCTGCACCACGTACTGGAGAAGCCTTCCCACATGCTGGGAAAACACACTGCACATGGCAGGTGCAGTTGGAAACAAGCAATAAACAGGAAGTCTCCCAAGAAGTTCTACCCATGGGAGCTATATAAAATGTTAAAATACCCCAAACAGCCAAAATAACCCCCAAAATTCTATTTTATTTTCCCCTTTTCAGTTGTTTATACACTGTTTAGACATCAAAAGAGTCTTTCAGCCATAGAATCAGTAGCATGAAGCAGGACTGAATCTCCCAATACATATGTTTACAGACACTAAGTATTTCTGATTGCTAATAAACCACTGAAGGTTGACCCTTCTGTTATTGGAGTGTGTAGTTGCAGACTCAGAAGGTAAAACCATCCAGAGAAAAAGTCCAACAACCCTAGTTCAAAGGTATTGCTAGCAGCGGAGAGGCTTTTCCTTTAAGACATTTATGGCACGGTCACCATTCTGTCTTTGGTGCTTTTTCAATTGTCAGAAATGAGAGGTTGCTCCTCAATCACTTTAATGAACTGCCAGAGAGCTGGCCAGAAATAAGCACTTGATCCGATCAGGAAATACTGCAGACTTCTATGGAAAAGGTCCTGTTAGAGAAGTTTCTATATTTAAAGTGGATTTAAAAAGAACTCACAGTTCTAAAGCATTTCATTATCAAAGTGCATTGTTAATTTTTTCTTTTCTGATTACAAAAGGATGTTTTAAGATTAAAAAACCAACCCAAACCCACACTAGCTGAATCTTGTGTTCCACTTTCAAAGAGAGAGTATTTTCAGATCATTAAAAACTGCAGGACAGAAACCTCTTCTGAGGCCAGGAGACAGTCAGCAAGTGAGTACCAAAGTCTCAGACAGAGACTCTCATTCAAAGCACATTTAACCTTGCAGAAATTTTTTTGTTGTTGTTTTTACTCCGTAAAGGGCTCTCTCTTCTCTTCCTGCCAACCACTTTGGAAACTAAATGCCTTTTTTTACAGGAGGATCCAGCTCTTTTCCTCTGCCTTTTTTATTTGACTTTTTCAAATGCCACCACTGAATGGACAGCCTAACCCCAGTGTTCATGGTGCTGAGCAGCAGCTTCTGATTCCTACAGGAAGTGCCATCAGCTGGTCCCAAACCTAGAAAACTGGAAAATACTGGCAAAAAGTGCTTTTCAAGTGTTCTGTTGCTTACATCACTTAAGTGCTCTGTTCACACAAGCCAAGCTCTGGACCACACCAGCACTGCCCAGATGTCCCTGCCCACAGCACCAGTGACTGCCCAGCTTCCCAGGCCTTGCCACTACACCATTCCTCGTGTTTCTGACCACAACAAGACCCCTGGTGTTGTTATCAGTCCACTCTACTTCCCTCACCACAAGCAGTCCAAGCTGGGTAACTTTCCAGCCAGGCAGGCTTGCCGAGCTGCTGAAAGGGCAGAGATAAAGTGATGGAAAACTGAGGGAAAACCTGAGGAGACCAGCATATAAAAAAAGGTCAAAAGATGCATGTAATTTGAATAATTTAAATTTTCAGCAGTTTCAGAGCATTTAAAAATTTTTCAACCCCTCCTCTATTAACATTTTCTGAGTCAAGCCCAGGGAGGCCAGAACAGTTATTGCTTTGGGAAACATGGTACCCACTGAATTTAACATTTCAGCCACGGAAAGGGCATCTGGAACAATATTCTGTGCATAAGAGTCTCCCTGTATGGGGAGGAAGTACTCAACCCCTTGCTTCAAACAAAAGGCTTACAAGCAGACTTTGGCATCAGGAATTTACAGACGAAATTCACTCACACAAGAGCAGCACCACCAGCACTACACAATAATACAGCAATTTGCCTCATTTAACCTATAGCCAAAGCTCCAGAAAGGCTTCTCCTGAGGGAACACAGCAGATTTCACCCATTCACCTTTCCATGAAGAAACACCATTCCTTATTTACCTAGAGGGATGATCAGAAATCTCATGTAGCCGAGCCAGTCGGGGGTTTTGTGAGACAGCTGCTCTACAAAGAGCCTCAACACAGCACTGAGGTAATTCTGGGCTCCTGCCACTGCAATTTTAATTGGGTTTGGAGGCTGTGAATTGCAATTACAGCTAGACAGAAAAAGAGGAAACATATTTGTAATTGTTCTTTCAACCATATGTTTCAGAACAAACAGCAAAAAAAAAAAACCTGGTTAATAACAATTATAGCAGAAGAGAGTTTGTTCAATACACAAGGCAATATTGCAATGATTCTAAAACATTATTAATAAAATACAACATTCTTCAGTAATTTCTTAATTGGTCTCCTTGCTCCTTCTTTTGCAGATTCTGATATTCTAAAGGGCTGGGCTCACCTATCTAGGTTAGGATGTACCTACTAACTGCTGGGTCAGAGAACACACTCAGGTACTCACAGCCCTCAGCAGGTAAGTAGGGAGTGCCATCAGAAACTGAGGAATTAATCTGGGAATTACTTGGAAGGGAGAGAAAGAACTATTTAAAACCCACTTATTTGTTTTGCATGCTTTACTGGTGCACACATCTGACCCACGAGGCAGCCTCCAAAGCACAGTCTGTTATCATCACTGGTGGTGGTGACCTGTATCCCCAGACACGAGGCAGAACAGCAGCACTCTGTAGTGGTGCTGAGTGCTGAAGAGCCACACAGCTCTGACTTCAGGGGAGTAGACTAGAAAGGTTTCATGCAGTAGTTGAGAAATAAACTCCCTGAGCCCTGGGGCACAGGAGCTGAGAGGCTTTTAGAGCTGAGACAACACAAGCGAGGTGAGAACTTACTATCTCTGTATCCTGGAGACAATTGTGCTGAAAGCTGCCTGAATATCAGCAGAAGAACATGTGCAGACCACTGGCAAGGTGTGCTTTTGCAAGACATCTGAAAGGTACTGAGGAGAGAACAGAACATTTTATAATCCTTTTTTTGGTACAGTTTGTCACAAGAAGAAAATGTGCCTCCCCCAACCTCCTGGGTATTCTCATACCCATTCTTGGGCACTCTCCCTGTGTCTGATTTGCAGCTGATATGGCTATTTCACAAATGCCTCCTCCTTGCACAGCAGCCAAAGGGAAGTCCTCCTTCTAGAAAAATGGCAACATCTTGACAGACACACCACCATATCCCAAACATGGCAACAACAATTCTAGAACAGCACGATTTTTACAGCCACGGAGGGCAGGGCAGCAGCAGCAGCCCATTCACCTCACAGACAGCACTGGGAAAGAGCAGACACTGTCTACCTGCCTGCTTCTGGAACTGCAGTTGCATCTCTCTGATTTCGAAAGGACTTACGCAAATGCAGTGTTCTGTCCACCCTTGAACACTGAAAAAAGGGAAGGGTGCTACCACACACATGTTCCTCATGAGGGACCGTTTCCCCTCCATGCAGTTAATGAGGAACACCACACAACTTGCATACAAATAATTATGGCACTCAGTAATTATCTCACACTCTCAATTTCTGCACTACTAATCTATACACCCCAGTCCATATCCTTCATGCCCTCTGATACTGCAGGCACAAGCTGCCAGAACCACTGCAAGATGATCTACAACATCTTCTGTCCATCTCTAGAAGGCATTTCCCTGTCTTCCAAGTATAGAGAAAGTGGAACCAGTAGATCAGCTGGTATTTTTGCTCTCTCACAAATTGAGACCCTAGTTCTTCCAGAAGCAGAAAGCCAAACCAGACAATGTAACTCCACAAGCCTGTCTTAAGTTCTCCAGGCAACAGCCACCCAGTACATGTTCATTGGTCCTCTTCCATACATATTTTATTGCTTTCTCAGAATAAGGTTCCAAAAGGAGCAAAATTTGTTCCAAACCCGTAACAAATCGTTCCACGTTGCCAGCAAAAGAAAGTGTGGCTCAGGGTTTTTCTTAAAACAACTATCACTCAGGAAGGATGGGGTGATTCCTGCAGTCAGCAATCCCAAGCACATGTACATGGCTACAGAGCTGGCCCAAAGTATTTTCTCCTGTTCACCACCTATGCTCAGAAATCTCAGCCTAAACCACCACAAGGTCAGACCTCCCTGCTTCCTTTGTCCCAGTCTACCACAGTTTAGGAGGCTTTTGAGTGCAAGGGTTTAGCCACCCAGTGTGCTGCGAACCAGAAGGAATGGCACTGCTTGGAGGAGAAAACACCTCTGTGGAAAGACTCAGGTGGCAAAGCTCTGTAAGATTCCAGCATCTCCTGGCCAGATGAAATCCAGCCTGTGGGCACTGAACACTCAGTATGCTGCAAGCCCCCACGCACCACCACCGCTCTTCCAAGCAAGCAGCAGAACCTACTTGGTTAGTGCAGAGCTCAAGGCCTGTCCATTCCTGAGGAGGAACAGTGCCAGAGAACTGTGCTCCAGGTAACATCTCCTGCCTTTACCTGGCCTTGCCAGTCAGATGTGTTGACAAGAATAATGTTTTCTGGCAACTGGTCGTCGGAAACCAGGATGTGATTTAGTTGATCATACACTGTTTTCCTGGGGATCTGGAAATAAAGACATAGAGAAGAGAACAGTCAGAGGTGTCAGGTCTAACCATCAAGCCACCAGCTCCAGCTCTTGCAATTCATGAGTTGGCTGTGCACGCTGGCCAGTCACCCCATCAGCAAAGGCACACTGGGCTGCTGGGACTGACACTGCAGCCACCCTGGATTTGCTGGCCATTACTCTTTCTGCCATGCACTTTTACCTACATCACTTTATACCAACTAACAGTAGCCCAAAAATTTGAGATTCATAAAAGCCAGGAACAACCTCCTTTGAGAAGGGAAATAAGTGAGACCCACAGCTAACAAAAGCATGGCACATATGCTGTGCACAAGTCAGTCCCTAGCAATCTGCCTTATTTCAAAGGAGTAATTCCTCAACGCATCCCTATTCATTTCTCATTCTAACAATCTGTTCCAGTGCTTTCAGTTTATGGCTGGCTGACAAAGCTACAAGCTGGCAAACCCCAGCAGACTGGATGAAAGATATAATTTTAGCCAAGACATAAATTCTCTCCTTCCTGAAGCTGCGGGGCCCAGCAGGGACAGAGCTCGAACCAGAAGGGAAAGGACCACAAGAGACAGTGGAGAAGAGGAAAAGCTCTGAGTGGCTGGAGAGGCAGCAATGTTATTCACACCTGTAAGTGGTGCCGGGTGTCTGGAGAGCGCTCATTGTCCAGGCTGTTTGCTCTCTCGTTCTGCGGCCTCACCGGCTGCCTCTCCTTCAGGGATGTGCTTCTCCCTCGGCGTCCCGTCTGCTTCCCTTCAGACCTGCTGGAGAGATGTGCTTACATTCCCAGAGCTGGCACATATCTCAGTGAGACATAGCCTCCAGATCCCGATCACCCAGTCTGGCAAACTCAGTAATGTCAGCAGGAGCACTGGGGAATTCTGCACGTAGATCTGAGCTAGCTTGAGACCTGCTGATGCTGCTTCTGACAGTGTAGAGCATAGGGTTCAGCACATTCCCAGGAGTCCCAGGATGACTTCCACAGCCCATGCTAACACCCACACCACCTCTCTGCTATTGCTACACCAGCATAATAAAATCCAGCCAGGAAAACTGCAGTCACACACCCCAAAGCAGCACAGAGTGTTCATTTATCGAGTGCTCAAGACCCATCACTTAAGTGCCCAAATACGAGGAGGGTGTCCTTGCAGTTTAGTGCCTTAAGGCCATCCTGACCAAATCCTAGCATGCCGTCCATGACCTCCTGAGCAGCCCTGCAGCAGGCACAGCACTGTCCCCCTGTACCTGGTGGATGGGATGATGAGGGACTCTGTCTTCGTGATCTTCCCACTGGGTGGGAGCTTCTCCACAAACACATCTGGAGTGGGGAGTTCAGCCTCCTGGACCTCAGCTTGCTGGTTAGACTCCTGCAAAAACACAGGGAACAGAGTTACCAGGAACAAACCCTCCCCTGTGTCTCACCTTGGGAGCTTAGCTCTGGCTGGGGCACATTGAGCCTGCCTCTTCCAGACATGCTCCTCACTGCCAAAAGGGAGAAGCCCATAGTGGCTATCTGGGGCTCCCAGTCGCCAGCTCTGCCTCACAAGGGAGCTGGAGGTAGGAAAGGTGTTCAGATATGCTATTTGGAACAGGGACTCTCACAGCTCAAAGCCAGAGACATGCAATGCAGATTAGTTCAGCTTACCCAAATGAACCAACTAAGAAAGAAAGACATGAGAGAAATGTAACACACATCATGTTCCCAGCAGAGCAACTTGAGCTTTGGGATTTTTACCCCAGGACCAGCTTGATTTCTGCCAATTCAGCTTAAAGTAATACTTCTGTCTGATAAAATAGAAGAGCCTTGAGCATCCTTTATATGCTCAGTAGCAAACTTTGGGCCAGCCTTCCTCAGGCTGTTTGAACAGAAGGTCAAATAGAGCATTTCACCTGCAAAAGGCTGAAAGACAAGAACCTCCAAACTAAGGTCAGGAGGAGAACTGAGTGTTATCTTCACTGCAGCTGATGTTACCCATGGAAGTTGTGTTGCACGTGCAGCTCTATGGACAGACAGATGCATGCCACAGAATGCAGCCCACAGCTGGCACCCAAACTGACAGGAGGAAAGTCAACAAGTGCATTTTCAACTTACATAAGGGACAGTGTCAGAAACACTGTCGCCTGCATGTTTGGTTCCAAGACTCTTTGTCTTTTCAGGCACTTCTACCTGCTTGAGAGAAGAAAAATCCTCAGGAGGTTTACCAGCACAGTTTCCAGCCGCACTCTCTGGGTCAGGCTGTTCAGAGGAGATGCTTCTCCATTTAAACATCACACAGCTCTGCAGGATGGCCAGCAGTGCTTCCTGGTCACACCAGGACTGTACACATTAGTGTGGGACGTGGCAAAGCTGGTGCACAACACACAGTAGAGGCAATGAAATGCCCTGGGATGGGACTGACACTTTATGCCCATCCATGAGGGAATGGAAAAGCGGTTGAGCTGCCCCTGACCATTCACTGTCAGACACCAGGAAAAGTATCCCAACAATAGTAAAGAAAAGCTTCCTCCACAGAGTGCTAAGAAGCCCCTAAAACTCCCAGGCAACATCTCCCATCCTGGCAGTCGTTTCAGGCACATGGGAATCTGAAGCTATTCATACCATCAGCAAGTACTCAATACATAACCTGAAGATGCATCCTTGAGTTAATACAGTATTTGCATTAAAAAGGAAAACAAAACAAAAAACCCAAACCAGCCAAAAAACCCCCAATCCCCAAAAAATCCAAATGTGTTTTCTTAGCAGAAAATTTGTATGTCTGCATCCAATTCTTTGGAGGAGGTCAGAGAGGGTGCTTTAATTTACACGTGTAAAAAGAGACAGTGCAGGTCCGTTACGTGCAGATAGGTAACACTTGAAATGTGACTTACAGGACTTGGTGGCTCTCTCTGGCTCCTGATGCTGTGGATGCTACCAATTTCTGTCTGAGAGCTGGAGTGTGACAGTCCTTCAAAGTAAGGTCTGCATAAGAAAAGCAAAACCGATTTCTTATTGTCAAAAACACTGACAGGGCAAATCCACCACATTCACAGTAAAGCAACATGACAGTTCCCAGAGGATCTTGCTGCTCCCCAATGGTTCCAGTAAAACAGGCTACTTTTGGAAGGAGGGGAAGGTGTCCAGGACAGTAAGAGAAGCCAGAAAGCCCAGGGATCCCTGGATCTAGCTCTTGACTGACATACAGCAAGTAGAATTACTGCTTCCCCCAACCCCCAACACTCTGCTCCTGGGTAAGTGATTCTCGGTGCTAATATGCATTTTATTTCCAGCTTGAATCTGGATTTGGCTGCCAGCCCTAGGCTCCAATTACACATTTGCTCAGTAAGATAAGGTAGCATACACAATCAGATTGTGCTTCCACTCAAAAGGCAGCTCATCACATCAGGCTACAAGACTCAATTACAGTGTAAGGAACTGATTTTTTGTTGTTGCAGGAAAAATCTGCCTCCAAGCCATCAACATTTATCACATCCTCTTCAAGATATGAACACAAGAACTGGACACAGGAAACTAAAGAGTGTCTCCCCAGGACCAGACACATTAAGTTCTTATTCCAGCATTACTCCAGCAATCACATATCCCAGAACAGTTAGCTCCTCAGCTCCAGGGAACAGGATATGAACTCTCAGCGTGCAAAGTAAAACATTTTGGCTCATTTCAAAGCAGCTGCTTACCACAACACATCTATTTTCAAATCCCTTCAAGGTAGGGCCTATCAACTGGTTGATATCTTGGGTTAAGCACCAAACACTTTTACAAGCCACCAGCCCTATCATTTACCACCACTGCCCCAGTCTATCCTTGACATCTTCTGGCTCACTGATAGGGAACAGGTCACTCCAGACTCAGAATCTATTGTTAGCCCAACAAGGTTATTCAACATTAATGAGGGTATTATGACACATGGTAATTAGCAGATGCTGTACTGACCAACAGCAGCGGTCAGTGCCATAACTGTTTCAGAGCCATCACACACTGAGGGCCTGAGCATGCAACCACACACCAGTCAGAAGGACGAGTGCAGCTCAATCTCATGCTTTCAGTCTTTATTGGGCAGAGATGTGACATAGCTCTGTTAGCTCAGGGCTCTGCATCTGCTCGAGATGCCGAGCCAGCAACCCCCAGCTCAGCTCCACAGTGCTGGGACTGACCCACACATCACTGCCCACACCAGCCCTCTAAGAACAGGCTTGAGCATATCTGCGTGTGCTGTAGTCAATGCCTTTGGGCCCTGAGGAATTTGTTTCCTGCAGCTCTGCTTCCTTAATCCCTGCAAAGACTCTCTTTCCACACAGAGTATTATTACGAGAAAGGTCTTTCCAGAAAGACAGTGGGCCTTGTTCATCCCCTCCTCTACTTCTGCCTTAGCATACATTACCTTCCTGTTTTTACTACCTCTTCGAAACACTGTACAGTTCAAGTCTCTGCCTGCCTGCCACCAACTCCTTCCCCTGTGCTCAGGTGGCAGGGCAGCAGAACATCTGCAAAGGGAACAAGGAAGAACTGAGACTGAAGGGAAGTCAGACCCCACACACACACAACCTCTATATCACAAGCGGTCATTCCCATTCTAACACCATCACGTAAAGAGGGGAAAAAACAGCATGGAAGGGTGAGAATAAAACCAACATCTGACACTGTACACAGTCTCTCTCTGGCCCAGCATAAGCTGCCTCACACTTACTTTAACTTTGGCTTTGGAGTGCTCAACACACTGTCATCATCCTCCATTTCTGGCCCGCTGTCACTGGGATTCTCTATATCCAGCGTGTCATACAGAAGGTCCAAATCCTCCTCCACCTCTGGAACGTGCTCTGCTGGGTCCTGCTCTGAATCCAGAACCTACTCAGGACAAAAACAGGTATCACCAACCCTGCTAGGAGCCAGACCAATCCCACGTCACCTGTGCTCTCCCCAGGACTGCAGTATAATCCTGGGAGTAAGATTCTATTCCTCGTGCTAGGATATGTGCTATGTCCAACAGGAACATTAAGTATATGAGAAATGCTTGTCTTGGATCAAGCTTGTCAGTGCCTGATTAAACAGGAATTACATACTGGACTAGGCATCCATGAGCATGCCATTTAACCAGTGGTTATGTCCATTATTCAACCCTATTCAATAAACAAAGCTTTAAAAAGGCTCCAAAGGAGTCCCAGTTTTCTTAGAACCAGTACAAAATTCCAGTATTCCCAACAGCGTAACCTGTCTTGGGTTTTACCGAAAAAGCTGCCCTGACACCTCGTGATTTGATACCCAAAAATGTCCACAGGAGGCGCCTGAAACCTGGACAAGGATCGCTGCCACCGCCAGGGCAAGGAGAACACATACCTCACACTGAGCTTGCACGGGTTGTTTCACATATACCCCGGAGCAAGCAGGGTAGTGCCAGTCCAGAGCTTGCTTTTTTGAGTGGCAGCTCCAGAAAAGCAGCAGCTCGCCTGTCTGAGCCCTCAGCTCTGGGTGCTGACTCTGCCAAGCTAACTTGGGAAGAACAGCAAAGCTAACAGGACTGTTTGGAAGAGTAAGGAAGCACGAGGAGTTACTCTCTCTTTCCCACAAGCCACAGAATCAACACAGAGCCATGCAGCCAAATGAGATGTTAACTGGTTTTGTATTAGATACTTAGTGTTACACAGGTTTCTTGGGTTTTGGATCTGTTTCATCCTTTTCAGCTCTGCCCAAGCAGCTGACTCTTGCAGATCTGAGCTCCCTATCCAAGTTTTTCATGTCTTTCCTGGCTGTTCGAGTAAGATGATCAAACAGGCTGGGATTTCACTTCACAAGCAATATACACCATTTGGACTATTTGCCTTTGAACGGGTCAAAGATAATTTCAAAGCAATCTGCAAAACTAATGGGTACGCACACGGCTGCCAAAATCTGCTTTTGATAAAACTTCATCTAGAAAATGTTTGCTGACATTTAGAAGTTGGCCCTCAAGCCTCCCTGCAAGGCCAGGGTGTAAGGAAAGGTCACATCCACTGTGGACTTGAAAACAAAATGAAGGGAACAAGAGGAAACAGGAGAGTGTTCCTGAAGACTAAAGCAAGATGCACCAAGCAGAGGGCAGCACACAAGACAGGAAGGTTTACAGAATGAATTACTCACCTCATCAGACACTTTAAACCTCTTCAGCAGTGCCACAACCTTCTGTTTGAAGTTTTGTTGCTGCAAGTTAAAGACACTTTTACATAAATAAAGCATTAAGTGAGCTGTTTTCTCCCAGTCTGCAAGAAGCCCGGACACATCTGACACTGGTGCTACACTGCTGTTTCAAATCAAACAATGCCTGGCAGCACAGACCACCTCTCTGCTGTTCTTACACTGAAATCAGCTTTTCCACACCTATGATAATTTCATTCCTGCATTACCACAAACTGGTAGGTCCCAATCCAACAAGCACTACAAATCTGAAAGATGGCACACCACTTTTGGTTGGACACACACTGGATAACAAATTTTACCTGCCAGATCACCTCCTGTACCTTTTTGATATGTTTTTGGAAAACACCTGACAATCAACTTTTCTGATTCTTAACAAGGATGAGCCAACCCAGACAACTACCCACTGACCCAAAGAACAAATGTGATTTTTACCACCAAAGCATGGGGGGGTTTTTTGCAGGAGCTTGCATGGCAGGTTCATTTATTTCACTAGCAGCACTCGAGAAAAGCTGTGGCGTTTATCCTTAGCACTTGCCCCATCACATAAATGCTTCCTGAGCCATATTCCCAGATCCTGGACACAGCAGGAACCAAGTCCAAAACAAGACAAGGCAAACTGCTGCACTTCCTTTGTGTTTGCTTACCCCCAAGAGCTCCCCCTCTTGCAGGATCAAACAGCTGAGGTTTGCCAGGAGCTGCCCAGCCCTTCTCTGCTGGTCACTGACAAATGTGACATGCACATTCTCGAGAAAAAAAGAAGGGCCCAGCTCTTAGTGCTGCTACAGTGCATTTGAGGTGGCATCCTTGTGTCAGCAGGAAAGGGAGAAGGAAATGGCTGGCACCAGGCCACTCTTAAGTGAAGAAAGTTGCTCATTTGCTGGCTCTTCTGTATCTCACATGAGCTCCTGCAAGCCCAACTGCCCACTCCCAACTCTGGCCTCAGACACTTCACACAGATTCCAAACTGCACCCTTTATCTCTAAACTCATATCCTGCAGCTGCAGCCACCTTCTAGACAGCTGAAGTTTAGGTGAAATAAATCCACCACACTCTCCCAAGACAGCCCTGTTTCTGTCCCCAGTGCATCCCTGAGGCTGAGACGCTCTCACAATAGCGACAGTTCTCCTCTGGCTCAGGGTGTGAAGCAAAACCATCCATCACAACACCTTGGACCAGCTCAGCAGCCCATGGAGAGGGGACACTCAGCATGCAGTGGCTAAGGTGACATGGCAAGAGCTGTTTTCTGGCCTGAGTGGTTTCATAGAGGAGATCTGGTTTGGAGCTGGGCTGATGCTAACTTAACTGGCATCACCAAACCCAGTTTTGCACCAGCTGGAGATTCAGCATCAGTTCAGAGGTCAGGGCTAGAAAGACATTCCTATTATGAGTTCATTGCTTAACAACTAAGTGGTGGATTTTGTCCTGACTGGTCACTGACACTTCAAAACAATATGGACACCAAGGATATGAACTAGCACACTCCTGGTCTCATAGAAAGGATCTTTATAGTGACAGATTCTGGTCAAAATAGGGTTAATTTCAGACCTCATCAAAACATGGATTTCAGAACAGCCTTAGAAGTGGTACAAGGATCTCCAACTTACTCCTAAAACCAAAACCAAAGCTAGACCACCCTGGTGATTCTGAGTTATTGTCATCGTGGACATGCATAAACACTTGTGCAAGCAGAAAGCTGCATCTTTGTGTGGTCAAGCACAAGTCCCTGCTCCACACAAGTGCAGCTTTGCAGGCACACTCATGCTTGTGTGAGAGGGTGGATAGCCACATGCATCCTTCTGAAGCTTCTATATATATCTAATATCCAGCTCCTTCTTTTGCCTCAGCACCACATGCACCACCTGAAGATTATCTATCAAGCTCCAACCCCTGACTAAGCCATCTCATTTTGAGAACTTCCCGCTGGTGTCTCCCACGCAGAGCACAAACAGGAGGGCTTTCCTTCCCTTAGAGCTACTTCCAGGACTTACATGAGTATGGATCCTGCACTGGCTTCTTCATGGGGGTGGAATTTCATATACTTGCATGATTTTTGGAGCTCTTTAACCTTGCACACACCTTGGATGGTCCCAGACCCTGAACTGGCTGCTTTTTCTAGCTCTTCACATGCTGTGACCATGCCCTCAAGCTCCATGCTGGGCCAGCATGTCTGGTGCTGCTGCTCCCACAAGCCACATGCACTGCACATCCTGGCCAAACCCCATCAGTGTTAGTAAAACTAATTTCCACCGACCCTGGTTATGGACGTCGTTCTTACTATCGATCTCCGCTGCTTCTTGGGTTTCCCCAGCTCGTACTCATCATCATCCAAATCCTGAACAGAAAGAGGATTCCTGTGTTACCTTCATGATTCTGTGACACATGAGCATTTAAGTGCTAAAAATGTTCCTTCTGTGAAGATGAACCTGCTGCTCTGTCTTCCAGGCATCCAGCATTTGCCTTAATTGCAGTTATGATGGCAGAGGGAAAAGGAAGTGAAACAGGTCTGCAGGGACAGGAATAACAGCTTGGAGAAGCAAAACAGCCCTAGATCTACATTCAAGGAACAAGGACAGTCACAGCCCCACATTTGGTGCGTCCCTCTCTCAGTACCCTCTGACACGTGAAAGGCAGGTGATGCCAGAGTCTGAAGGCAAATAAGACCCAAACTCAAAAGCATCTCACATATAGTCAGGGGATTCTCCATAAGGACCTATTGTGCAAAAGGTATTAAAGACTAAAGACTGCCTCAGACCCCACTGGCCCTTTAATTACAGCTGGGGATCCAGTTGGGCTCTTTGAATCCAATGAGCACTATAGAAGCAATCAAATGATGCCCTGACCATTAAGCAGAGAAGCACAAGGATGCCAATGTTTTTTCAGGGAGCTCAAGTCCAAACACGTGAACAGATAAATCACAGCACGGTAGAAGAAATGGGTTACTGTGCAGGCCTTCTCCACTGCAGCTGAACACTTGGTAACAGTCTCGCACTGGTGTGGTTTAGATACAGAAATAGGCTTTTAGTTTCAAGCACGAGCTGGGAGTGCACATGCTCCACTGAGCCCTCACAGGGAGAAGCCATGCCCTAAACAGTACCTGGCCCTGTACGGCATCATCACTGGCCTCCTGCTCAGAAGAGAAGCTCTCGTACTCTTCCTCGGAATAGTTGTCTGAAAGGGAAGGAAAGAGGGGAGAGATCCTGTGAAACTCCTTTAAGGTGAGGACACGGTCTCATCTCAGGAGCAGAAAAGGCCAACTAAGTCACAAATCAAAAAAGGAGGCACACAAGGAGAAGATAAACTAGCAGGCATCTCTCTGTGCTAGAAACAGTGAGATGGGAACTGTCTGGAGGAAAGGAATGAGGAGAGACACACGCAGTAAGAAGGAAGGACCAGGACACAGATAAAGCTCCTCCTCCTTTTACCCTGGAAAGAACCACCTGATAGACAGCAGCAAGCAGAGGTTTCTCCACAAGGGAAATTACTTCTCCCCCTAACATGGGCATAACTGACTTAAAGGGGCAAGTAAAACATGACAGTCTAAAACCTTTATGGAAATGACACTTCAGGAGAGCTGCCTGGCCCCAGGCAACAACACACAAACACCTATGTGCACTACCTTCAGCATGTCACTCTTGCAGCAGTGAGGTACCACATAAAAACATCATCACAAGTATAAACCCAGTGACTTCCCTATACAGTGCACAACATCATGGATTTACACTCATTAAGCCAGGCCATCATCCACAGCAAAACATGTTGCAGGTTTGCAGGTCTCATCTAAAATTAATCAAATTTATTGTAGAATAGTCAAAGGAAAAAGAAGATGGAAGAGTAGTTTAAATGTGAATCTCCTGAATACAACACTGATAGCCAGGTGAGAAGCTACAGGTTCTCAACATATCCACCAGTAATGCTGGGAGAGCACGGGTGAGAACACAGCCAGCCCTCGCTGGACGGCTCAGGTGTGGTGTGGCATGCAGGAGAAGCTTTGACAATTCAATCCCCAACTCCTGTCACGCTCCCTGCTTACACAGCAACACATTTGCAAAGCAAGTTTCCTTTGCACTGATCAGTTATAGACACAGCAACTTGTGCAAACCAGTCCTCATTTGTCCCAGGAAGCATCCAAGCCCAGGTGGGGTTTAACTCCAGCTAGTTCAGGAAGACACTGGTCCTCAGAGAATGTGGTTGGACTCTCACCTGTAGACTTGATTTTCTGGCTGGCCTGCATAGTGCTGTCCTCATGGTCGATTGGCTGACTTGACAAGGAGAAGATCCAGATTTCTGCGACCTTCACTGGAGCCTCTTTGATGTTGCTGAAAAGGCTCAGAACCTGGCCACCTTCTGTAGGGTGCTGCATGACCTGGGACAGAAATTAAGCAGTACAAATCTGCATTTAAATGTATTTAAACTTGCATTATTTGCATACTACAAGAGTTATTTATGTTAATAGAGTTACTCTACATTTCCAAGACCTTGTAACCACAGGAGCCACTTGCAGGCAATACACAAGGCTGGTTGAGATTTTATCTGACTACTAATGAAAGCAATGGAAGGAAAGAAAAAAATATTCTGAGCTTAACAGTTGATTAGCTCATCCTTGAAGCAGAGTACTTGACTACCTCGTTACTATGTATTTGCTTCTCTGGCACAGTACTGATTTGAATTATCAAGTTACCCACCTTCTGAACACCTAATTAAGGAACTTAGTTTGTCTTAAAATTTTGAGCTGGTAAAAGCAAAAATTCTTGGTGAGATACAGATGTAAAGTGCTTCCTAAAGCAAAATATCCCTGTTCCAGAGAGCTGTCACATGAATCTCAGAGGAACCGGCCACCACCCTGGGATAATGAAGCAGCAGGTTATGAAAAACAAGTCAATAGTGGAGGCAGAGGGGCATCTTGGTGCATGTTTCTCCTTCCTTTGCCACTCACAGCTCACAGGTTTCTCCCCAGAATGTAAGTCTTGTGTTCTCCTGACCCACCAGAGTGAGCAAGCACACCCCCACACCTGCACATCAGCTTCCCAACACACACCAGGCTGCTTTGTCAGCTCCTCACATGGATCTAACCAGCCCTGAGCTGATGAGGAACATATGTCCCCCTGCACTGAAACTGCTCACTCTCAACTCCAATTCACTGCTTTGTTTCAACAGCTAAGAGAACTTTTTACATTTTTTTCAAGAAATGAGTCAGTGCAGTTCAGGGGTCATCATCCTATAAACTCCAAAGGGGAGGGGGGCTTGTAAAATCTGTTTTCCTAAAGTCTGCAATTTCATAAATATTCCAGATGAGCTGGAGAACAACTATTTCCTAACATGGTGAACCTTTGAACATTTTTGACCTTCTAACCCCCAGTCAGCTGACATTACAAACAGACATAAGAAAAACCACATGTAGCAGAAGCAAATGCCCAACACTTAGAAATTCACTGATGACTCTAATTAATGGGCCCACATGTTTTCTGCCTTACAGCAGTATTTACTTTTTAGTTCTCCAACAAATCAAACAGTACAGGAATAATGTTAGCTGCAACACCACGCATTTGGCCAATTCAAATAAGGAGTTCACCTTTCACTGCAAGACTGAGGGAAGCTGAACTCACAAGAGAAGTAGTCTTTAGAGTGAATTATTTAATACAGTAATAACTCACCACACCATAACACTAGCTTATTTTGGATGAAAGTCCTTTGTTGACAGAATGCAGTCTGATGAAAAATACTGGTGTTAAACTGAACTTGCTAGTGCTAAGCCCATTTCTAAACACTCAGAAACTGAAACAGCAGAGATTAAACAGGGCATGAAATAACAAAGCATGGAGCTATGCCATTCAGAAAGCCTTAGTGAATAATTTATCCATACTTGACTCCAGCATTAATTTTATCATTTATTTCTCATGAATAGAGCGCCACCTAAATTACCAACAGCCATGAAATAACAATGGCAAAGTGTTTTTCAAGCAAAATGAGAGAAATTACTTAATCCTGAACTCTCATACTGTGGCACTGAGAAGCACAGCAAACCTTGCTTTAACTTTACCACTTCTCACGGTTGGAAGGCTTGCCCAAGTGACTCTGTCTTGTTCCGCACTTTTGATCTGGACCTCCTAACTCTAATAAAGCCACAAAACAATAGCAAAACCCTCAAAAGGTCATAAGCTATCCTTGTGAAAGCTTCAGCTATTAAGATATGAGGCAGAAAACACTCAGTATTATTATTCAGTAATAAAATCTGGTTAAAATATTGCCCTGTGAATATTGATTACAGCTATTAAGACAGCTATTTGAAATCCTGCCAGGTACTTCTCAATGAGGAGAGTGACAACAATGGGTTTGAAGAGAAGGGAGAATGTCCACATGTGTAAACAGACCATGTGAAAAGCAGCTCACCTCAGCCATGTTGATGCACCCCACAGCCAGGGTCTTGTAGCCTAAAATGGTTCGGTTCTTGTACCTCTTCCGCCGCTGCAGCATGATCTGAAGCTTGTTGCCTTCTCTCTTCAGGAAGTGAGGGTACTGAGGTGGGAAACACAATGGAAAAGTTCATTTTGTTTCTTAACAGTATCTCCCAAGCTTCATGGATAACCTCCATTCCTAAGGAATATCCCAGGGCTTTTCTCAGTGCCTTCAGCTCACTCACACTCAGTGGGCAATCCTTCATTGTCAGCTCTGCCCAAACCGCTCAGACAAGTGCTCCAAAACCACAACCCAGGCACACAGAGGAGCTGTTCAGTTTGGGAAGGGCTGGTTCCAGGGAGATGAGCAGCCTCCAGGAGGCACTTTCCCCAACAGCTGAACAGAGGCTGCCCAGAACTGGAGCCTGAGGTGCTGCCTGGGGGCATGGGCTGCCCTGCACAAACAGTGGGCAGTGGCAGGGACAGCCACAGACCCCCACACTCTTGGCAGGACACTGCCTTCCCTCCAGCACCAGGACACTTCTCAAGTGGTTGTATTTTAAGTAATTAAGTCCAGAAAAAAACCCTATCCTACTGCCAGGTTATGTTGCAAAGACATAAATCCTCCCAAGACATATTCCATACAAGAAAACACATTTATTTATATATCTCCCCCAAAAAGTTCCCAGGAACAGAAAGCTGTGAAGTCAAGCAGGGACTATTAGGCAAAGAGAAGAGTTAACCATAACCATATCCATGAGGGAGAAGCTGTGCAAAGGAAGAAAAGTCTTCAAGAAAAGATAAAGCAGCAACCTGACCAGTCTCATCCCAAGAAGAGAGGAGACTGGGACACATGCTCCAAATATACAACATACATAGTACTAAATAACCAGCAGACAGGAGAACCTAATTGCCGGGAGCTCAAAGAGGACATTCCCAAGTGAAGGATGCTTCTCTTGCAGGGAAGAACTACTTTGTTTTTTTCCTTGGGACACTATGAAAATTAACTTCCTGCCCATCAAAACACTTGATAAATTCAAATACCAAACACCACCAGAAACCCCCGAGATATTAATTTGCAGTCCAGAGCAAGCATGACTGCTCTGCAGGGAGCTGGGAGCAGCGGCCACACAAACAAGAATACTAATTAGCTGATTGCTCTGCAAGGGCAAGATCTCCTGCTCATTGCCCAAGGAAGAGGCATTGCAGAGGAGAGGAACAACAGTCCACGTAACTAAGAGACAACCTCAAAACACACAGAGCCTGTGACTCTACAGATGTGCAACATCCCAAAAGAAGGATGGAAGAAAGTTATTAGAGAGAAGGGGTAGGAGGGGCTCAAAAAGCCAGAGGCGCCTTTTATATTCAAATGTACCATCTCCTTGCTTCTGGGGCCCTTCTACATGTTGGAAGGGCAGCAGGGAAGAGGGACTCCTTGCTCTCAGTTCAAAGCATTTGAGTCACACCAAGGCTGCTTAAGTACAAACCTAGAACTGAACACTTGGTCCCAGGCCAGCTCAATTTGAATGTGTCCAGTTTTCTGGGATTAAACTGAACAGCTCAAGTCCATATATGTACAGGTTTCTGTTTTTCTTAGGTGTACTGCCTGGCCATCTCTGATGAGCATTCACAGAGGTGGTAAAAGAAAGGTACAGAGAGACTCAGGCCACTCAGCTCCTCCATTAAAAGCAAGGCCCTCCAGAAGAAAAGACCAGCTATTTGCATAGCACAGTCCAGCTTTTTTAACACCAGCCATGACTTACCAACTCTACAGAATTGCTTCAACACAAACTTTTCAGTAATTGTCAGTCCATGACAGGGATTGGAGAGGAAAACAGTTTGGCTCAAAACATTTGAAAACTTACAGAGGGAGCACCAAACACCTCAAGGCACCTCTGAGGGGTGAGAAAACACACACACCAGAACAGTGAGAGTCAGGGCAAGACTTTTTCTGAAGCCCCAAAGATGTAATCTCTCCCATCTGGAAAGGTTTATTAGATTAAAGACAAAAATTAAGTGCAGAGCTCTTAATTAATGCCAGAGAGCTGCGATGTTGTGCTTGGAATATCTGGGGAATTGTGGGTCAGGAGAAGCAGACATTCCAGCAGTAAGGGTGATGGTAGCTCTCCTGCTAGAAAGGCTGCTGCTGGTCTAGCCCTAGCTAGAAGGTGAAGCAGGATGGGACAGACACCATTAACTCCAGTCTTGCTCAGCTGTGTAACAGAGCAGCAGGAAACTCCTCCCTTCAGTTTGAGCAGCCAGACACAAGGGGCTGCTCACTGTTACACCAGCCAGCACAACACCTCTGGCTCAGCTCTGACAAGGAAACGCTCCATGCTAAGGACAAGAATGTCACCCGGGAGAGGGAGCTGAGCAGGCAATGACTGAAGGTACAAGGGGCTGCAAATCCAGGCAGGTAGCACAAAGCAAGGCATACGGTGTCAAGAGCTGACAGTGCAATACGGAGGTATTGACTGCTGCAGGACAACAAAACCTTGTTCTGTGACAGCCACATGCTTTTACTTTGTGGCCTACCACCACTCTCAAATATATCCCAGGCACTAAATTCAGATTGTATCTGAACTAAGCTATGATTGTGAGCTAGAAGCAACTTTCAGCCATTGTCCAATTAAGTAGCAGTAAAAGTTGCATAAAAATCCAGCTGTGCAGTTTCAAGAATGCTTCCCAGACCTTACTGCATCCAAGACCACCAACCCTTCCTGCAGTCAGAGATCAGCAGCACATCTCTGCTTTAAGGTCACTCACCTCTGCTGAAGGCTTATTGTCACAGACACTCCTCTCCCCTGTTCTGGCTCAATTCCCAGCCCCATCAGGGGAAACAGAGTTAAAGGCAGTGCTCTGCATCCTGCTGCAGCACTGCTCTGAGCCCCAGAAAAAAAAAAAACAACCCACCATATTCCCAATTAATTCCAAAAAGATCTGCAGACTCGCTCCTTGCTGACACAGGACTGGCAGAGGGTGACCTGGCTCGTCTTACAGCTTTGCTCCCAACCATGGGAAAGCTGCAGCCACAGGATCCAGGCATACGTATTCCTGGCATGCAGCTTGGTTATTCCTGTTCACAAAAGAGGGGATGCAATGCTGCAGTTAACCCAGTCTGTGAGCTGCATCAGGACAGAAGCAAAAGCATCAACCATCTGCTTGGGCAGCTGCAGGGTTATCATCTGTCTGCAATGAAATCTTACCTGCTTCAGCTCTGCACAGGTCTGAGTAACAACCAGTCTCACATCATCACTTGAGCCTTTCTCCTTACCAGATCAAAGTCCTGACGTCAAGATCTAACCAACAGTCACAAAACAAAGATAATCCAGGTATGAATGCTTCTGAGTGTCTGTCTGGCTCCGCTCTGTGCATGCAGGATCCTCTTTCTCAGCAAGCCAGCCCTTATTTACCTTATTTCCCTGCTCAGGAGGTAGCACTAGGACAGCAGGCTTTGAAGAAAAGAGGAACCAATAACTGCAGTTGTTCCAATTCACAGCTATTCCTGTGACTCTAGAGCCAGGAGTAACTATAAGCACACTGCTCCTGCTTCCGCAAATGGTGCCTCCCTCAGCAACTCAGCGGCTCACCTGACTCATTCCTACTACTGCCTTCTGTCAGCCTGACACTCCACACCACCCCCATGGCTGCCATCCTCCAGTGCCTGTTCATAAAGAAGGCAACAAAAGGCAAAGAAGAGCCAACTTGCGCTGCTTCAGTTCTTGCCACAGCCATAACTTGAAGAGGACAGACTGCAAAGTCTTCATGTTCCAGGATGCACTGTGGAAGGAACACTGTGAACCAGCACCCTGCTCCAGACCCTCAGTGCTGAGAGGCAATTCAGACAAGTTGTGTTGTTGCACACGAGGACATGCAGAGGATCTTCACCTCAGAGGCACCACCCATCTCTGCTCCCTGCAGAGCAGCGAGTCCAGCAGGCACCCACAGCCCAGCCTACCTGCAGCGAGAAGGTCAGCGCGAGCTCCGTCTCCACATGTCCACTCGGGGGCAATACAATCTCGTGAGACCGCAGGATGCGCTTGGAGCCCTGCACAGAAACAAAGTCCAGCGGGTGAATTCCCCCGAAGCCAGCCCTTACATCCCATCCCAGCTCTATTTACTGCAAACCAGGAAACGTTGTCAGGGACTACCACAGAGAAGTGAACGGATGGGTCTGACCTTGTACTTCTGTGAAATATTAATGAGATGAAAGGGAGATATTTGACTAATAAAGATTTGGGCATATTTACTGTCCCTAACTGCAACAATGCAGCTTTTGTTCTGCCAAACCCCAGCTTTGAAAAGCTGTGATTCAACCCCCACCGCCGGAGTTGAAGTCTCCTATTTTCACTTCAGCCAATAGGTACAAGGCTCTTCATCTCCAGGGTCTGGAGCCTGCAGCATCATACTTAAATCTCCAGCGTTAGCCATGACAGCCTGGGCTTTTCTTTTTGTGCACACACCCCTCCCTGGGGAAAACGGGGACTTTAACCTGTTTAAACAATTGCCAGTAGCTGGCAATTAAAGAAAAAATTGACTAAGCATCTCAGTGGAGTCTCGAGATTTAATGTATCACAGGGCAACTCCAAATCAACCCTGTGTGTGGGCTGCCTTATGCTAACAGAGTTACCAGGCTATTTACTGTGTGAGCATTTCATTTCAGGGAATGTTTGAAGGAAAACTAGCAGGAAAACATGACAGAGTGCTGCCTAGCAAACCCTTCTGCATTGTTCAAACACAGTGGCAAGTTTCAGAGGTCTCTGGCTTAATGTTCTGCTGAGGCTGCAGATCTGGCTTTGTCCAGACGGGCTGATCTCCCAGAAGCACAGAACTGTAGCTCTCGAAAAAGCAGCATCTGGGAAATCAGAGACAGACTGGGGGGGTAAACACCTCCGAGCTACATCCAAAGGGAAATATGGTCTGCCCCTATCAGCCTCAAAGAGCATCATGAGATGAGAGAGCAGCAGAGCCTCGTTTACATCCCCTCCTCCCCAAACGCATGGCTCGGGCAGCGAGAGCAGACGCTGTGATCTGCAGCGGTGCCTCAGCTCCTCTCTGGAAACACCGAGGTGCCTGAGCTCCAGCAGATCCGACAACAGAGCAGAGCCAGGCACCCAAGGGCTGCCCCCAGGAAAAGCAGCACACGTGCAAGTGAAGCAGAGCCAGCCTGGCCGCTGGCAACAGCAGCAGCTGCTCCATTTGAGCAAAGCTCCTAATAGCAGCAATCTTGCTTTACTGGTTACGCAACCAAAATCTAATGAAAGACCAAATATAGTTGCTTTTAAAAGACTGCAGCAGATAAACAGAGCAACGGCTCGGGAAATACAGCTGACAACTCTTTGAACATCACTGCTCAGGAGGATGCAAGGAGACATGGGAAATGCAGGTAAGATGCTCTCATTAGGTCTGAATTCAGTCATCCCTTCTGGAAGGGCTCTGGTGTCTGACACCTCTCGTGCAATTCCCCACACAAAGGCAGTCATTTGACAGAGATCATATATTTGATGATCCAGTACCACCAACCTCAAACAATAGCCGTGTCAGAAACCTGAGTGCTGGCAAATTAAACATCCCTGAAAGAGCTTGTCAGCATCAGCATCATAACCTGCAAGCTCTAAAAGGACTTTTAATAGCAGGGCTTCAAACCTGGCTGTGTCTGACAGCTGCAGTGCTACTGACCCATTGTTAAACAGCACATCCCAAAGAAATATGGGTACAGAGCCAGCATAAGGGACACTCAAGGTGAGGCACTCTTTGGAACAACAGTCATTCCAGCCCCTGTCACCTCTAGGTCAGCTGGACAGGGCAAAATAAGGATAGCCTGGTGATGCAAGTTGCAGCCTGAGACTCGGCAGATGCATGTCCTGAACAAGGCAAGTCCTTCTGTCTTCCAGTTCCTCAGGGATGGGCCCTGGTGTGGAGAGGACTGCTCAGGTTCCAGTGTCTGAATTACTGCAGGAATGCAGATCATAACAAATACACAAAATGGGATGTGAAACTCCCACATGTTAAAATTCTCTTTGCATTTGTGGGTTTGGGGCAAGCTTTCACCTATAGAAAGTGTAAGCAGTCTGCAGTAATCTGAACAGGAAAAGAAGGCTTTGCTCTAATAAAAGCTACTAAATTCTTCAATCCAAGTCTGGCACTCTCTGGGCATAGATCATTCACTGACAAGCCTCAGGTCCTTACAGTGATGCATTCATCATCTAGGAGTACAAACATATGGAAAGCTTTCAGCCTTGATAAGCAGTATCTGACAGCCTGGAAACTCACAGCAGTGCTTCTTCTGAGGTTCCCACAAACCAGGTGTGTGAAGCAATTCCCTGCCTTTCTGCTCCCTGCTGTGGGTGCACAAACCCCCTCCAACACAGAGGGACACATTTTTACCCCAGCTGGACAACTCAAAGATGAGAGATACCAATTAAATCCTCAGCTATGTGTTTTTCCACCACAGACCCTTCATGATTACACCTTCCAAACTAGACTTTGTGTGCTTTGACACAGCCAGTTCTCTGCAGGGTTTGCCTACTTCTTTTATTTGAAAAGCAGCAGCTTTTTAGCACAGTTGATGTTCTACTTATAGGTCTGCTAGGCTTTTACTCGTTAAACACTTTAGCGTTTGCAGTGATGGGAGCACGTGAGCCAAACTGATGCCGTGACGCACTGTGGAACCGAGTCCCCTTCCTTCCCAGCCTGCCTCCAGGCAGTGTGACCTACATGGAGGCACCTAATTAAATGGCACAAACATCTGCTGTAAAGTGGGTTATTTACCTAGGATGACAACTGTATTTTAGGAAAAGTAATTAGTCTGTACAGGCACCCTACAAATCCACTGACAAGCTTGGCCACAGGCTCGACAGTAGAGCTGCCCACCAGCAGAGGAAGGCTCAGACTCCCCCAAACCAAGACCCAGTTACCAAGATGTTCAGCCCCAGACTGTTAAACAGAGAACCAGGCTTGGATTTAATGCCAGCTCAGGAAGAAAAGTGACATGTGATCCGTAAAGAGCATTTTTACATGCAGACAAGCTCATGCTGAGCCATCAGTGAACAGTATTCTTCACTTACAATAGTGAAATGAGGTAGGAACATGGGAGAAGGGTCAGAAAAGAGTCTGCACAGATCCAGAATGCCCTGATGGACTTGGGAAGAAGTCTGTGGATGCAACGGACCCTTACGTGGAAGTAAAGCTCAGTTTGGGCACCTGCCAGTATTTTTAGTCAAACAAAACAATTCTTAGAACTGAGCAGCAATTACCTGCATTTTGACAGCAATGACCCCAGAAATAAGCTCCTTATCCAATTCCTTTAAGACTACCAGTTTCTTTAATGTCAAGCTGCACAACCTGCAAACAGGAACAGAAGAGAAACAGTTACAATCATGTCTGAAAAAGGAAAAGCTCTGAACAGCTTTTACACACAGCAGTATCCCAGTTTAAGGGTGAACAGGCTCCAGAGACAAGCCACATGCTGATACAGACAAAGACAGCAGAAATATATGAGACTTCCCTGGCTTCTCAGACTGAATTTCTCAACTTTTAATAAACACAAGGAGGTGGACAGGAGGTACATCCATCTCTGATACAGACCCATGGCCACATGAGAGCCCCAAAGAGCACTGGCCTTACCAACACCAAGCACAGCCTGGGAACCCTTGCTCCGAGTCAGACCAAAAGCTGCAGGGTCAGAGGAATTAAATTCCAGCAATATGAAAGCATAGGGTCAATCTAATTTTAAACTTGTCTACAAGGCTTTCCTAGATTGTTGGCTTTTTCAGTTTCAGACTCCTGGCTCCCAAAGATCTTGCTCCCACCTCCTCTTGTCAACCCACACATTCTTCTCCTCACCCCCAAACAAAAGTGCTAGCAAGTGGCTCAGGCATCTCTAATGGAAAGGTGGGGGGGGGAAGGAAAAAGAAAGGAGAGGACTCAAGTGGTGCCCTCTGGCCCTGGTGTTCACATGCCACACATATGCAAGTAAATCACATTCTTCACCCAGGCAATGCTACATTGTTCTGGTTAAAGCTGTTTGCACTTCTGCCTTCCAGCACAGGGAGCTTGGGAGCAGATGAAATTCAGCCTCTGCAGCCGAGTTAAGGCTCTGGGTAACGGGACCATGGCATTGGCACTGTCACAGTTTCACAGAAGTTACCACCAGCTGGGGGAATTCAAAAGGCATACCCATAAACAGACTTCAGGGAAAGATAAACCTGAAGCCAAGACAGCTCAGTTTGAGGACAGCAGAGGCCAAAGAAAGTTGCTGGGCGGGCAGTAGTGACTAGACATCATCTGTCACACTGGCCAGGAGCCAGCACTGCCTTTGTGTCAGGTCCTTACTCCATGGCATGGGCATCTCTGGCCTCTGACATGGAATGTTAGCAGACATCAGCGTTGCTCTTCTCAAACGCACTGCCGAGCTCTTTTTCCCAGATCAAGTGTAACATCAGGGCTGTTCATGAAGGGCTGAAGTCCAGCAGTAGATGGGAAGGAAAGAGGAGCTGATGCTGGATTTTGGTGCATGCCCAAGCAGCACTAGCACAAGTGCCACTGACTGAAGCCTGCACTTGAACTATGGTACTTCACACTGGTGCCAGGTGCCCAACAATTCAGCACTTGCATCTCCACCACTTCTTCCACTGTGGTGGGAAGCTGAAACACTGCTCTGCTGCAATGCCTGAAGGTAGACAGCATCAGCCTGGGTGCAAAACAGCACATAAAGGCTCTTCCCAACAGGAGTGGTGGCAGATGTCGAAGCAAGTACTGCCTGTCTCATCCTGAAACATCCGTGGCTCTGTCTGAACTCTGGTCTCTCACACAGGGCCAGCAACGGGGAAGAGCCACTCTGAGCTCTTATGGTCTGCACTCCAGCACCTCTCCAAACATGTCCTTGACAGCCTCTTCTCCACCCAGCCCATGCCATCTGTTCTTCCTCCTCATTTGCAAAGCACTGGTTCCTGCTAAAACCCCCCAAAACCAAGAGAGAGAACTACAAGCTCTCTCCTTTTGCAGAGCTTTGCATCACAAGACAGCACAGCCAGAGATACTGCAGAAATTACAAGAAAGGTGGATAAACCGGGCCTGCCTGGGCCTCTGTCCCCTTCTGTCCCCCCATCCGCAGCTGTGTGCACTGGGAGTCACGTGAAGCTGCATCCCTCAACCTGGAGCATAGGAGAGGGTGTTGGCTTTTCCTCTGCATCGTGAATAAAACAGCAAGCACAGGCACACGTGGCTGCTGCCGTGAAGCAGCCGGGCCAGGATCTGGAGGAAAGAGGCTGTGAAGCCATTTGTTTTCTTTGTAACGCTGTAGCTGGAGGACAATTGTGCTCAGCTTGCCAAAACCCACAGAGCTCCGGCCAGTCAGGTGCTGAGAGCAGAGGTAGGACAACACACTGGCATTGTCTCAGCTGACAGGCAAGGAACAAAGACCTTTTCTTTCCAGCCCCAAGCTCGAGGATGGAAAAGGTATGGGAAGAAACAATGGTGTTCTCAGCACACAGAGCAGAGCACAAGGAGGGCGTTCTGTTCTCCACTGGGCATTTCTTCAATTCATCATTTATGAGCTTTGATCAAACCCTGTGGAGCACTTGCTGCTTGGGAAAAAAAAAATTTAAAAAAATTAAAAGCCTCCTTTACAGTGATCAGAAAAACAAAAGCAGTTAAAAAAGACATGGGACACATCTGCTTTCTTTATCCCCCATTTCTGGGCTGCTGGTACTAAAAGGCACTTCACACAAAAAACAATGAAATGTTTATCCTCTCCATCGGCGGGGGCAGGGTGCGTGGGGGATGGATAAAAGTCAGTTTAAATGCCATCAAATCACTCTTACCCTCAACACACTATTTCAGTCTAAATTGGCAGCTTACAAATCAAAGCAATCTTCAGAATATGTGGCAGAAAGCGGCCATACCTTACTCAAATCATGATGAAAACGCATATGCCAAGTGTGTCTCTGTCACCAGCACGAGGATCCTGAACTACTCATGCACACAGGTACAGCAAGGATTTGTGTGCCATAACAGCCTCTGATAACAGCGGCACCTCCTGCCATGCACTTATCTTTTGCCAAGGTTTTACTGTACTTCCATCAAGTTACAGGGGTCAGAACAGGGACCAGTCTCACAAGCCACTTCTATCAACAAGCCCATTAGGTTAAACAACAGTGAGTAAAACAGAACAGACCCAGGTGGACCTGGAAAAATGTGGAAAAAGAACAAGGCTGCATTTGGCAGCTTCTAATACACATAGATATGATCTCTGTGAACACAGAGAAAATAACCTAGCACACACAAGGGGAACTGAGGAAGCCTCAAGTCTGGAGCTGAAGGAGCCTGAAGTATTTTGAAGACCTGGGACTGCAATACAGGAGGTGCAGAGAAATCCTGTCTTTGCATGTTTCAGCAGTGACCTACAGCTGCACAAGGAGAGTTAAGTTAGCAAAAGCACTAAGTTAGCTGAAGCGGACTTAAATAAGGACAATGGAAATCTGAGAGCCAGTATTTCCACCCTTTATTGAAGGTTCATAATTGATCTCCCTGTGAGGAGCTCAGCTGGGTCCCAAACAGCAGCAGGAGCCTCTGTCCCCTCCGGTCACTCATGTGCCCCCACAGCAAGCAGGTACAAGGTACTTGCCTCATCCTGGTCTCAGGTTAACAAATCATGAGACAGCTTAATGCTACAATAAAACTCCATCTTTTTACATCACTGTTGCAAGAATAGAGTTTTAAAGAGGAAATCTGGACCTGACCCAATGCTTTCAACTCGCCTTGCTAATGCAAGTTGTGCTGAGTAGCTTCATCACAAGCCCTTTGCTTTAGGAGGCAGCTCTCTGCAAAGAACACAACATTTTGGTAACTGAGGTGCAGCAAACGTGTCCAGAACAACCAAATAAAGCGTCGCATTCTTTACTCACTGGATGTTTTGCTTTTGTATCCCTCTGAGTAGGAAGATCAGGAAAATAAACCCCCTCCAAGAAAGAGTCTGCCTTGCTGAATTAAATGTCTGTTTCTCCACAGGGAGCACAGTAATTGCACCGAGACCTCGTTCACACAGAGACAGTCGAATCAACAGGAAGGAAAAATTAAAAATTAAAGACCTGCATTTTAATTAAACCCCATAGAAGCAGAGAATAATAACAGGAGGCATCCACACTTATAGGGGACTCCAAGTACAAGACGGGAGCTGGGGCAGGAAGACTGTAATACACAGATACCCTTTGTCCAGGTTAAGAGCTGTGAAGAACTGTTCCTAGAGAAAGTGTTTCATGCCAGGAGCACTCTCCTCTGAGGTCTGAAAACCTCAATCAGCCGATGGCTATAAGGAAGGAATTGGTTTCCGTTTGGCCACTGGACAGTTTCACCTCATCCAAGTTATTTCAGCATTTCAGGATGGCAAGCAGCCTCTTACCCCAGTGCTTTCAATGTCCACGTTGAGCGTTTTGCCCCAAGCTGACACTTTACACCCACATCAGCCCCAAAATAAACCACGAGCCACTCAAAGCAGAAGTGGGGAAAGACACCCACCTACACACGCTTGCCCAGACAAACAGAGCCATTCTGCTCATAGCTACGGGGGTGTCTGTGCAGGAGAGGCCGGAGCCAAGAGCCCTGCACAGCATTTTTGGGAGACAGCTGCTTCAGGAAGGTATGAATGTCTGCAGAGCACCAAGAGCTGCACCAGCAGCTTCTTACGCCTGCTCAGGAAGAAAAGAACAACACATGGATAAACTTGCTGCTGCACTTACATGCCAAAGGCAGGGCTCTCTATTGGCCTAGGAGCTCACTTGGGGATAAAGCAGGGCAGAAGTACTGTCCTCTGATGCCACTGATACATCAGATTTGGGCCTCTGGGCAAGGGCAGCAGTAGGAGCCTCAGGAAGATCCTTCCTCACTCTCCAAAGCTTAATGAGACAACTCCCTCAAAGTGATCTAATCTTGGTCACATTATCAGGGAAGCTCCAAGGCAAGGTGAAATTAAACGAGGACGCAGAGGTCAAGCACCCCATTTTCTGCCATGCCAGAAACATAACCTGAGTAACCTGCAAAGAAACCTAATAGTCCTTCATTCACATTTCCCACTAAGCTGACCTTTACTCAGCTGTTCTGGCTATAAATCCATTTGAGTAAGGTTTAACCAGCCAGGAAACAATTGCAGAGCCAGTATTTTCATTGTTCTTGTTCTCAAGGATCTTCAAATCCTCTTCCCAGCATTAATATAGAGAATTAAGCTCTTAAGATTCTGGAGACCAAGATCCATAGAAATGCTGGAGCAAGCAGGTCTTGTTCAACCAGGTAGGAGGATGGAAGCTTATTTTATGCAACAGGCTCCACCCAGGACCTCACAAGGACACACATGTACATCCAGACACTATCCTTTTATAGCCAAAATACTGTCCTGTTCACTTCAAGTATATTACAGATATGCCTACTCCAAACTCAGCAAGCAAAATGGGGTGGGCATGTTAAAATTTTGCAGATCTGCGTAATTTTTACAAGATACTAAAACTACACATGGGCACATTTGCTACTTGAAGTTAATACGACCAAGCAGTAAAGCACATCCAAGCTTAGATACTCTAATCCAACATATCAATTGGAAAATGCTGAGAGATGTCTTCCTTCAGTAGGTCAAGACATTGCTGGCTGGCTCGAGGGGACTCATCAAGGGCACAAAGGCATCAGGATCCCTGCAAGCCAAATAACCCTGACTCACAAAGCAGAGTTTACATATTCCATTGGCACTTCTCGTTTCTTAGTTGCTTCAGTAATCTGGGAAGGAAAGGGCACTACTGAGACACAGCAATGCTGGTGAAACACACAGGTGTTAAAGCTAAACCTCCACAGCCCCACACACTCTTCAGGCAGCCAAGCAAAATCTCTTGTGGCAGTTGTGTCACACACCATGTTCTGACTACCTGGCCAAGACGTGATGCATTCCAAGTCACACCTGCAGGAAATCAGCCTGTCTGACACCAACTGCTCGCCTCCAGGTACACGCTCTGAACTGTGTACCTAGAAACAGCAGCTTTCTCTCCCGTTAGGAAATCATCTCAGCAAGAGCAGGGGCAGCTCTTCACACATCTGTTGGCCTCAGTCGGATCTCAGTTCCTGCACACATTGTTATACATTGGTTTCTTACTCTTCAATTTAATGATTTCATATCCCTTTACAGGGTGACTTAAAGGAGGAAAAAACCCCAACCACTGACAAAGCAGGGATTAAGTCTGTTTCTCAGACAGGCTATGGAGTATAAAGGAGTCAGGCAAACTCACCTACGTGTTCACACCATGCTGCCTGCAAAGCCAACCATGGGCACAAATGTAGTTAAATACACCTGTCCTGGCTTGCCTCTTCCAAACCCAGCATCCAGAACAACAGGATTGCACAGCATCCTGATACCAAAGTGAGCATCAGTGAAAGTGCCTGTGGTATTGGTGAATGAGGTTTGATCAATGTTTTCAAAGTTTTGAGGCAGTATTACGCTTTATTAGCTTTAAAGAATAAAGTCAGATGATTCATGATTAAGGCTCCTTTGACAGACATCAGGATTACATTTTCTATATTACAGGTGACACAAACACATTTGATATTTGTTTTAATAATTCAGTAGTAGCTGGAGCAGCCAGAGGCACCACCAAGGAACGAGAAGGAGGCAGAGCAGGCATAGCCACATCCACCTGACCAAAGGCTCGTGGCAGCTGTGGGTCTAACAAGCTTGCAGGAGACACCCATGGACTGCAGCAGAACCCAGAAAGCCTCACAGCAGCGCTGAAATGCCAATCTCCCATTTGAGCACCTAACGAGCACAGTCAAAACACCACTGTCAAGGAGGGGGAGCCTTTAGGATGTGGCCTGGTCAAGCCATTTCTGTAGCTAGGGCTTCATTTCTCAGCTAGTCAGCAACAAAGCAAAGGCACAGCCCACCAAGTTTACGTGAGCCAGCCAGGGCGGAGGGCACCTCCCACCACACGCCTCACACATTGGCAAAGAAACAGATACACAAATGAGTAAATGAATCACGCCCTAAACCTTCCTTTTGGGAGGAAGAATGCAAAAAAACAAAGCAGGGGGTGGGGGATGAAGAGGAGAGACGTTCGCAGCTGGAACAAATCCAGCAGCCCTCCACTCCCTGGCTCACCCTTGCATGCCTTCCTTATGCAACCTGCCTTCTGGCTGGCCCCCCGCCCCAGACAGCAGTGCCTGTCACACAGCAGGCTGATCACCGGGATTGGCTATTCCAGGCACGCCACAGGAACGCTCCCTGCCTGCCCGCAGCCCTTCCCATCTGCCCCTAAGCCCTCCAGGACTGGCAGGAGCTGCATGAAGTCGCCAGCAGATGAGAAGGACCATCAGAGCTAAAGGCTTCCTGCTACGTCCAGTTTGCCTCGAGGCATGGAGCAGCACATCCGCCCCGGTTTGTAGCAGCATCCCCCTCCCAAGCCGACAGTGCTGCAGCCGTCTGCAGGAACAAAGCCAGCACCCAGCCTTCCAGCACACACCCAAGGGAAGCCTCCCTGTGTCAGACAGCTCTGTTACAGACACCGTCAGCGAGATGAAAGGGTTAAAGAAAGTGCCTCAGGGCACAGGTTTTCTCCAGCACGTGCCTTGCCCGGATAACCCTCACTCTCTTCCCTGTCCTCTCCTCCACCGCATCCATGCCTCAACCCTGAGCACAGCACCCCCAAACACAGCAGCAGCAGCAGTTGGGAGCTGTAACATCTCCACAGCAACTGGGGCTGTCACAGCCCACACGTCACCAACTTCTCCGCATCCATGCAACAAATGAGACCGGCTCCTCCGTCAGACTGCTTGTTCCTGCTCACTCCCTCCGGAGCAGTCTGATGGCAAATCCTCCTTCACTGCTGCGTCAAGAACGCTGCTCTCCAAACAACCACTGCCCCAACAGCTCCCCTTCCCAAGCCAGCGAGGGGACAGAGTGCAGGCAGATTCAGAGGGAAGTCCTGCACCAGACAGTCTGGTTTAGTATTTTCCTTTCGATAGCACAGGTCTCCAAGTACTCTTCCACTCAACTACTTTCAAAATGCCTGGTGCTATTCTGTTTTTTGTTCCCATTGCTGAACAGCCCACAGCAAGAGCCCATTACACTCTGCACACTCCTGTTCCCCACCTGGTACCCTGGGGAGACAGCACAGTCCCAGTCACAGCACAGCTGTCCCCAAGGCCTGCAAATCTTTAGAGATAAGGACTCTGCCTCAAATATTCTGATCTTCCCCTTTGTCTGTAAGTGAGCCATTGGGAGGAAAAAAACTGCCAAAAGGAGCCTGGACTTCAGGCCCATGTCAGAAGAGCTTGTAAGGAAGGCTCAGTTCTGCTCGGGTTACCCGTCACTGTGATCTCTTCAGCATAAGAAATCAGGACTAGGAAGCCTCCAGCTAGGAAAGCAGTCAAGGAAAAACAGATGGCTTCTTGGTGTACCCGAAGCTGAACTTGCTCTCAGGGCATGAACAGTGTGCCATCTCTCTGCCTTACTTCTCTCCACTTCGAATAGCTCCCACATCACCTGACACAGAGGCGAGTTGAACAGCCTGTCACCCCAGAGACCAGACTGGCTCACATCATGGGTCACATCAAATTAATTGTCACTCAAGCCATCCAAGAACAATTCCTAGCTCACTAGCAAGTCAGGCACATGGCCCTCCCACTCAAAGCCAAGATCCTGATGCCATGTGATTCTTAAGACTTGGTGCTTCTTTGCAAGACAACCACATTACACCATTCCAAATGAACACACTGTCTGAAAACTGTTGTAGGAGTTTTCTTAAAATGAATTTTGGGGGTGAGTTTTATGGTTGCTTTTGAACTTGCTTTTTCCTTGCTGACCCATCTGGACCCAAGGCAGCAAGCCAGGGCAGGTGACCCATTCCTAACCACTTTCTGTAACCTTGATTTAAACCAGCTGCATCAAGTGCCAGTGAAGAGGCTTTAGTTTGTGAAGTTTGCCATGTGGCCCAACATACACAAGCTGGGAGAACCACACAGACGTAATTTAGACCCCAAACTGCTGTTTGCTTTTTTACTGAGAACTCAGTGTCCTGTAAGAGTAAAGGCAGACCAGCTAGCAGCAGTGAAAAACATAGTGAACTTTGATGGTACGTTTGGTATTAGCCAGCACAGCAATCAAATATGCAAAGCATGTTGCTGGCGGGCTTGCTTTCAGGCTAGAAGAACACTTCACAGATCCCAATACCATTCCCATTGCAGCAAGGCTGTCCAAGCCTGCCATTCTGACCTTCTTCCCAACAGGCACGTGCAGCCAGCCAACCCAACACCTCTCAGAGCTGATGGTCTGCACTATTCCTTCAACTGCCCCATGTTTAATGCTGGCTCCCTTCTCCCCTGACTCCAGAGACGAATGGTATGACAATCAATGAAATACCAAAATTGGTTACCTACGTTTGAAATGTAATTGTTTTCCACAATTCTCATTGTGCCTCAAACACAGGAGAACTATTTAGCACTCCAAAATATGATTTCTCTCCAGCGTGCAAAAATACAGAACTAACAACTTGAACTACAGGGAAGGAGGCAGGAAAACTGAAACTATAAACCCCAGTGTGTTCAACAGGAGGTCAGAGGGAAGGTTAGGAGAAACACCAGCTCCACAAAGAGCAATTTCTACAGCTGTACCAAACACCCTGTGTAACGCTCACAGCACCTCAGCTGTGCACTCTGACCTCCGAGCCCCACAGCTCTGGCTCACCTGTACACAGGTGCTTTCACCATGGGACTGCAGTGCTGGCAACCCATTTGCTCTCTGGCCACAGCTCAAAGGATGTTCCCAAATCAAACACATTAAAACAGTTATAAAAGAAAGGTGGTTCTTTCCCACAAGCGTTTATTTGAACAGTGCTGGTTTTTACAAGGCAACAACACACAGCTGACAAAGCAGCCGCCATCAGCACTAAATATAAATTACAAAGAACTCTGAATCCTGCCACTAAAGCTGGGGAACTCTATTCAGCATTAAACTTGCTGGAAACATTGATCAACATCCCTCAAACTGGAACAAAACATTGAAGGTAAAGCAGTTGAAAGGTACTGTCCCTTGCAGATTTGTCTCCCCAGAAAGGAAGGCGCAAACTGAGAGGAGCTTTCCAGTATTAACAGTGGTCAAAAAAAGGTCTGAAAATGCCTAAGCATTCAGCACTCCTTGCAAGGAAATGCCTCTGATTGAAGCTGCATTGTGCTCCAGCACATATCCCTTGCATTCCTTGTATCAAATATTCTGGGCAGCACTTGCTCATTTGCACACTGTCTGATCAGAAGAGCACAGATAAGCTGGGAAGGAAATCACCAGAAAACAGAAATAAGGGATCTAGTGAGATACTAAAAGCCAAACAGCTGAATGCATTACCCCAGCTGATGCAAGAATGAGATGGCTGAAGCGAAACTACCAGCCCTACTGCCAGGGATGGAGCTTCAGCAGTAACCAGAAGCAGCATTTTAACTTCCAAAACCAGCTGAACTGGACTGAAAAAGTTTACAGAGAGTGCAGTGCCCAGCCTGCTGCCAAGCACAACATAAGCTCTCCAACCACAGCCCTGAAAAACTGCAGAACCCACCAAAAGTGCACTAATTAACAGAAACTGGGATCTCTTGTAGTCTCTAAAGCTGACCCATGGAGGCGACCTTACACTGAAGCAGCAGCAGATTTTGCACTGGCAAAGACTGCATGAAACACCCTCCCCCAGCCCTGAGGAGACACCTGAGTGGGGAGGCACCTGCATCACCAGGCCAACCTTATGGCCTGGGGGACAGCCACGACATGCACCTCCAGACCCTGCAGAGGGGTTTGCAAACAGCTTGCATTTTCAGAGCACTTCTGATCCCCTCTCAATAAGAGCAGCTTCATTTAGGGAAAATCCCAGTCTCCAGGTGATCTCAAAATGTCTCTCAACAAAACTTGAAAAATGCCTTCCCCCACAGTACATCTCTTTACATCTAAATATACCCTGTATGCTCTAGTTTAAAGACTCACTACTGAAAAAGAAAGCACTTGTTTGGAAATAACTCAGCACAAGGTTTTCTGTTTATTTTCTGCTCTGTAAAAACCCCTCATGACTGAGATTTCTCTGCATTTCTCATGAAAAAGGGAGAAACCTGGAAACTCAGACATTGTTCACCCTCTTTTCTGCACACTAACATCACCTTTAAGTTTATCAGGGAAAAAAGCAACCACAATTTTTACTAAAGAAGTACAGAAGAATCCCAGTGCCAAACATTTGCAGTGGCAGGCAGAATACAGTGGTTTGCTCCAGAAAAACATCTGCATTTCCTTAATACTCTAAACCTCTTCAGCAGCTGTGGGAGGTTGAGCTGGCAAGCAGAGACTCAATATTATTTAGAGATTACAGTTCTTCAGCATCATTGCTGGTGATATTTCATTCCTGAAAGCAATAAGGGAGCAGCAAAGCACACCAAGTGCCTGAACTTGCTAGTTCAATTTGCCAAGAATATTTATGAAAATATCAGTGTGACCTGTGTAAGCCAGCAAAACAGTGAGCTTTGACAGACACAGGATGCTCCAAGATGCTCAGAACTTGTTCCAGACTCCTGTAGGATTTTTTTTAATGTTGAATGCAAGTAATAAAAAAAAAAGTAATTTATAACAATCATAATCCATTCAGTCCCCAGAACCTTTCATCAGGCCTGTGAGTTCCCACTAAAATGGCATTCATCAAGATAAACTGGAGATGCTCTACAAAATAAGCAGACCGAGGTAAATGAGGCATGAACAAGCTGAGTCTGAATGAGAGGCTGCTCTTCCCCAGCAGGATATTAAGGTTCACTGCAGGGAGGGATTACCAAGGAGCCTATCCAGAAATAAGATAGTTACTCCATTTGTGAACAAGATCACACAATCAGATCATTCATGGAGACCAAACTCCACAGCCAGACCCGTCTCAGCCCCCTGAAAACATTCTCCTCTAATGCCTTTGCTGATGCAATCAGCTAACGCTAACATGACAGTGATGCTAAGCACAAGGAATAGATATCAGCATCATTTTGTGGTCAGTGCTCCTGCTCATGGATGAGGCATGGCATGTCTGAAACTAGGTACACATACTCAGGCTGTCAAAGAGCATTTCCGTCACAGAAACGGCTGAGGATCATCAGTGGGGATGAGACAAGGCCAAGTACCACAACATCAGGATGGGATTTATCCTTAATTTTATGCTGTCCTCATTTAGAGGACCACACTCAACCTCTGATTTTCACCAGGTAACTACAGCTAATACCAAGCACATCAACCTTTCCATCAGAGCCTATGGCTAATCATACAAAAGAAATGTATTTATGAGCATGATATGTTTCCAGCACAAGTTCTCTAGGGCACCAGTGTAGATCTTCTACCACTTACAGGGTGTTTATTTAGAGCCTTCATGTCCATCAGTGTGAAGTAAAGGTCTGCTCACAGCAAGCACCTTGAAACTGGCTGAAGGGAAACACTGGAACCGAGGCAATGGTACAACTGTTTCACTGAGAGATTTTGTGTTATGTATATCACGTTACGTAATCATACATAAAGGTTCATGTAACTACAAATTCCTAAGCCATTCTCTCTTTGCACGCCTGAATCAGCAAGAATACTGCAGACACAGATGACCCCCCCATGACTGATCGTCAGTGGGGGCCTCTTTGCAGATGTGCCACCTCAAACACAGATTAGCTTCCACTCAGAAGAGGTCCTCTTGGAGAATGGGTAGAGAGTGAATTCACTCGCAGGAGAAAAGCCCAAAGTTACTCATGCAATAGCTTGGAAAACGTGGTGATAATTTTGGAACCAAGATAGGCCCAGGAGACTTAGCGGGAGCAGCAGCAGTCCGCTGGCAGAGGACAGAGAAACAAAAGCTAAAGGATCCTCAGTTCACTGTTCAAGAGTCAGGAACTGTGGGAAACAAGATGAAATGTTGAATTTCCAGAGACAGAGCATTGTTTCCATTAAACTGCACTAAATTCTGCCACTAAACTGATTCAAGCCTTCTGAGCTGTCCTAGATGTTGATAAATCTATTTCAACTTATCAATAAACAGACATTGGATCTTAGTATGGCTGAGATTCAGGCAGCCCCGTTCCAAATCCTGGCAGCACTGGGCCATTGTGTAACAGGATACTGCATGCCCACAGCTTCCACTTGCTGGGCTTTGCCACACACCAGGAAAAGCAAGGAATCACAAAAGCATCCGACGGATCCAAAGAGGGAAAGAGAGTTGCAAAAATTCTCCATTCAGTAGGAAGGCAGAGAAGAGCTGCAGCATGCAAGACTGGATATGATGCTTCAAATGTCAAGAATACTTTTTTAAACTTTTGTCTTTTATTGTACTCCAGCTGTCATATGATTTCCCCAATAAAATGTGGGAAGAGCAAAGGAAAACTTAACTACGTCCCCTTTTCTCAGGGACACATCTAACATATTTCTCCAGTGCAGATCTCCCCTGCTCCAGATATTTCCTATCTGCACTCAAAAGTAGCAAGTGGTCAACACATTCTCAGAGCTTGATAAAAATCAAAGGCAAGTGTTTTCAACAAAATCCTCTTTGTTACTGCACTCTGATGGCTACTGAAACTACCAACCTGTTCAGAGAGATACTTTAACGATGAAGCATCATTTAAAAATGCATTTGCAGCTGTGCATATTTCACTTCAATCACTCAATTGTGAATTATATCTCAGCAAGCCCTTGAAGAAAAGAGGTGGGCTGTCAGGGGGATGTGAAGGGGGAGAGAAAAGAAAGGAATTTCTACCAAACAAAAGAGCTCCAAGAAACTGATACAACTTCGCTGGAAGCTATTCCCAGCCCACTCAACATTTTTTACTGTATACAGACATACCAGAATCCCAAAAAGGGGCATTTTTCCCAGCTAAAATACGAACCATCAGCAAATCTGACCACCACCAGAGAGAAATACAACAACCTAGTGGATGCAAAGCAAAGCAGAGTGAAATAATCTTAGACTGGCATAAAACCAAGAGCTACCTTTGAGAGCTCACCGTGGTAGCAGCCTCACACAAGCCCTGCCCAGGGCCCAGCACACTGCTTGGCAAAGCAAGCGTCCTGTTTGCTCTACTGACAAGAGTTGTTTACGTAAGATAAAAGTACACAGGATACAAAGCACCTTTCCAGGCCTCCCCTGAAGGCCTCTGAAGAGCTGTACAACTTTGCCAATGTTCACCAGGCAGTTTTACTGTCCATTCTGCATTGCTTTTGGGACTCAGAGCCACAGCAGTGGCCAGTGGCAATGCTGAGAGAGGCCAGGGCAGAAGTAAATACCATAGAACGCTGGAGGCAGCAGATGGTTGGGGTGTTGGTGGGGTCAGGCTAAACCTATCCACAACCCAGCTCTGGACCAGGTCCTGTACTCAAGCACCTGGGTGCAATCGTTTTTTTGATCCAGAGACCCTGTTGATCACAAGTGCTGTGCAAAGGTGGAAACACCAGGAATCGGGCTACTGGAACCTGCAGGAGAGCAGTGGTGCCAAGCAAACCTAAGCATGCAAACCCAGACAAGGCAGATGCATGGTCCAAATGCAGCACCATCAGCGCGTGTGAGGAGAGCTAAGCACTTTGCACGCTGCACATGCACAGCAAGGGGCCAGCACTAGAAAGCTGGCCTTGAATGCAGGTGCAGCAGGAACACAAACAGCCGCTCGGACGTTTAGGTTATAATCCTGGAACAAGGAAACAATTGAATGAACAATAAAAGCTTATTATAAATGTATTTTTAGAGATACCCAGCAGGACCTACCATTTAGGTGTCAGAAAAACAGGAGCATGCTGACCAAAGGCTGAACTGAGAAAATCAATCTCTGAAATCCCTTTTCCCTGGAAAAAGCTCCATGTGCTTGCTTGAACTAAGTACTATCCAGGCTTCTGATCCTCAGGCACATCCCCATGGGCCAAGGGTAAGGAGCCACCAAAGTTTTGTCTCAGTGAACAGCTTTACACTTGAGCTGCTGAATGCTATGTGTAGGGAGGAAAACATCCTCTGATCTGCTTTGGTATCTGCAAGTGGCTGTCTCAGATCCTCACTGGGACTGAACGTGAACAGGCAAAGCTTACCCAAGTACCTGGAGACACTCAAAGTCTATTTGTAAAGCAAGGACAAAGCCTACACTAATGGTCTTCAACTCTATTAAGAAAAATAAAGCAGAATCCTGGAAGAAAGAAGATACATATTCCTCCAGCCTGAAAGAAATCGGAGCACCTTAAACTCTGGCATACTCTCAGGCACAGCAGAGGGAAAACGTAGAAGAGCAAATAAAAGGGAGTTCAGCCCCCTAGCAAGCCACTAGCAACATGAAATATATATGATCCAGTTCTTGCAGTTCTCGGCTTTCCTTGCAAATCCTTCATTTTGAGGCAGTGGGTGCAACTTGATCAGGAAAGCAGCATATCATCTTTCTACCACTTAGAAAGCATGCAGGTATATTTTCATTAAAGAGGGCATTTTCGAAGGATCCTTTTGATGCTGAAAACTGCCCATCTGAGAGGAAGAGATCACAGAGGAAAGGCTGCAGGACAGCCCCAAGAAACTCAGAGCAGACCCGGGAAAGTGTAAACTAGCATGCGGATGGAAGAGCGGAAATGGGAGGAGGGCAGGATTAGAAGTGCCATAGATTTATGATAAGTGATGCTCTAACAATAGCTTTCTTTTAAGTAGGAAGCTCTTCTTGCTGTAGCTAATCTAGTTAGTCTGCCCATACATTCGTGCACTGGGGAAGGACTGCATACAGGACAGGCAACTCCTCAGTCGAGTAAAACCACCCATTTTAAAGCTCATAAAATACCTACCCAGTAACATGGACCATGGCAGAGGGGAAAGAAAGAGTTGCTCCCCTCAGCAGCTGTCAGGGGCTGTTCAGGGGACCTGTTCCAGCCTTTACATAGGCTAGATGTCCCAGGCAGGTCTTTTTCAGCCACGTTTTCCATTTTCATAATTTCTCCCCACCCTGAAAGGTCATGCAGATGAAAACATCAATTTAACTAATGCCAGATGGAAGACAAGTTAAGCCATATGAATCTTTGCTGATTATATAATTACCTCCATTTCTTGCAGAAACATGGAAATGCTTACAGTCACTGGCAGATAATTTTGTATATAAACAAACATTTCTAGGCTGTTTGTACTTTAAAGAAATTAAGTCCACATGGTTTTGACCAACTGCTCCATTACCACGTGGCACATGCATGAAAAAAACAAGCCTGAATTTGAAACTACACCAGGAGGTTGCAGATACCCATCTTCCCCAAGAGCCCAAAAAGAATACTTTTTAAATGGGTTCAACTCACAGTTACAGATTTACTGGATAGAAACTTAGGATGATCTGTACTCAGTGTTAAATACACCAAATTATTTTCTGCAGACCTCAAGGTCATTTAATTTACCTCTAATGAGCCCCAACACATCAGCAAGGAAAAGAGCACTGAAACGTTCAGGCTCATTTGCTCCTGAGTCAGCGCAGTATGGCAACGGGCAGTGTCAACAACAAACACACCAAACCACGTGCCAGAACCTCCACAGGTGACTTAGGCAAAATCTACAGGGAAACTTCATGTGTGCAGGTAAGGACAACACTGAGAAACCGATACAGATGCAGCTCTGCAAGTCTCACTCTGACTATAAAGCCACAAGCAATTAAAGATCCAGCGCACGGATGCTGATTACTGAATGGAGCCGGTTGTATTTGTAGGTGTCCCATTAGAAGCCAGAAGCACATGTTTAAATTTGCATAAGAATCGGTGTGAAAGATTCAGTTACATCCCCAGCAATCTCCAGCAGCTTTGGTTACACTGTCAATTACTCAAGTTAGAAAGTGTCTGTTTCACAATCTCACTGCAAAGAGCCTAGCTCCCAAAACCTTCTTCCTACCAGAGACCTCCCCACAGAGCCAAAAAAAAAGGAAAGACCACCTCCACTCCAACCATCTCTTCACCCTGACCCGCTCTGTGGCTCTGACAACAGCAGCCCCGAGCTGGAGAACACACACAAGCCTTTGGACCACCCAGGGTTTATAGCACAGAGCTAAAACACCAGCCTCTAAACAAGGGGCTGGACTTCTCCTCCCACAGTCATTCAAAGTCATTTCCTTGGCCTGAAGAGAAACTCCACTAAATTAGAAACGTGGTGCAGTGCTAGGTTAAGTGGGTTACTTTCTCCATCCTCATCTGCAGACTCTACCTGCACAACCCTTTGGATCATCATGCAAAGCACAGCAGAGAACTGATCCAACTGCACATAACCCACTTCCTCACCTCTGCCCCCAATAAACCTCCACCCTGATGATCCACTTTACCATGTGAACTCTCAAATGCTTGCACTGGCACAAGGTGCCGGCAAGCAGCAGCCAAAGTGGGTAGTTTAGAAAAAGCCACCAGACACACCAGCTTCAGAGGAGCAGGTAAAAGCCACTTCTAACCTCAGCTGGAGGGTGTCAGGACAGTACACCAGCTCTGCACACATCAGAGAGAGCTCTTCACTGAGAGAGCTGCTGGAGCCTTGCTGTAACTGGCAGAAGAGGTAAATGCTCATGTCTTAGACCCACTGCACAGATGGAACAGTAAGAAGACAGCCCTGATGCTGGCTGCCCATAGGTGGAAGACTGGCACTGCAATTGCTCTGCTGAGAATGGCAAGGTCCCTGTCTCTGTTACAAACCACCGCAATCACACGGCTGAGGCAGCATCGAAATCAGGACATGGTGAAGTGAAGACTGCACACATAAGATCTGGGAAGTTTGCAGGACTGTCCTGAGATTAGACTCCATAATAAAGACACCCATTTTCAGCACAGCCCCTCCAGAGGCAATCAAATTGAGCTCCAGCACAGCGTTCAGCTGAAGTTTGCAATCCCCGAAGAAACTCAAGACTGAGTGACCTCAAACGATCCTGCTATATTTGTAAAATCGTGTGTGAGGAGATGTCCTCCAACAACCCCATGACTTTCATAGAAGTTACACCACCAGACCAGCTCCCTAAAAGAGAAAGAAATCCATGTCTCCAGCATAGAAAATGGGGTTGCTTTCTGAAGAGCCACAATCCCAAAGCCAAATGCATCCAAAGAGAAAGCCATGCCTCCAGCTGGTCCAACAGAAACTTACGAGCTGCTCACAGACTGACATTTCAAGCTGGTACAAAGCTCCCCAGACTCCCACTTCTGTGATTTCAGGATGTACTGCAGAACAGCTAAGTGGGCAGCAAACTCTCTGCAGTAGAAACAAGGCTATGCTCCTCCATGGCTGGCACTCAGCAGCTGTCAGGACAGCTATGAAATATGGTGGTGCACGAGCTGGAGAAAGTCATGTAATAAATGGAAAGGAAGGCTGGGAATGGCCTCAGACATCCTAATGGTGAAACTGCACCCATATATAAATTACTAGGAGACCACACTGCTGTGTGAAAGGGCACGTTGTCCACCTTACTGTGTGTTCCCACTTCTGATCTAAGACACCTGCTCATGGTTTGTTTGTTTGTTTTGAGTTTTTTTGCAGGTGGGCTGAGCACTGCAAGTTGTTTCTCATTCTCAAAGCAGCAGAATGTCTGTGCAGGTTCCTCTGACAGAACACCCTGGTAAGCAGCTGCAAGAAAGGGAACTGCACTGGCATGAAAATCCTGCATAAGTTCTTTCATGACAAGTCACTGCCAAGCTACGATCTCATCGCTTTAATGAGAGCACCCACCAGACCAACGTGCTCCAAAGGCACTGGCACCATCAGCTCCGCACGAATGATGTGCCCCACCCCTGCAGCTGTTCCCTCTGGCTGACGGCTGCTTCGTGCTCCCACAGAGGACAAGCCTAGCTGGCCACAGGAGCGTGTCACCAGCCTGCCACAACAGCACGGTCATGGCACGGGGTAGCACAGCTGGGGCCCTCAGCAGAGAATTCCCCAGTGCCACCCAGCACAGCGGGAGCCAGGACACGCACGGGATCGCTCACAGGATGCGGCAGACGTGATACTCGTGGATCTTTGCCTGGTTCTCGGAAGCTGGGGCGTATCTGCATTAACCACATTCCCCAGGCAGACTGTCCTCTCAGCAGAAAGGGGATACAGACTTATATGGACTATATATAGATAAGGCTTCCTAAGAATCTCCCGATGGGGGTTATTCTCTGCTCTATATCTAGATCTGGCCTACTGCCTGTTGGGAAACACGTACCAGACAAGCGCATGTGCAAACTGCAGCTTGTTTTGGCCATAAATGAGAACCTTGCACTAGAAACCCCTGAAACACAGGCCAGAACCACATAATGAGCTCCATGGTTTTCCCATGTCTCCATTTACAGCCTTCCATGTGTCTCCCTGCAGAGGTAAAGATCCCTTTAGAGAGCTCTCTCCTGGCACATGATATTTACTTACCAGCAGTGAGGAGCACCTCCAAGCCCTTGCACAGCAATGGCTTTGTAGAAAAATAAAAAGAGCAGGAAAAAATTTTGAACAATTGAGCTCAACAGAGCAAAGAGATCTGATGAAAGCAGACAGTGTCTTTCTTCAGAAGATTTTAAACTGCAAAATAAAGTGCTTTGTTGAGCAGTGAACATGTTTCACTTCACTCTGCACACACAGGCATACCCTTCATGCTCTGCTCCTTCACATTGTCACACCAAACCTCCAGCTCTCCCCAGCAACAAACGCTAAAAAAAAAAAACATATCATCCTGGCTCACCAGGTTTGTTCCTTTTTTTCTTCTCTTTTTAGACCAAAACCAACTACCTCCCTGAGGTCCAGAAGGACCTGCAAATTATGTAGGATTTGATTAAACACCAGCATTCCCCCTTGGCTATTCCCTTTCACTTTCCTCCTACAGGCTCCAGAGCACCTGACTGCCAAAAAGGCAAACAAGCAGGAGAGGGGAGTGGGTTTATCATTAGACCAAACTAGAGCTTGGGAAGGGAGGTCCCACATGTTAGAGCACTGGGGGAAAAGTGGCTAAACTGCCATCTCCCAGCAACAGCAAAGCCATCACATTTAGTTAATTGTTTGGATGAGCCACAGCAAGAAACAGGACAAGGTAATGAAAACCTGGCAGTGCCCAGGTCCTGTTCCCTGCCCAAATAACACACATCATCCTTGGGGCATTTCCCAGCCCATTCAAACACTGATGAAACAAACAGTTAACTCTCCAAACCAGTACAAAGGCTATGGATGAGGAGCACACTTCACACGACATCAAAGCTGATATTTTATGCTAATCCATCTGCTTACAGGAGAACAAATGTTATTTTCCTTGACAACTCTTCTGAAATCAGATCTGAGCAACCATGCACATTTCAAACCCTTTTGAAACATCAGTAAACCAAACACTCTTACTTTCAGTGCAAAAACTCCCAGGAACAGCAGCTCAGTCAGTGACTTTCACAAAGCACACAACCCTCAGGAACTACACCCAAAACACAGGTGCTGCCAACACATATCCCGAGCCAGGTGAGCACCCGAACGCTGTCTGGCTTGCAGACCCCAGCAACTCTGGTTTATGCACATGAGAGCCTCCACCAAGCAAACTTCACAGCACACAAAAGCTGCTCTCAGTTTTACTTTTGCTGCATACTTCAAAAATTAGACTGCCTTCCCACTGGAGCAGGGGAAGCATTTGAGCTCCTGATCAAAAATAGTTATTGCCCTGCAAGTAACTGTGCTGGAAGGCAGCCTGGCCTGCAGACTTGCAGCTGCTAAACAAGAAGGAACAAACAGGCCACCTCAAAAGAAAGGCACAGCTTGTGACAAGCGACACGGCCACATTAAGCTCTGCGGGGAAGGCTGAAATGGTTCTAGAGGAGGAAAAGGGTTCCAGACTCCAGCACACAACAAGAGAGCCCAGGCATCTGTTTTTCCAAACAAAAGGAGCTTGCCTCCTCCTGACCTGGAGACCCTCCACTACAGCTGCACCAACCCAAGGACAGTGTCTTCATGTGCAGTAGCCCTTCGTTTTTGAGGGATCCCTTCTCCAAGGATACTGGCTGCAGCAAGCACAGCACGCCCATCAGAGCTCTCTAGGCAATTCATTATTTTAAACAAATGAGTGATTAGCAAGGATCCACTCTCTCCTTGTGAAGCTGGCTGCATGCCCTGCAAGCCTCCACATCACTGTACAGTATCATAATCCAATTAAACCTCACCATGAGAGAAGCTTCACGCTATCACATTCAATTAGCCAGTTAAGCCTCTTATCATCTGCACGTTAGGATCCATTCGGACTGAAACTCCCCCAGCACTGATTGGGCATCCTTCAGCCAAGCAAGGACATGCAGATGTCACATCTGGAGCCGCAGGAGGACCATACAGCTTAGGAAATTCATACTGCTGGCTTATAGGGAGGGAGAAACACAGGAAAAATAAAACACAGTGACCAGTTCCCACCCACTCACAGTTACATGCTGAGGTGACTCTCTCCCCCTCATTCTCCTGTTCCCCGACTTCCCAGGGAAATGGGTCAATTCTGAAGGAGCTCAAGGGGCCCAGAGGAATTTCAATGGAAAGGCAAAGGCTAATAGAGGACCTGGCAACACAGAGTCGTCTGGCAGCCAGCCACCAATTCCATAGGAAATACCCTCCCTAGAAGGTCACCATAACGGTGGCAAAATTTGGCCCAAAAGAATTGGAAAAAGCTGCCAAGATGTGACGCAAATGAAGCCAGTGAGCAGGCCAGCTTCCTGCGTGAGGCCAAAACACGGAGCGCTCTTGGAAGAAAGAAAGATTAAGGGTTGCAAGGAACATAATGGCCTCTTGTAACAGCTGAGTTGTTGCTTTTCTTTTCTTGGCAGAAAAGAGGGATGTTTTGTTGCTGGTTGATTAATCTATTATGCAAATCATTTCATAGCTAATTTGATACAGCCACAAGCTTGCCACAGAAATTGTCCGCCTGCTCAGAGCTGATGAAAGGTGGAGCATCAACGGCTTCATTCGACAAGTGCTTTTATTTCCTGGACAAGCAGCTGCGGGGTCACCTCCTGCCAAGCTGGGCTGCAGGAGCACAGGCCAGACCTGCCAAGGACATGAGGGGAAGGTCCTTTGGGCACCCTCACTAGGTGGAAGGCAAGGAAAGAGGCCTTTCAAAAGAGCAGCCCATTCCTTCCACTCCCAACATCCTTCTGCACTGGGCATGCACAAAGCATCCAGGTGAAAACCATGCAAAATCCCATCCAGAGACTTTGCCTAGCATCTTTGAGATTTCAAGATCTGTTTCAGAGCTGTTCTTGACATGCACAAGCTTCACCTTAAAAGATTACTCAAAATAGGTCTAACTGGAACTCAGACTCCAACAAACCACTCAGCCTCTAGACAGAACACTTCCACTGAATAATACAAGCATCCAAATTACATTCAGCAATATCATACAAAGTGATAGGATTTACATGGGGAACACTTAGGGATCACTTGGGTTTGATCTCTTCCCCAAAGACTAAGGAGGAGAAATAGGATGTTCTAGCACCAAGAAGGGTTGGTTCTGGCCACTACACTTTACTCCAAGCAATTTATCTCCATTGCTCAGCTGTGGATGATTTTCCTCATGCATCTCACACATTCAGCACCACCTTAGTGATATTTTTAAAGCCTGTCCTGTGCCCTCATTTGTATTCAATTTCCTTCCGAGGTAAAATGTTAGGCATTTCATGCTATTCAAAGTCAAAACAAAGCCTCCAAATAAGCACTGCTGAAACGTACCTAGTCATCTGAGTAATTAGACATTTTCCTAGTTCCAAATGTACTGAAAATCTATTGTCAGCTCGCAATGAACGTGCCAGAAGTTATCCTAACCAACAAGAGTTCTCTCCTAAATGTTAGCATACCCACAGAATAGAAGGTTAAGATACATTTAAATTAACATCTCTCCCTACCTCAATTAATCAGTATTTTTAATTATGAAGCATCACCTGATCATAATTATTTCTCTGCAAGTTGTTCACCTTTCTCTGATGATAGGATGCACAGTTGCCATTGCTCACGCGAGGTCAGAACATTCTCTCACTGGTCAAGAGAAGTTCCCATTCCCAGTGTAGGCATGCATTCTCCACAGCAAGAGGCAAAGTGTTTCACGTCCAAGTGAATTTGTGGCAAATCCTCATGGGGAAGAGTCAGCTGTGGATTTCACACAGGTCACAAGCCCCTGAACACTGCTGGTAGAAGGAATTACCATGTATGGGTGCAAACCTGCAGATTGCTGGAGTGGCTCTATGCCCCAGCAGTCCTCACTGCATCCCTCCTGGTCACACATCTGTGGTGCCATCACCTTTACACGCTCACAGAGCCCTCTGTAACTCATTAGCCTCCAGGAAGCAGACAGCCAGATAGGTCAGTGGAAGAAGATGGGAGCTGGCAGAGAGAGGGGAGCACACAGCCTGGGGCATGAGCAGACTGTTAGGATCCACTCAGCTGCTGTGAATCCGAAATCTCACCCCCATCAGTTTCCATTGCCCCTGGGGATGTCCGTACCAGGGCTGGTGTCAATGTCCAAGTGCTGCACGGCCATGCCACAGCACAGAGCAGTCACATCCCTGCACCCCCAACCTCCTGTGAGTCCAGGGGATGTGTGTGGATTCCCTTCATGTTTCCTCACCCAGCAGGCAAGCTACAGAGGTGAGCCAACACATGAAATGCTCAGGCAGTGCCCAGTCAACAACTTCGTATCTCCAGCACCGTCATTTCACTGGTCTGTTCCACAGGCTTCTTCCTTCATATCCCTAAGGGACACGGGGTCACACCTGCTCCACATCCAGTTTGGTCTCAATCTGCTGAGCTTCACTTTACAGTTCAAAGCTTAGCAGCAACTTTTACAAGTTTGTGACAATTAAGGCAGTAGCCTGAAACAAAACCTACTCCAAATGGGAATACTGGCTATTACTGCCTTCTCTTGCTTCAGCAGACCCTTCCAACAAAACTTTCCCCTCAAGACCACTCTTCTTCTGGACAACCTCCACATGGTGCCATCTCCTCATGAGGCTCCTTCAAGATGCGACAGTACTGCATCCTGCCATTCACAACCAGATTCATCATAAGATTGGAAAGTAAAAAAAAAACCAACACCAAAATTCACAGAACAATTCTTACTTCCACTTTCTCAGTGTGAGGAAAATGAGAGGAAAAGGTGTTGATTCTTTCACTGCCATGCAGCAAGAAGATCACTCTCAGTGTTTACAGGTGGTAGGGAGAACTTTATGTAATATAATCTTCCTCAAAGGAAGGTCTTTCAGTGCACAGAAGAAAGAAACAGCAGGAGAAGGTAGGCATCTCTCCCTTCTGGTATGCAGTGGATACGCCCAGATAGTGAGACATTTTGAGTCACATTTCTGGGATGACTAAAAGAAAGTAGTTGCATTTCAGAAGCACTATGGTCAAACCTCCCAGGAGCTACATGTGCTGAAGAATAAATCAGAAAATCATTTCTGCAGATGGCAGAAGAGTAAGAGAGGCAAGAACAAATGCAAAACACCACCTCACCTCATGTTTCACACTAAGCACACAACTGCAGAACACCACCATGACTCTTCACTATTATTCTTCCTCAAGTTTAGACACAGCCTTTTCACACAAGGAAACTCCATGGATGCACCAAGGCAGCCTTCCAGATTTTGCTGACACCCCACCCAAGCTGAATGGACTTCCAGTAAATCACCCACCAGAGTGTGTTGAAGAGCAGTGCCTTCAAGATCTCCCTCCCACAGTCCAGCTCTCAGCCATCATCTGGGAAGCATACACACACCCACATGAGGCACTCCACCTCAACACCCACCCAAACAATTTAGAGCAGTGCAGGCACACACCACTCCAGGCACCACTTCCACCCAGCCCCTCCTGCTCCAGCTTACAGCAGGAGAAACACCATAGAAATGGGGTAAGATTTATTGAACCAAAAAGGGAAAGAACCAACATTCCCTCCCCAAACACACGCTCCTCATGGTGAATCTTCTGACTTTGTGCCAAGTTCAAACCTCTTCTCCACTTGGAAAGCCTGTTCTGCCAACAGAAGCCCAGAAGGGAACTCGTAACTGGTAGAAATCTCCGAAGAGACCAAGGCAGTTCCACAGTGTTTGACCACACACCAAGGTCCACTCTCCTCCACATCCGCCTCTCAAGTCCCAGCAGATGTTTGCTGTGACAACAAGCTCACTTGGGATATAGTTTTCCACACAGAAGTTTTCATTCCAGTATCTCTCACTTTAAGACAAAGAATCTTAAATGTTGTTGTGCCATAGTAAAAATCATTACAATATGAACTTAAAAGGCAGAGGCAGTAGCATAACATAAAGGTTTTCAAACTCCTGCTTTCTCTGAGAGAAAGATCTGTTGCAAAGCCTGTAATGAAATGCAAAGCATGATGATAAATGATTAGAAACAGCAGCACTGACTGGGGACTGCTGCAGAATTCGGTGTTTGCCCAGCACACACCTCACCATGCTATAGGACCAACATCCCTGCAGAACCTGCAACCTCAGCTGCTCCTGACCTCACTTTGGGTTAACAAAAGCCACTTGGCACCCACAGCTACAACTGCAGACCTGCCACACACCGCAGCCTGTACGCAGCCCTTGCACACATGCCCAGCCCATGGGGGGCACTGCAAATCCAGCAGAAGACTCCACATCTGTGGAAAGACAGGCTCATTTGGTTGGCAGCAGCAGATGCAGCAACTGGATGTCAGCTTATCCTTCTGGCTCTAGGGAAGAAGGGCACCCAGGAACAACAGGCAAAAGTGATAGCAACAACAGGGCTGAGAGCAGAGGGACTCACCACTACACACAAACTCCCTCAACCAAAAGCTTTGTTCCTAGAAGGTCCCAAATGCCCCAGTTCTTCCAGCAATGCCTCAGGGGAGGCAATCTGAGCACTTTCATCATTCCCTGCTTCACAACTTGCTTCAGCAACTCCAGACTTTCCCCCTCAAGCCCCAGTTCTGCCCCACCTGCCCAGACATCCACATGTGCTTTACATTCCCCAGATTCTTCCAGGCACCTCAACCGGCTGCCTCCAATCTGCTGCCCACCACAATTCCAGCACCCAGGACCCACCCTAATTGCCATTCTGTGCACCCCACCCCCTGCCACATCAAGGCAGGGTCAGTGTCCTTACACTGCATTTTCTGGTCATCTACAGATTTGCAAACAAGCAGGCTATGTTGTGAGCTCGTTTGCAGAGCTGCAAGTATCAGCATAAATGATAATGCAGAACGAAAAGTCCTTGACAGTGTCGGACATTTGGGCTTTTATTTGTTTAACAGCCACTGTTACAAGGTTGGATGAGATGGAAACCCAACTGCTTTCCTGTAGTAAAGGATGCAACGGAGAGAATTGTTTTCAGAGCTACGAGATGCCTCTGTGTCCTCTGCACATCAGGGACAATGCCAACTGCACTGGAACCACAGAATGCTTTGGGCTGGAAGGGACCTTAAAGATCATTTAAGTCCAACCCCCTGCCACGAGCAGGGACACTTTCTTGTCTAGTGCAAAAATGAAAAAGCACCAACTGCTCCTCCAGCTATTCCCATCCAGGCAATAACTTCCACAGCAAAGGGACTCCTTGAAGAGGGGCAGATTCCCCCGGGTGCCAGTCCCTTCCCAAGATCTCCCGTTCCAGAAAAGAAAGGCTGAACAAGACACAGGCTGAGAAAGTTGCTGCTCGAGGTGCTGCTAGCACAGATAACACGTTATAAACAAAGATTACCTGCAATTGCAGGACTCAGGTTTGCTTCTACCCCTCTATCTTCCTGCCCACGATGTCAAACCACTACGGCTGTGGGCAGTGTTTATGCCGAGATAGTTACTCGTCCCTGCAATACAGGGGCATGGCCACCAAGTCCAACCTGCTATCTGGATGGCGCAGAAGACAGAGGGATTTGGGGGTTTGTAAAGCTTGCAAAGCTTTACGTTCCTGCCAGGTCAGCCTGATGACTCTGTTCCTTTTCTGCTCGCTCGCTATATCCTCGTTTAAAACAAAAAACAAAACAAAACAAAACGGGAAAGAGAAGCGCTTCAAGGATTTGTCTCCGGTACGTTTAGGCATTCTGTTCTGAGCTAAGCTTGAAGAGCGCAAAATTTATAAAGACTAAGAGGAATGTCTCCCATGCAGGCTAAAAACAGCGCAGGCAGGGACCACGGCCGCGTGTTTAGACACACCAGAGGCGGGGAAACAGTCGAGACAGGGAGAGGGCGAAAAACCAGCACCGGAGAAAGCGATGCCCAAGCCGAGCCCATCCCTGCGGGGCATTCCCAGGGAAAGGCGCCGTTAAGAGGTCACCCCCGGGGATGGCGGGGCTCGGGGGGAGCCCCAAACCCTGCCACCAGCACACATCCCACGCTAGGGGTTTGGGGGGGACACTCACTGTGAAGGTGACCCCCTCACATACCTGACACAGACGGCAGCAGCCCCCCACCCTTTTTAGGGTCGGGGGTCTCTGCACCTCCACCCATCCCAAAACCCACTGAAGGGACAGGGGGAGCCGTGCCCGTCACTGCGGTAGTGGCGAGGGGTGGGAACGGACCCTGAAATTGCGGGAGGGACCGCACAGGTGATGGGAAAGGCGACTGAGGAAGCAGCCGCGAAGCCTCGGGGAGGAAGGGGGTGGGGTCCGCGCCCTCGCCCTCCCGTTACCTGGGGACGCAGCTGGGGCTGGAGCCGTCGATCTCCCAGGTGGCGAAGAGGTTCATAGGCACGGGCCGCCCCAGGGCCCCGGTGCCGCCGGGGAAGCTGAGGCGGCTCCGCTCCGCCGCCGCCGCCATGGCTGTGCCCGCCGGCCTGGCGCGCGCC
>VWZT01013523.1:228567-243947 GCA_013397055.1 Pachycephala philippinensis | reverse complement strand
GCGGGCCGGAAGCGGCGGTGGCAGTTTCCGGGCAGCTCCGTGGCAGGGCGGGCGGCGGGCGCGACCATGGTGCTGCTCACGATGATCGCCCGCGTGGCGGACGGGCTCCCCCTCGCCGCCTCCATGCAAGAGGACGAGCAGGTGGGGCCGGCGGGGCGCGGGCGGGGAGGGGCCGGTGTGTCGGTGAGGAGCGGGCGAGGGGCGACCCACCGGGACCCGCGTAGTCCCTTCGCACAGCAGGGCGGCTCTGGCGCAAGCGTTTCCCTCTTGGTGGTGGCTGGAGGGAGGAGGAGAGCCGCCCGGTGCTGTTGGGCTGGTCGCGGCAGTCCCGGAGTCCCCCGGTGTTTCTCCGGTACCGCCCCAAACAGCCCGTTCTCCTCCCTCCTTGCCCTCTCAGTCAGGCCGCGACCTGCAGCAGTACCAGACCCAGGCGAAGCAGCTCTTCCGCAAGCTGAACGAGCAGTCCCCGACGAGATGCACCCTGGAGGCAGGAGCCATGGCTTTCCAGTGAGTATCGGAGGGATGTGGGGGACACCGGCTCCTCTGCCGTGGGAACAGGCGAGGGCTCTTCTGAGGCAGGATGAGGGTTTGGTAGAAACCAGGGGGGCTGCCTGGAAGAGGTGGCCTGTCAGCCCTGCCGGAGAGCAATAGCTGTGAGAAGGGGAGAGTGTCTGAGTTGTCACTGCTTGGCACAGGTATCTGGCACTTGATTTTCATCCAGGTTCGTAGTTCTGCCTTTGCTGAAGACAATACAGGTTCTATTCCCTTTCAGGTTTTTCTGTTTGTTTGCACTCTTTGTTATACCTTCACTGTGTCTTCTGGACCTCCTGTATCTTGTCTTTAAAGAGGTATGTCCTTGGTAAAGGCAGCCTGGCAGTACCACTGTGAGCTCCTCCTGCACAAGATTGTCTTCTCTGTGCCCTGTGAGAGCCCAGCTTTTCATGCATTAGAAGCACACGGAGCATCTCTGAATATTTTTATTATTATTGTCTAATATCTGACAAACTTCTTTCTCTCATCTGGTAGATTCAGTCTTATTGTTGCTAGATTTTTTAGTTGTGTTTAGTTAATTTCCTACACTGTTTGGGAACTCTCAACTTAAAAGCACTTTCGGCATTCTCCAGTAGCACACGTGCAAGAGAGCTTGGATATGAAATAAGGAAAGCTTACAGAGAGTACAGGTCAGATATCCGTATTTCTTAATCAGTAGCAGGGGAGGTGGAGAGGCAGGTGAACAGAGGGGGAATTGACAGTCACTGAAAGGCAGGAAAGCTCGTGTGTGAGAAAGGAAATGCTTCTTTCTGTGACATGTCATTACCTGGCAGAATAATGCCTGAGAACTTAGTCAAGATCCTGTCAGGAATCAGAATTGTGCCATGACAGGAATACTTGTTACAAGTCTCAGAGATCAGATGCCAGGTGAGGTCTCCAAGCAGAGTTGTGCAGTTGTGGCAGGAATGTGCCAAGTTTCCCACACTTGGCACCACTTCTGCCATGCCACCAGCAGCAGGATCCCTCTCAATTTCCAGGTGATTCCGGATGACTGGGTGTGTGTTTATGGCTGGGTGAGGGGGAGGTGGCCTTTGAATGCAGGGCAAGGTTGGCTTTAGGCCTCTGCTCCCATAAGAGGAGCCCTTTAGCAAATCTCTCACCCCGTCCCTTTCTTCAGAGATTCAGCAACGTGGAAAGATGGGAACGGGAGTTTTTTGGATGGGTAATCTTTGGCAAAAGCCATGAGGTTTTGAGGGATACTTTTCTTGTGGTTGTCTTACATATGGTAACTGTGACAAGATTTTAAAAAATCTTTTCTCTGGGTTCTGGTTGCCTTTGATAGGGAGTTACAGTTCTCAAAGGACGGCCCTGATTGGCCTGGCCATCCCTATCTCCTGTTGGATTTGGATGTTGTTGCCAGAGTTAGCTGCTAAGTGCTGCTCTTCATCTTGCTTTTTCTACAAGTTAAAACTTCATGGAATTTAAAAGCTCCCTCGTTTTTAAGTGTTCCCTTGGCACAGCATGGGTGTAGCTCTGACTGGCAGTGAAGCCTTGGGAAAGAGCCTGTGTAGATCCCAGTAAATTCCTTCTTGAGTTACTTCCATGATGCAAGCAGAGCGATGTCTGGAAGGTGGCAACACTTGCCCAGGAAATCAAAGCCTCTTAGTGGTGGCTGTAATGTCACCAGTTCTGATGAGGAGGGAGGGCTTGGGCAGGCCCGTTTTGACAGCTGTCTCGAAGGAACAGCCAGCTTACCTGACTGGCAGACAGGCAGGGACAGCAGTGTTCCTCCTTCTGGGTTGAGTTAGTCCCTAGATACGTTTTGCTGGCCATTGGCAGCTGCTGCTGCAGAGCACTCACTGCTGCCTCCTTTGAGGTGGGACATTACAGCAGGACCTGTGTGAAAAGAATGCTTTCAGGTCAGAAAACTTCCTCTATAGGAAGGGGAGGTAACAGGGCAATTTGAGATTTAGTCTGAAATAACACTGACCGATGACCATGCTGCTTGTTAACGCAGCACACCATTTTTTTTCCTGCCAAATCAGAGCTCTGACTGCTGAGGGCAGCACAAAGCGGGACAGAGCATTTTGTGGTGGGAGTTAGTGTGGCCAAGGGTATTGCTGAACTTGCTGAGGTGGTGTTGAACATCTTTAGCTTCATCAATTCAAAGCAGAGCTGAGCCTTGCTGAAACATGAAGTTTAAATCGTGACGACTTAGGTGATTTCTGTCAAATGCAATGCCCAGGCTTCAGCTGCAAAAGCTCTGTCACCCTTTCAAGCTGCAGCACTGGGGGCTGTGCAGGTACAGGAACACCGATGGCATCTGCTGTGCTGTCAGTAAGCAGGTGACCTTTGGCTGATGAATGGCTGAAGTGACTCTTACCTGTCATTTAAAGGCAACCCTTGGCCTTTGCCACTGTTACCAGGATAAAGCTTTTCTCTCAAAACGTGCAACATGATTGTAAGAAACCTAATGGCTGCACTCAGTGTGCAGAGTTAACAGAGGCAAATGGCCATGTCTGCGCCTTGTGTGAGGACATGCAGGCAGGTGCTGTGCTGAATCTTGGAGGTGCACACAAAGTGTAAAACGGAGAAGCCCAGATGTGCAGGAACTCTGGTCTGAAGTTGACAAAATTGTCTGAATCTGGGGCAGAGTGAGGTGAGGTTGCTCTCTGTGGTGCTAACAGACCCAGCTTTAAATCCAGCATACTGAATATCACATCAGGGAGAAACAAGCAGGAAGTGCAGCTGAAGAGCTCCAGGCAGGACCAGCTGGCCCAGGCAGAGATAAACAGACCTGTGCAGATGGGACATGTTCCTCAGAGTGCTCTCAACTGGAGAGTGCTACTCCAGCAATGCTGTCATAATTCCCTTCTGCCACTGGTTCTCCTTATTTCAAAAGGTTTGCTCAAGTCTTGCTCGTCATGGCAGTGTCTAAATCAAGCTCCGGGTGATGATCTGTAGCAACCCTAGTGTGTCAGGCAGGTCTCCAGGGGTAAGGGAAGAACAGAGGCTTGATGATGTAGTGTAGGATTAGTCTAGGCACTGATGCGGTCCAAGCTGAGGAAGATAAAAAGGAACAAAGGCCATGGGCATGTGGAGACATGCTGTTGAATGGATTATGGCAGCTGGAGTTTCTTCCTTCTGGTTGGGGTAAATCAGTTGTTGATTGAAGGCTGCCAGGGTTCACACACAGGCCGTATAGAGGCAGGAGAAATGGATACTGCTGAGCCCAGGAACAAGTTCCGGATGGCTACTTCAGAGGACTTGGCCCCGTTGGGGTATCTGGAAAAACAGTGGGGAGTGGGGGGAAGTTGTTTTGTAAGCCTGATGTGTCTATTAACAAAATTTTAAGCTGCTTATTTTACTACAGTGCCCTGAGGACTGGATCATTTCTTTAATACACTGCTAATCTTTATGCTAACCAGACTAATTCTTAATGGCATTATGCAGAAAGTCAAAGGAAGGTAACCTAAAAGTAGCATTCACACTCCACCCTGAAGAATATAGATAAGTGTTCAAAAGTGTTTACAGGGCTGTTTACTGTCTCCACCCCCTTAGTTTTGGTGGGAGTATTGTAGCCTTTATTTTTAAATTGGCTGAGTGAGAAGGAAAATGCAGTTGGGAATGTGGAGCAGCAGAGTGACATAGTGAAGCCTAAATAATCTTAAGGTTGGTGGTGGGATGAGAAGAGGACCCGTGTGCCCTCAGCTGCAGGGCAAACCAAACAGCATTACACAGCAGCAGGTGTCACTGTGTGCTTTGGAGCTCCTCACCTTGCAGCCAGAGAACTGGTGGCACAGTCACACCTACCCATGGCAGACCTGTAAGGTGACCAGAACCCATCTAGCACCAATACTCTTCCCCATCTGCCCTTGAGGTGATGCATGTGCAGAGCAGCACCCCTCTAACAGGTTGGTGGTAGTGGAGGAAGGGATACCCAGCGCTCCAAAATGGAAAGGGGCAGCTGGCAGTCACTGGGTGGCTTCCTAGCATGCTGAGACCAAATTCCCGTGTGTCTCCTCATCTCAGTGCCTCAACTTCCCGTGCGTGGGCCTCAGGTACTTGGCTGAGTGCTTCCAGTTAGAGATGTGTTGGCCACCTTCCCCTCTACTCTGCTGGCAAATTTTCTTGTGCTCCTCTTCTCCTGACTGCAGGCTGTTCTCTCTTTTATACTTCAAAATTATAACTCTTTTGTTGCTTGTGTTTTGTTAAGCTAATGGTATGCACAGGCCAGCTTTTGTTCAACTGAAGTCAAAGCCCAGGACTGTTGGCATGGGTGTAGGTTCTGAGGCTACAAGAAAATTTATTTTGGCTAAAGAAGAGATAAGCCATTGCTTTGCAGAAAGGTTTACACTTGGTCCAGACACAGAAAACCTGAAGTTCTTGTACCCGGTTCTCATTGCCTCATAGGAATAAAGGTATGCAGGGTGGTGCTTGATAGGATAGGTTCAAAATTTATTGATTCATGCTCTGTCTGCTGTTCTTTTAGCTACATCATCGAGAAAGGAGTGTGTTACCTGGTCCTGTGTGAAGCTGGATTCCCCAAGAAACTGGCCTTTGCATACCTGGAAGATTTGCATTCAGAGTTTGATGAGCAGCATGGCAAGAAGGTTCCGACAGTGTCCAGGCCCTATTCCTTCATTGAATTTGGTGAGGTCCCTCTCCCTGTGGCTAGGGAAACTTCTTGCTGGGGGGGAGCAGCAGCCATGGGATTCTCTGCAGCTTGTCCTATGGAATTGACAGTTCAAATTCTTCTTGGCACTAGAGACATAGGTGTTCTGAGCAGGAGAATAGAGAAGTGGTAGGGAAATGGTACATGTCCTTAGATTCAGATTACCTCCTTTTAGTTTCTTGGCCTCACTCCAATTAATATTTGCATGTAGTCTTCTAGCTGTCTTAGCAATGCTCCCACTCCTCCAGCAGCCAGGCTGCTCTGTGTTAGGTGAGACTGCCCCTGATAGCCCTGTCTCCTTCCAGACACCTACATCCAGAAAACCAAGAAGCTCTACATTGATAGCCGGGCGAGGAGGAACCTGGGCTCCATCAACACAGAGCTGCAAGATGTGCAGAGGATTATGGTGGCCAACATCGAGGAGGTCTTACAGCGAGGAGAGGCACTGTCAGGTACTGGGAATGGCTGATGTTTGACACACAGTTCTATGTCTCCTCAGTCGGCTGGGTGGGCAGAGTGTCCTGGAGGGAACGGCTTGACCCTCCTAAGAAAAGCAGTGAACACGGTGTTTCAGTTGGATCAGTTGTATTCTGAAACACTTGGCAGGTGCTTCTTTGGGGAGAGACCAGCACCTCAGCAGCTTGGGTGGCTCTCATCCCAGCAGGACAAGCACTGGAGCACTGCAGGGAGGCACAGGCCATGCTGCCATGTGAAACCGCTGTGCTTCCAGCTGCTCCTGAGAAGCTTGTACACTTAAAGTAACATTTGGGGAACATTCAGTGAATCCTGACTAACTTCTCTCCCCTTTCTCTTGAACAGCTCTTGATTCCAAGGCCAACAACTTGTCCAGTTTGTCCAAGAAGTACCGCCAGGACGCAAAGTACCTGAACATGCGTTCCACGTACGCCAAGCTGGCAGCCGTAGCTGTGTTTTTCATCATGCTGATTGTCTATGTGAGGTTCTGGTGGCTGTGAGCTGGCTCAGTCATGGAAGAGGGAAAGCCGGTAGCCTGGCAGGTGGATGTGTGCAGGACACTGTTCATGGGGGATGTGCATTAGAATCCACACAGGACCATCACTTCTACAGGAGTGTCCTGAAGTTGTTAGGTGACACCTGGCTACTGCATCTCTTAGTGGAGCCTAACAATAGGTGTAAAGGCTTGTTGACTGCAGGCTTTTCCTCTGAGGCAGTTTGCACTAGGATACTGCAGAGTCTGGCCTCCCAAGGTTCTTCCCCCTCCCGGGGCACTCTGGGAACAGTCAATCAGTGCTGTTTAGCATAATCACATTGTACGTCCTCCTGTTGAGTAGCTCTAGTGGGAACTGGACTCTAATGAACATTCCTTGTGTTGGTAATGTTTGCTATTTTAGAATCTGGGTCTGCAGTTATTTTTCTTTCTTTCTTTTTCAAGACTCCCCTGTTTGAAGGCAAATATTTCACTGTACATAAACCAGCTTTCACCTCTGTCAGAATACCTGTTGAGTGTTCTGTGTCTGACATCCTGGCTTGTTACACTTTAAATTGCTTTAGGAAGAAATGGACGTTAAACTATGCCTTAAAATACATTCTGTCCAGTACTAGGAGGGACGGTGGAAGGCTTGTGTATTAACTGGTTCCTGCAAAATTAAGCTCCAGGTTTCTAAGTGTCCACTTTCCCTCTCCTGACAGCTGTGTGTGACAGTATGTTTCCACATGAACAGGGTGTGTAATTCAATGCTGTTGGAACGGGCACAGTGCAAACTATGTCAGCACTCTCTGTTTTTCCCTTCTAGATGCAGATTCACTACATTATTTCCTTCCTTTTTATAACTGTGCTTTCCTTCTGAAATGTGTCAAAACTGCCAGCATTTCATCTCTGGGATCCTTGTTTTCTTTCTCCCTCTTTCCCTCACCCAAAACAACCAAAAAACCAAAACTCTGAATGTTGTTGTGAAGAAAAGGCAGTGTTCCTTTAAAGAACACTTTAACTTTACATGAAGGATTAGGATAACTTTAAAACCATGGAATCCTTTAGAAACACCACCTCTTTTTCCCATGCTCACCTTCTCCCTACCTCATTTGGGAAGTTGAAACTGTAGGTGAAGAGAAACTCATTATGGGGCAATAGTATAGAGCTTCTTTCTTATGGGCCAATGTGTATATCACCAGTGTGATGTGATTTTTAAAATTTTTTTTTTGGTCCACCTGTGCTAAGAATAACATTTTAGCAGTTGGATTTTGGTTTTATTTAAAAAAAAGAGAGAGAAAAAAGCAACCCCGCAGCTCAGGCACTCTGCTGCACTCAAGTGTCTGCCGCTTGATAGAGGAAGCAGATAGTGTCACAGAAGGAAGTTTCAGGACTTCCCAGCACCTTTGACAAGCACATAACCTTGTGTAGTTCTGGATGTATAAACGGTGACCTGGAAGTGTTTCCTGCCATGGGTGGGAAGCAGCTGTTGTCCTGTCTGGGAATGCTCCCCCACTTAGCACCTTGTTGGACTGGCAGAGAAGCAGTCAGCACTCGTCCACCGATAAACCCGGCAAATCTGAGCTGCCATGTAGTCTAAAGTAATCCGGTTTCTGCATGATGCCTCCAAGTGTTACTTTGTAGATTGCTTTATTATAATTATTATCATTATTTTAAGTCCTTTTAAGTGGTGTCCCTACCAGGTGAATGTCCCAGTGATGTAGGTCTGTGTAATGTAGGTGCTGGAAGGTCTCACCATTCAGACACCGACCGTCCGTGGATTGTTGTGATTGAGGGGGGTGATGTTTCTGCAGTGCAGGGCAGCTTGGGGAGCAGCTGCCTCCTGCAGCCCCAGTGTCAGCAGTGAAATAAATGCTTCTGAAAAATCCCCTCTGCAGCATGGAGTGCCCTGTGTCTTGTTCCTGTGACCTTGGGAGATGTTTTCCTTCTTTCCAGGGACACAAGAGGGTAAAGACCTCATAGATGGAGCCACCTGGGATAGGGGCTGCTTTTAGGAGGCAGAACTAATTGAGAGACATGATCTTGACTATTTTCTGGTGGAGATGCTGTACTTTGGTTATAGCAGAGGTCTCTCCCTGCTGGCACATCTCTGCCTGTTGGCAGGCAGCCTTCTCAGCGTGGGTGGAATTTTATGGGGACAGTTTTGTGGTGATGCTGTTCATAGGGGGCACACGAGAAGCAGCACAAACTGGGGAGTGTATCCCTCATGAGCTGTGCCAGTGTGAACAGGGTATGCATCTGCAAATTCCGCTTGCCTAGAGGGAAGACGAGGGGTCTTCCTCTCCCGTAGGCCAGGGTGGGGCTCCAGGGAACCGCTTTACAAGCAATTTCCCCGCTGCGTTCAAAACACGGAGCCCCCTTTCGTCCCTCGAAGAGGGAAGAGGTGCTGCTGATGCTCCGTGCGAGGGAGGTGTGGGCAGGGTGTTGCTTTGCAGGGGTCTCTCTGTGCCTCCTGAGCAGCCAGGTGTGAACTCAGCTCCCATGCGGCTGCTTGGGCAGAGGGGAGGAGAAGCCATTGCCATTTTCTCCGTGTGTGTCATGACGGCTGCTCGTGGGTGGGCGAGTCCCGTGGCTCAGGGCTCCCCGCCCGGGTGTGCGGTGGCGGGCGGTGGTCGCAGCCGTGCTGGGGGCGGTGCCCGGGTCCCTGCCAGCGCGGGGGTCGCGGTGCTGGCGGCGGCCGGAGCCGGCCCCGGGGCTCTGCCTGCAGGTGGCAGTGCCTGCGCGGGGCTGCGGCACGGTGCGGGGCTGGGGACACAAAGGGGGCTCGTCCTCAGGGCACTCCCAGCTCCTTGCAATGCCCTGGCCTCCCCAAAGAGCCGCAGCCTCCCCGTGAAGCCGGGGATGTGCCTGCAAGGGCTCCCGGACTGTGCCGCACCAGGCAGCGCTGCCTGGCCGCATCCCATCGTGCAGCCGGAGTGCTGCGGCTGAGACGGTGGAGACACTTCCCGCAGGGCGTATGCCTGTCACCTCATACCCAGCACCCTTTCCATTTTCACTTCTTTTTCTGAGCTGCCCCTCTACCCCCAGAGGCTCTGGAACAGCCTTTGCCTGCTGGGTTCTTCGCTGGGCATCCCCCCAGTTCCTGCACCTGCCCCCCTCAGCCTGGCAGAGGCAAGGGATTTCGTCCCATGTCAGGCACATGTGGAGCAGAGGGGAAGTGGGACCTGGGAGCAGTGCAAACTCCTGGCACCTCTGTAGTACCTAAGCCCCTGCTCTTGGCGGGTTTAGAGAGCAGAGCAGAGCCTGAGTTCTCTGTTCTCCCCCAGTGTGCCCCTTGCCACCGGGAAAGTTTTGGCACAGGGTACAGGGAGAGTGCAAAAGAAAAGATGATGGTGCAGGGTGTCCTGAGAGCTGCTCCGCTCATCATGTGAGCACAAAGGTGGAAAGCTGTCGGTCTTGGCTGTGCTTGCTGCTGACACCACTCAGCTCAGGTCTGGGCACTTCTGGGTGTCTGTGTCACGCGGCTGGAGGTGCTGTTGGGGACAGTGCATGCTGGGGAAACGGGCTGTGTACCAGGGACATGGCTGCGTACCCCACTGGGTGGTTTACACTGCTGGGCACGCCGGTGTTGGGTGACAGGGGCTTTCTCCCTGAGTCAAGCAGCAAGAGCAGACAGGCAGAGCTGGTTCCCAGATGCTGCCGAACCTGCCATGGGTGTGGCACGGCACTGTGGAGCGGAAGAGTGCAGTCGGATGGCAAAAGCTGGCTGGGTGCTCCAGCCACCGTGTCAAATATAAACCAGGTCTCACCTGGCACAGGCTGTGGCTACTCTTTGCACTGTCACCACTCCGGGAGCAGCAGGGTTTTGGTTTCTGTGCTGACTTGGGCACCAGCTGCTTCCTTTGCTTCGAAGCAGCTCCTTGCACTTGCAAACCCCTCTTTTGAGTAGGTTTTGAGAAAAATCCAGTTTCAGCATCTTTTCCTGTGGGACCTCGGGGCAGTTTGGCCACAGATGGTTTCTGGAAGCTGTTTTGCCATGGGTGAATGTCCCAGTGGTGTGGAGGGTAGTGCGTGCAGCACCTGCCCAGGGCACCCAACACCGTAGAAGTGCTTGAACAGCAATGGCCAGGGCAGCAGGGCTTGAAGTTCAGCCTTTGAACACCCTAGTCCTTGTCCTCCTTCCATAGGTGGCCAGTATGAGGCCGCAGCAGCTCTGGAGGACTCTGAATCCCACCAGGACCAGGGAGGGATGTCCCACAGAGCCAGGCTGAGGGGCTCGGGAGGTGCCCTCTGCCCCTCACACTTCGCTCTGCTGCATCACCTCAATGTGACCTTTTGAAAAGGAGGATGTCGACTTTCTGCCACCCGAAAACGAAGGCTTTTCTGAGGGCAGGGTGCTGGCTTGGCAGCTGGCCAGAGACAGCTGACTGTGGGACTAACCTTCCTCTACTGGCCTGAGTCAGCGCCACATCCTGCCCCAGAGCACCCCTGAACTGTGCCATCTCCCCTGTCTCTGGTGATGCAGCTATGCTGGTCCTGAGCACTTGGCAAGCCCCAGGGCAGGACTTGGGTCACCTGCCTAGCCCCTGACCCCCTCCCCACTTTGTCCCTGTTGGTCACCCCAGACCTGAGCTCTTTTGGGGTTGCTGAGGATCCTGCACTGGGAGGAGGTGGAGTTTGACTTCTCCACTGCAGACACCCTGCCTGCACTTCCTGGACAGTCTCTGACCCGTCTGCCCAGATGTGTTCCTGGCTCTGCTTTCCCTGGAGCAGCCATGCCACCTGCCCTCCCCAGCCTGCGCCCCTTCTCCCCTGTCTTGTGCACCATTTGGGTCCCCTGCAGGGCTGCCCCGGGGTTTGCCCACAGCACTGAGCCTCGCAGAGCGTCGCATGGCTGCTCCCAGCTGGCTGCATTCATGTCTGAGCTCACAAATCCGCCGCAGGGGATAAAGCAGAAGCTGGGAAGTCCCTGCACCCTGCGCCCACCCCAGCAGGGCTGTTGCATCCTGCCACGAGGCTCTCTCAGAGCTCACAGCTGCATGGAACAGCCCAATGTGATTTTGATTCTGAGCATGGCTCAGAAAACCCCTTGTGGCTGAGCCCCAGTGCTCTGCAGAGAGATGATAAACCTGTTTCCTCTGTCATTGCTGGTTTTTATTTTTTGTCTTTTCCTCCCCTCTGCACCCCCCAGCCCTGCGGGTGCTCTCTGGCCACCCCAGCACACTCTGCTTCCCTGGCACGCTGCCCATGCTCACTGCAAACGGGATTCCCCAGCCCCACTGTGGCGCAGCACCCGGAACAAAACTGCACCCTCCCTGTCGGCTGCAACTGGGGCCCCCCCAAATTGGCAGCAGAGACAGGATTTGCACAGAAGAGCAGAACAAAATGTTCTTGCTGGAGCCAAAGTGACCCCAAATCCTACGCACTGGGACCTGCATGGGTCCCTGTGGTGCCCAAGCCCGAAGTCCCTGAGGTGTGTGTGGCTCCTTGGGACCTTTCCTGGAGTTTCATGTTCCCCCCTTCATAGCCATGAGACCCTTGCAGCTGTGATGGCATCTTGCCCCTAGCATCCACCTTGGGAGAGGAGGGAACTCTTGAGGCGCGAAGGGACTGGGTGGCCTCTCGCACAGCTTGGCTGCAGAGCAGCACAAGGCTCCTGCCCAGTGACAGGAGGGACATAACAGCGTGTCTGGGAACTGAGGCTGGGCTCTGGGTCCCACAGGACCCTATCCTGCTTTCCTGTGCCTCCACATGCATGGGGACCCCAACTGATGGGGGCTGTGCCCTCACAGCCATGCCACAGCATGCCACCAGAGGGGTGGCTTGCATGGGCCGTGCGTGCACTGGGAGAGGAGCAGGATTTGCCTGCTGCAAATCACTGCTGTAGCTACCTAGAGGTTGCTGATCAAGAGGGAGAGTTACAGATTCCCGTTTATTCAGCTGGTCCTGGATATAGACCCAAAAAATGGAACCCAATGACTGTGGTGAACAGCTGCCCCTTCCTTGAGCCACAGCCATAGCACTGTGCCAGCCGTCATTACAGAACCGGCTGTGACCTGGAGGGTGACCACAAATCAGTGGATTCTTGTTCCATTGCATGCCCAGAGCCAGGGGCATTTCGGGAGCTTAATGGCCACTCTGTCCGTCAGACCAACTTTGGTAAAAGATACACAACTCCGTCTGCAATTTAAATACTCCAGGGGCTGCTGAGAGCAGGCAGCTGCGGGTAAGGCAGAGGGTACAAATTCCCCTGGTGATTAAGCAGCAGAGGCGAGCAGGGAGCCCAGTGCATTCCTGCAGGGCTTGATGCCGGAATGCCTTTGCACTTCTCAGTTTCTTTTTAAGATGAGGCTGGCTGGCAGGTAAGGTAATCATGGCATAAGCCAAGTCATGTGGATGTTAAGAGTTTGCAGATGAGCCACAGGACAAGCTATTTGCAGCACAGGCACAAGGCTGCCAGCCCTGAGGATTTTGTTGGAAGCCTCTCTCCCTTCTGCTTTTCTTAAACCTCTTGGCTGCTGACGTCTTGTAACTATGAAATACCCTCAGCTCCCATTTTAATGGGGTTCCAGCTTTTCTGTTCACAAAAGAGAAAGCTGGGACATATGACTCAAGCATGTTTTTCCTAAGGACCCCCAGATCAGGGGCAGGTTGAGGCAACGCTTATCTGGGATAACGTGTAAAACACTGGGATGTAAGACAGGCATTGGGGTGTGGGCTGAGCTGAGGTCCGAATGCCTGAACCACCATCAATGTCACTGAAAATTACTGCAAGAAAACAAAAATTATTCTGACCAAGCCAAGACAAAGCTGTTGAAATCAGCAGTTCCTCCAAGGTGAAGGACAGAGAAATGCCATGGTCCACACTGACCAGGTACAGACACACAAAAAGCACCTCAGAATGTTCAAATGCATTTTACCTTCTGCGAGGAGAGCAGGAGAGAGCACTGCAGAGCCCCCAGCATGTCTGCCTGGCAGAATTCCCTGGCTGCAGAGAGGTGAGGCATTTGGGATGTGGGGAGATGCTGCCCCTATGGGCTCTCTCTCTGAGAAAAGTGTGTGGATGCTCTGTGGAGCAGGAACCAAAATCACGGCAGGGTGAGACTCTGAGTGGAGCCACAGAGAGGGCCTGATTGTCCCCAGTCTTTGTCCGACAAAGTGCCAGGATTTCCCTACTTTCTGGGGTCGTTTAACTAACTCTGCCATGGATATGGAGCCTGTTCAGCTCTCCTAATCCCTCAGCTGGCATCGCTTCCAGTGCTAGAGTGCACCCAGCCCTGTGCCAGGCACCCTGCCCACCTCCCCTCGCCACCCTGGGCAGCCGGGGCTTGGCCCCCGCACCATGGGCAAAGAGGGGCAAGGCATGGTCAGAAACCAGATGGAAACTGAAGGAAACCTTGCCAGAACTCTCCAGTCCTGGCGTCGGCTGCTGGTCTTCTCTGGGTGGGAAACTGAGGGTGAGGTGGTGTGTGGTAGGGCTGCATGAAGACGGAGAACTGCTGAAACACATTTTCAACTCGTCTGTATAGGATTTATTGCTTAATGACAGGATCGTGAGGATGATGGGGAGCTAATTGAGGAACTTTGGCATGGCAATGCAGTGGGGCACCTGTCCCTGTCCCTTTTCTGCTCTGCTTTGTGCATTCCCTCCTGGCACAGGCAACTCAGCTTGCCAGGGCAGCCGAGAGTAGCTTGGCCCTCACCTTCCTAGCAGCAAAACGCACACTGTCCATCCGGATTCAGTCGCTCCCAGCCTCTATCATGTAGAGGACCCACTGATGGATACTCTCACCCCTTTTATCTCCCCAGCAGAGCTGTCGTGGGATGCTCTCTCCCATGAGAGCATGGGTCCATGTGCACCCATGAGGGCACGGTCAGAGTGGAGAGAGAAAAGCAATCAGCAGGTTCCCCAGACCCACAGGAGGGAAGCGACACCTTCCCTCTTCCTGGCTGGATTCTCCCAGTGAGCCTCAGCTGCCAGCTGGAGCTGCTTGCTCCCAAGAGCTGTGCCAGGGAGGCCGTGGATCCTGGCCCTGTGCTGGGGCTCAGAGCCCTGTGCTCAGGCCAAGTGAAACAAAGTGGGGGATGAGCCACTTCGAGGTCAGGGGTGATAAGTAATGCTCAGCACTGAGGGGAGCTGGAAATGGCAGGTCTTGGTGAAACACCAGAATTCCTCCAGAATTTGCATTCAGGAGAGCATCCCCAAGCCCTTTTTGTTGTCAGATTCCCTGTCTGTCCCTCCTCAAACTCCCAGCTTGGCTTTGTCATCATTTTAACTTAAGTGCTGGTCAGTGCCACCCGTAATTTTATACGTGGGAAGTTTTGGGGCATACTGGGGGTCTGGCCTCCACCTCGGCAGGTGAGGAGCTGCAGGGAGGGCGGTGTGCCAGGAGCAATCCCATGGAATGGCCATCATGGCTGTGAGGCACAACCGTCTGCCCATGAGCAGCTGTTGGAGCGACGATGGGAAGCTCTGGCAGCTGTGCAGGATGGTGGGGGAGCTGTCAAAGGGTTGCACTGGAATACCTGGAAAAATCATAATGGGGTTAGGGCACCGACTGTCCAGCCCCACGCTTGGGAGGAACTCCAGGATCTGGAGAATTACGGAGGAAAACAGTGAAGTTTATTCATTGCCCCCTCTCTCCCCCAGACCCGGTACAATCCTGCCTTCACGGCCAGGCTGCCGTGTCAGCACTGCACACAAAGGGCTCTCAGTCCTCCGGAGTCTGAGCCAGGGCAGAAGGATTTTTAACGCTTTAAATGATAGCTGAGGACTGGGAGGGATCTTGAGGCTGAATCCAGCTGCTGTCCTCCTGAGACCTCTTCCGTGGGAACTCAGGTTTCCTCCCGGGCTTTTGCAGCAGGAGCAGCTGTGGGGGTGAGCCATGGGGCAGTGAGCTCCTCCGTCTGCTCCAGAAGCTTCCCTGCTCACTGGGGTGAACCTCGGTGGCCGAGGCTGGTTTTGGATTTCCCATCCCGATCTGGGGAGCACTCCAGATCCCTGCCCACCAGCTGCCTGCACCCCACATCTGAGCAAAGGGCAGCGCAGAGCGTCAGNCCTGCCACTGTCGCCACCACCCCGCAGGGGCACAGCATGTCCTGCTCCCCTTACCCTCCATTCCCCCATCCTTGCTGTCCTCTGCTCCTATCCCCACTGTCCCCCATCATCCCTCCTCTTGACGGTCCAGCCCCCTGTGCCCCCATCCCGACTGCTCCCTATCGTGCCCCATCCCTGCACTTCACCCCACTGCCCTCCATCATTCCCCATGCCCACGGTTCAGACCGCCGGGCCCCCATCCCCGGGGG
>VWZT01013523.1:131922-227922 GCA_013397055.1 Pachycephala philippinensis | reverse complement strand
CGTGGGAACGGCGCTCCCTCGGGAGCCGCTGCCCCGGGGGAGCCGCGGAAGCCGCCCCTGGCTGGCCGTGAGCGGCAGCGATGGATGCGCTGCTCCCGGGGAGCTGCAGGGTCGGGGGTTCAAAACACGGGGGGAGAAAAGGCTTTGCGGCGCCCGTCGCTTCGCATACCTGCGCACCGAGCCTTTGTTGGGGACATTCCTGCACACACAGAGAGAATCTCTGCGTGTCCTCCTCCTCCTTCTAATCAGTCCAGGCGCGATGAAGCCATGTGTGCACATCTGAGGGAGGTGCCGCTTTTTGTCACTGTTCCCCCTTGCACGCTGGCGTTTGCATTATATTTGAAGCTTGTCTGGAGCGCTGGTTCATAGCCATAAGTGGTGGGTTCTGATGGAAATCTCATGGCACTTCTAGCAGCTCCTGCTCCCGGAGTAAAGCTTGTGCAGTCTTGCACCGCGTTAAAACTATCGAGGACCAGCAGTCATTGATTACTTGCGTGCCTTCTCATTCCTTCTTTTTACTCTTGAGAGGCTGGGTTGCTTTTCAGATGACTTATGAACAGTGCAGCGATGGGAAGAAGTGTTAGTGGAAGTTGTGTAGGGATGAGCAAGCAAGACACTGGTATTTTCAGTAGTTTTGTTGTTCAGTATGGTTTTGGCGTGGAAATTGTTGTATGAAGAGTTTTAACCGCTTCTTGCAGGTTTGGATACATAGTAGTTGGGTCAGTCAATCGATCTGTTTTGACTTTGAAATGGTCAGTATTTGTCTCCTGGGAGAAATGTTGTTGGGTTTTTTTCCAGTAATCCCCTCTGAAATTTGATTTGGTTTTGCTAATATGTTGCAAGAAGATGGTCGGAGTTTAAAAAACCTCTTTCACAAATGTGTTTTGGCTAGGGTTGTTCAAAAGGAAAATTAAAGGGTCTTTCAAGGGTAGGTGTCTTAGAAATACGCTTTCGTGGTAGCATAGACTTGTGGTGCGTAGTAGCACTGTTATTTCTGGAGATGGCTTACACAGTCCAGTAAGATGGCAAAACACTAATTTTGTAAGGACTAAATGTCGCGTCCACTTAGTGAAACTGTACTTTCATATGAACAACTTAGCAGCTCATTGCTGGCCCTTTCCCTGAGGGGCTGAGAGAAGTAGCTGTGGCATCACCTGTTGTCACTTGCCTGGGCATGGATACCTGAGGTGCTTGAGGTCCTCCCATGATGCCAAAATTTTTTGCCTTTGTGGGTGAAATTTCTTCCTGGTGCTGAACAAAGGCTGGTTGGCAGAGATGACAAATCCAGGCTGAAAGTGGCTCCTGTTGTTCATGAGATACTGACCTGCATCTAGTTCCTGGGAGTGGGAGCTGTGGCTTGAATTAATGGGAAAGATGAAGTCACCGAAAGGGTATTTTCAGGTGCATGTTCAACTGGCTTGATGCTCTTGTGCAAGAGAGGGCAGGTACCTGATGTCAGCCCTCTTGGTCAATAAATAGGAGGCTCCTGGATGCACGGAGCGCTATGGTTTGGACTACTCAGCCTTGTCTCATCATGCAAGCCCCATGGTGTAGCAACTCGCTTTTCCAGTTTAGTTTTGCAAAGGGCTGCAGTTGAAGGTGCAGTAAGCTGGGGTGGGGCAGCAACACCTGCGCTTTTGGTGAGGATACTCACCTGATAATTGCTGTGAACCATTCGCTTCTCTTCTGATCACGCAGAAGGATCCTGGCTGTTAAGCCCACCCTAATTACCTGCTGTCGTTAACTCTGGTGCTCTGCCTCACCAGGCTGCTGCTGCCTGCCAGCCTGTGTTTCTGACAGGTTACAATCCATTTTTAATCAGTGATGTGCTGGTGTGGACTGCAGTTTGAGGTCTTTAGTATTCACACAGTGAAATTTGGAGGACTTCAGATAACGCTGACAGTGCCAGCCTGCTTGATATGGATTTGCTTATGGGAGAGCAAGTTTGACTTGATTTTCTGAAGGTGTTACCCTCTATCAAATTTGTTCTTATCAAAGATGCTGATTTAGACTTTCAAAAGGGAGCGCTAGGAGAATCTGGCTAACTCGCATCACTTCCTGCAGGGCATCACTTAGTCAGATTAAAAATTCATGACGATCCTCCTGCTCATGTTCTCAGGACTTGAATCCTTGGGAAAGGAGGACTCACGCCTCTGGTGGCATTTGGCATTCAAATCTCTTTCAGTGGATGGGTTGGGTTTTTGTCAGCTTCCACAGCTACTTCCCTCTCTCTTTTTTTCCATTTGCTGCTGTTGCAATAAGTGGGTGATTCCCTTCGATAGGCTCTGGTCCTGTTTGGATTCTTCCATTTTCAAAACTGGTGTCTGTGCCATGAGACGGTATGGGTGCCTAGACTTTGAATCCAGGATGAGGAGTAGGTGGAAAAGCAGTAGGAGGACTCTGGCAGTCTTGTTTCTTCTGGACTCGGTAATCTATCTCACCTAGCATCAAACCCAAGCAGTTACAATAGTAGCTCCAGGTGTAACATAATTTCCTTTAAATTTGTACTCTTTGCTAATTTGTACTCTTCAGTGGAGCATTGATACAGTGATTATTAATTGTCACTTCTCCTTTGGGACACCTTAGGGAAATGTCATCCATGTTGTGGAAAAAAGAGCTTTCCTAAGCACATGTGTTTAAAAGTCCTTTTGTGGATTTTTTATATTCTCAGTTTCTCTGAATTCACTTCAAAATCATCTTGCCAACAGAAGTCAAGGGCTTGTCTGGGAGAAATAGTGCTTATATCATTCTAAGCAGGGTCATCTGAGATCTGCAGAAATAATCGTTCGTTCTGTTTGGAAAATAGTCTGTTCCTAGGGCACACGTCCTTTTTTTAGACTGCCATGGGGATGAAAAAAGAGCTTTGTATCTCAAAATGGCACGGGCGTCTGCTGTTTGTTCCATGCAGCAAGTCTTCCTCTCGTCTCTCTGACATCACCCTGGATGGCTGCGGAAGCACTGCTCGGCACAAGCAGTGGGATAACATTTCTGCACGGGCAGACATGCTTAACGTTCAAATTAATAAAGATTTAGTGCTGCAGAATGACGGAAGACCTGGGAGAAGAGACGAGCATGGCTCCCGCCTGCCAGATTGCCATGGAAACACCAATACCTCTTCAGCTCTTTAATTGCCTTCCCTACATTTTTTTGTTGAAAACTTTTTTTTTCCCCCTAACTAAGTGCTTTATGTTGCAGTTCTGGATTTTAGGCATTTTGGCTTTGTTTGGATAACTGCAAATGGGGGAAGGCAGAGAACAGTAGCTGTGTGGGGAGATGGAGAATATGGTGACTGACAGCCTTTCAAACTGTGTTACAAGTTCATCCTAAATTCAGTATTTATTATAATGTGAGTTTTTATCAATAGTTTTTCAGCAGCAGCAGTGTCACATGAACTGTAGCTGCATCTGATACAAATATCAGTGTCCCTGCAGCTTCCTGGGGCTAAGACCCTGATGATGAAAGACTTCAACTCTACCTGTGAATCTGCAGGATGGTTCCCAGCTCTGTTCTTGGAGGGTCAGTTAGGAGTTTTTGCTGGTCCTAGATGTTTGAAAGAGGCATGTGAACCAGATGATGGCAGGGCATGGGGTGCTGCATGTCCGAGAGCTTCATGTAGTCAGATTTGCTGTTGGTACTCTCAAATTTAAAAAAAAACCCAAAACCTGATGACCTTCTAAAGCAGAATTTCTTCATGTTTACAGGCTTGTTCTTCTGAAATCCACTTAAATACTTTCTTCTCAAATTTTTTTGCACTTGCCTAGAGCATTAGTGAAGGAAATAAAGACACTAGAGTTTTTTTTCCCAGAAGATGTAGGTTGTTGGTTGAGTGCCTTCACACTCCTCTGAGCTCTGCTTAGCTTCTCACTTGATGAGTCTTGCATTGTCCAATTGATTTCAGGCTTTTGTGTGTAAAAACAGTGGAGATGTCTTAATCTGATTAAAGCAATTCACTTTACAGACTATTTCCATGCCCTGTAGACAAGCTTTGTCTTTAACTACTACCCTCTGTGTGTGAAGTGCAAACTGGTCAGCTTGTTTAAATTCCCCAAATGTTAATGGTTTCTAAATCTGAGCTGAGGATAAGGCTTTACTGCTTTTTCACAGCAACGATTTTTACCAGTTTGCTTCCTTCCCCCTCCATGTGCCTGCCATAGGATGATCTGTTCTTCAGGAAAAAAAAAAATAAAAAGCTCTTTTCCTATTTTCAGCTGGCTGGTATTTACTAGTGGGTTCTTCCCTGCTATATAATCTCACTGGAACTGTAATCTCTTGAAGTTAGTGAATAGCGTAATTAGTCCTTTGTGGTTTTCCTCCAAAATTTGGTTATCTTTGGGTATTCTCTCCATATGCACAGTGCTGCTTACTCCTCGCCAGCTCTTCCAGCAGTTGTTTGCGTGGTGTGCAGTGCTGCTGTGGAAGCATTTTGTCCCTTTCTGCACATCGAGGACCTTCCTGCAGAATGTACCTCATGTTTCAGCATTAACTGCTTTGTTCACGCTCTGTTTTTCCTGAAGGGCGTCAGCAGCTGTCTTTCTCTCCCTTGGAATCTGAGACCCCCTTGATTTGTTGTGTAACTGGTGTTTCTGGCCATGCTGATGGTCGTTCTCTTCAGAGCTGATCCACCTCTGACAAGCAACCCTGAGCATGGGATTTTCCATGCGTCTTGTGTTGCTGTTGTTTGAGGGCTTCAAATCCTTTTTCCTCCTCCCCCCTAATACATAATGGGTAGCATGGTTGAAATGACAGGCCATTTCTCATGAATCTCAATCGAGACAGAAAATGCACTGACTGCATAAAGGTTATAGAAACCTATTTTGTCCTTTAGTTTTCTAAAGTTTAGTTTTTTTAGTCTAGTCTTAAATGCTTTTTTAGCTTGAGTTTTTTTCTACGTTCAAGTAGGTTGTTTTCCACCCACTCCCACAAGAGAGCTTTTGAACCTATGGACAAGCTTTAACCACATAGGACAAAGGTCTTGGTTCTGGTACTGTGTTTCTATGAACATAATGCAACACTTATGGACAGAAAAGGAGAGAGAGACACTTATAATGTGAAAGCTGTACCAGCAGCTCAGCTGTGTTCTCTGCTGGGACATCGCTCTCCCCTTATTTAAAATAAAACCTTTGGTCAGAGCCTGCACCTTCTGAGATACAGGATAATCAACCACAAAGCTACAGGAAATCAGCTTTATAATGTCTCTTTCTAGCAGCATTAATTGTTTTGGTATTTTTCATTTCTATTTCGGCTCTACTTCTTGTGAACTTGTGGGCAAGGAGTTTATTGGCATTACTTTCCTTTGGGTAGTTACAACAAAGCCCTTTCAGACTTGCTCTGGTTATGGCTCGATTTCTCTATAGCAAAGTTCTCTTAAAAGCTGAACTCTGACACAGCTTATGATCTTAATCCTACACTATTTCTTTTAATTTTATAGCCCAGAAAATATTTGAATTTATAGAAGGCAGATGAAGTGTGGAAACCAAATCACAATGTCCAGGTCATCTTGGCATTGTAAAGAACACTGGGGCAGAAAGAAAACTTTTCTGTTCCCCCTAGATTTTAACTGTCTCTTTAGCCAAAAAGAAAAATGAAATCTAGGCAGAATTGTTCTCCAGTTGTGAGCTTTGGATTTGGATGTTGAGAATCACAGCATTCCCTATAGTGTATCTTGTGCTCGTTTTACGGCAGTGGTTATCTGGTTTTCCCTTTGGCCTTGGAAAATAGTCTTGGTAGGATGTTAAATGTCAGGTTAGAGTTTGCATCTCAATGCAGGCATGTGCAAGGGTTTGTATGGACTCCAGGCTGAGTAGTGTCACTTATAGTGTTCATCTTGCCTGCACTCAAGAGCCCTTTTCTGAGAAGTCCTTCAAACTTGGCTACAGTGACTGCTAGAAATTGGGTACTGCGTTCTGAAATGGCCTGCCCTCTCCATGAGAAGTCAGTCTTTTGAAAACCATGGGGTGTCTTCCCAATATCCCTGTAATATGCCTAAAATCCACGAGGCTAACCCACCTTCTGGCAGTCTCGGTGGTTTTGCCAGGCTGCGGCAAGCCCGGAAAGCTACCCAACAATTCACCATTTCTGTTTGTGTTAAACACTGAAGAAAACTGTCAAAAGCAGCTGTCAAAGCCTTGACAGTGTGCTGATGCTGTCTATATATGGCTTCTAGAAAAGTGGCTTTATCTTTTCAAGGTGAGGCTGCCTTCTCTCATGCTGTACACACCAGAGTATTTCCAGTTAATGCAGTGCATGTAGCAAAACAAACTTTTTCTGCTGGCTGGGGTAGAAGGTAGTTTCTGGTGCTTTTAACTCTTGATCACAATGTGGTAGAGTAGCAGAGAAGTAGCTTTTGAAGTGAGTCGTGTTGAAATGCCTTGGTTTTGCATCTGTTGTGAAATTATGAAAGATATCGTGAAATACAGGAAGACAGTGCTTTGTGCACAGAAATGCTAATTTTACTGTGAGAACTGTAGTCTTCTATTTCCCTTGTGATTTCATTTTTTTCCAAGAGAAGTCACATGACTCTAATACTTATTTTAATATACAATATGGTTACATTTACATTCATTTCAGTTTTAGTTGCATTTTAAAGTATTTCTCTTCAGCCTGTATTAGTCTAGAGCTAAAAAACTACAAAGTATTTTTGTATTTGTTTTCTTAGCTTCTTTCACATCTGAATTATTATAGACAAAATATATTTAAAAGTTTATTGTCCCACTGTCTCTGTGAAAGAACTGTAAAGGCTGGTAGTAGTTTAATGACCTGCTAAACTGCAGTTCAGGGTGGGAATAATTTGTCAAAAAACCCGAGCAAAATTAATCATTACTTCGCTAAAGCCTCTCTGCTGTGTCTGTATTTGGCCTAGCAAGCCAAACTGGAATCCTTGATTTGGATCCTTACTGTGACCCCGAAAGCCATCAGCCTCTTGTTCCCCTCTGTGCGGTTGTGCTGGAAGGTGTTTTTGGCCAAGTGCTGGTTAAGCTTTTACTATGTGGGTTACAAAATCAACTGGCTGCTCAGTTCTCACTGGGGACGCGGGTACTCGATGAGATTACAAAATTGTGTTTGAAAGCATGAGCACAAAAGAAATAATCCTCTGAGTATTTGCTTCACTGGCTTGATTGGTGTGAAAAGAATGAAAATTCAAGGTGGTGAGATGAGAATACCAAGCCTGGTTCCCCTCCTGGCTGTCTGAAATGTGGCACGGCTTGCTTTAACCCTCCTCCATTTCCCTGGAGAAGCCAGGGTGGTGGGAGTCGTCGGAATCCTGACACTTTCCCTTGGACACAGCGCAGTTTCTCTTGGACATGGTGTAACCGAGCCCTGCTAACTAGAGCTAATCTTTGCTGTGAAAACAAGCTGCTGTAGTGTTAGACAGCAGCAGATGAAGTTTGGAGTCAAAGCCATGTGGATGTTGCGGTTAAATGGGATAGAAATTGTCAGACAGGTGCAAGTCAGCGTAAGTGTTTCTGCCCGCTGTGGGGGGGAATGCCATGCAAAATCCATGTTAATATTTCTGTCGCTTAGTAACCCTGACCTCAGGGGTTATCTGAAAGGGGCTCAGAGTGGAATTTTGTTCATTTCCTGAGAGCTCTGCAGAAGCAGCGCCATCCAAGTGCCCCATTTTCAGAAATCAAGTTAACAGCAACAAGCATACTTGTATTGTGGGAAACACTGATAATTTTCCCGTGGAACTGGGTTTAATTTAACTGTATTCTCTATAGGGATTGCAAGCGTAAAAGGTTCCTATAGCGCCTTGTAGTGCGTGTGACCTGTTTATGTGCTCCAGAGTTATTGAGAAATAACACTTCAAGCCCTGGACAGCAGAACTGGAGTCTGTTCCAAGTTGTCCAGTTGCTGGACTGAATTTGGTTTAGTTGCAGGGAGAGCTTAGTGGAACTGCTGTGTTAACTCTTCCGTGTCTGGGTCCCATTCCTTAGTCACCAGCATATTGACGTCAGAGGTGGTTTGGACCAGTTTTCCCTGATGCCCCTTGCTGAGTTTGTATTGAAAATTTAATACCACTTGAGGAAAGGAAAACCATCCTTAAAAAAAAAGGGGGGGCAGTCGACCCTACAACAGCTGGCTCACAAGTGGGCAGTTTAGGTGGCTGGATATTATTGATGCTTCCAGGCGCCTTTAATTAAGATTGGTCAAATGCTTTCCCAAATGCAATAAGGTTGTGGAAAGGGGGTCTGTAAAAGCATGGAAGTGTGTGAGTTTGGGGCCAGGAGACAGAACTGGAGGCTAGGAAGAGCTTGTGACTTGTTGGTGTGTGGATAAGTTTAGGATAGGACCCAACTGATCTGGTTCTGAGAGCTTTATCTGGTAGTTGGGTGCTATTCAAATGGCAGGCTGTGGTCTAGGTGGACTGGCTAAATTTCTGTGGTTCCAAAGTGCCCTCTGCTCCTGCAGAGTTTCCACAGTTCTCATCTTATGGTCACTTTGGAAACAGCCACCGAGTGCTGCTTCACGTCCCTGTGAAGGGAAGAGCACTTGCTGGAGCTGGAGGTTCCGTCAGGACAGACCTCACTAGAGCTTCCAGTAGACTCGGATAAAAACTGACGGGCCCTGAGCTGTGTCATACTTAATGCCTTTTAAAAACATAGAAGTGAAAACGTCAAGTTAGAGTTGCAGAGCATCTCCTCTTTAGAAATACCAAACTCTTTGCTGAAAGTTGTTAACAGCTCTCGTGTTTTCACAAACACGGTCCTGTCTGAAATCAGAGTGCCACAACAGTACATGTTGCAGCGAATTCTGGGTTGCTGGTGATATTCAGTAGGTCAGCTCATGAGGGACAGATGCCCCCGTTTCAGTGCTGGGTGACCCTAGAGACAGTAAAAAAGAAGGAAAGGATTTGAGACAAAACATTCTGCAAGAAGCCTTAGGAGTAGCTATTTTGTATTTCAGAGAATTTCAGTCCAGAATTTTGATCAGAAAGCAGTAACTGAAGACACTTAACCCAAAGTATGCAGGTGCTGACACGAATGTCTTTGCAGCTTGCTGAAATTACTGCACACTTTGCTTTGAAAACCTACCTTAAAGAAATTCTAGAAAGATTTGGTTGCCTGATGAACAAATCTGTATTTGATTCTTGTTTCAGTCTGGCTCTTTTGATGCTGCCAGAGATGAAATTAAACTATGTGATAGTGTCTTTGTTTTTGTTCCAGTCCTATAAATTTTTCATTCCCCCAAATACGCTAATGAAGCTTTGACCTGACATGTATTGTGGCTACAGGTTTGATGGTTGTTTTCTTTTCTTTCAGCTCTGCAGTGTATGGATGATTCCAAGCCATGTGTTAATGAGGGAAAGTGCATTCCATATCAAAATGGTACAGGATATTGCAAGTAAGTTGGTTTCATTTCTAATCGATTTAATTACCCATTTTCTTTCCTTCAGGACCCTAGCCAGAAAGGAAATGTGAATTTTTAAGATTTTCTTACTGGGTTCTTTCAGCATAACAGTTTTAGCACAGTTGGTGTTTCTTACTAATGCGTTAGTTCTTGTGTGCTAGCTTTTTGTAATGTAAGAAATCTGGAATTCTTATTCAGTATTTGGGTTTGGATTTTGTCAGTTGGATTTCTTTGTACTGGGTTGGGAACTGAGGCCAAACCAATCATAGAGATAAACTCTGTACCTTGTTTCCAGACCCACAAGCTAAGTTGAAACTTGCTCTCCATCTTATAGCTCGCCTTACTTTATAGAGCTCCAGCCTCAATTTGAATATTTTTGAGGTTTTTCAGAACTATTCTGCACTCTGAGGTGTGCCAATTCCCTTCTACTGCTTGAAGCAAGTAATACCTGTGAGTTGCTAAAACACACTAACAACCCCCCCAACCAAACATCCACATTTGTTTTCATAATGTAAATTGATTTTGGTAAATGTTGACACCCATGTTCAATGGTGCCTTCACTTTGTTGCTGCATGGGAAGCTCATCAGCAGGAGCTTTGGCAGGGTGTGTGTTATCTGGGGAATATCACATCTATTTAAATGCAGTTCACCTTTCAAACTGCAGTACTTAGGGGTTTTTTTATTTAATTGTGATATTTTGCCAGAAGATGAATCCTCTTTGTTTGGCTGGGTTAATTTACTACGTCTGCAGTAAACAGATTATTTTCTAAAGATTGTTTACTTCATCAGTTCAAGTTGTGTCATTTTCTAGCATGCTAAAACATTCTTTTAATGCCAGTATTCTTTAAATATTAGTGAATTTTTTTTGTTGATTTAGCTTGGCTAACACACAGCTCTGCTCTTCACACTTCTCTACACTTCCATCTTCCCTAACCACAACCTTTAGTTCTCTGTTAGTGTGGTACATAAAGCTCAATGTACTTAAATTGCACCTGTGGCACACAAAGGGGAAATCATAATCTAATTCGAGGTTCTTCTCAGGTTCAAATCAATACCTGATGTGCAGAAAGGCCACAGAAAAGCAAATATGTAACTTGTTATTCCCTGTACGTTTGTTCTAAAATTTCTAACTCTTGCTGCTTCCTATTATTTTCCTTTCCACGCTTTTACATTGATGTCAGCTTAAATGAGCTGCCCTGCAGGAAAGAGAGCTGGAACTTTTTGTGCTGTTCACTTGTATTTTAAGACTGAAACAAGAAATAGGTGTTGTAGGTCTTTCTGATGTGTACTTAAGCATGTTAGTCTGGAGCCAAAGTATGTACAATAAAGGTAATAAACAAGACTGGTATTGATGCTGGGGCTGCTTGTACCTTCCTAAGGACATTTTCTCCAACTTGTGTGTTCCTCTTAACCATGTCTTAACAATTGTTTTTTACAGCCTAAATTGGTTCATCTGATTGGCTTCTGCACTATTTGTAGTGCAGTCCAGATCTTGACGCATTTCCCTCATTACAATGGCAGCTTTGACCACTGTTACGTTTTTTTAGCACACATTTACACTTCTAATGTTGCCTTCCTCCTTGTGCAAAGTGTTCTCGCAGGTTTTAAGCCAACCCCTCCTTTAAGAAACAGCTCAGTTCCTTTGCAGGTTCTGTATTAATTGGAAAGGCTAATAGAGAACTGTATACAGAGATTAGTAAGTGTCTGTTGTTTAGTTCTGGCTCAAGAACACTTTTTTTGCAGAAAGGAAGGAAAAAAGTAGCAAAACCCACCTCAGTTGTGGAGTCTCTACCTTTAGCATGCTGATTCTTGGCATCCTGTTTTGGTTTTAACTTTTTTTTTCTTTCCTGCACTATGAGGAACTCTGAATAGGGGAACTTTCTATCCGGTTTAGTAACCTAAATGACTTTCTGAATTTTTGATGGTTGTAAAGTAGAAATGTTTTGCTCAGGAAACTGAATTTATTGCTGAAGAAAGTGGCTTGGCTTCTAAGTCTGCAGGATCTCTGAATGATTAGCAACATCTCCACCCCTTCCACTTTTTTCAAGTTATCTGCAATACTTCCTCTGCTGGGCATTAAGTTATTATAACAGGCTCTCTTCCTCTTTCTGTATCTCCTCTTGGCTGAGTTGTTTGTTGTAGTGTGTGGTTGGGCCATCCCGTCTGTCTTGCTGCCTCCTCAGAATCATGCGAACGGCTGAGGGAGAACCTGCATCAGCAATAACCAAATGTGATAAGATATGAGTAAGCACTGATAACAAAACACGGAGTCTAGCTATTTGGCCGAGCAGTGGATGGCAGCATATTGCTGAAGCAGCTTTCTTTGTCTGAAAATCCTGTAGCATCTACTCCACTAAAAGAGAAAGCTGGTTTTCTGCTAAGAAACCTTTATGATGGTGTATCTGGCATCTGTTATGGGAACAGTGATTGTGACCCTTGTAAGGAAGCCGGGGTTGGAGCTTTATCAGATTGCTCTTGTGAGCGCCCTTTAAGTAGCTCTGTTCCCCTGGTGACGCTGCTGGCCCATGGCTGTCATTCTGTAGCACTGCTCGATAGAGTTACTGACCTCCTCTGACCTTGATTTTATATTTAGAAAATTACACATTCCTGTGTTTGCGTCTTCCAGAGCCGGATTTTTTGTGTGAGAGCTCTTTCTACACTCATTCAGCAACTCTCATGGTGAGGATGCAGGCCTTATTCCACAGAATATGTCTGTGTCTGCAGCAGCACTGAAGGGGACCCGTCCTCCCAAGCTTTCTAGGTTCTGCTGTGACAAAAGGCAGTTTCAGTTTGGAGTTTGGCTTTGCTTTGCACTGTGATGGGTGTTTCGTTGTTGTGATGGGTGGGTTTTTTTTCCTCGAAGCATCTCCAGGCAGCCTTTTACACATTGAGGTGTCAAACATGAAGGAACCTTCTTGCATCCTCTCATATCCAAAGAGAAGCAGGGTAACAGTTCCTTGCTGCTTAATGCTAATTGTGACCACCACAGCAAAGTAATTTCTAGTCTCCCTGCTGCTGGATGACTGGGAAGCTGTAGTAGGAAGAGTCCGTGGGATAGTGCTGTGAACTTGCAGCATTTCTGCAGTCTCAGCAGGCTGGGAAAGAAGGTGTTGGTATAGGGAGCTGTTTCAAGGACAAGCAGAGCAGAGATTTTGGCATCGCTGGCTGCTGTTTTCTGAGCACGAGGATCTGCTCTGCTTCAGGTGGATGTAGGATTGGGCAGTGCCTCTGCTTGGAATGGGGCAGGGCCCTAGAGCAGAGAGTCTCTTAACTGATTTCCCCATGTTCCACAGCTGTGGCCTCTCCCAACTTCCCACCCCAGTGGCAGGGAGCAGAAGCAAGACTGTGCCAGGGAGAGAAGCAGAAGTGGGAAGGGAGTTGACATAGGGGTGCTGCAAGGTTTAGGGAGGAAACTGGGCCTTGCTACTTGTGCTTGGCAGGCTTTGACATTTGAATTTTTGACCTTAGGACTGTTGCAATTTGTGTATCCAGAAGGGATAGCTGTACGCTGTGAAACCAAGTGCTGCTTTAACAGTAAGGTCTTTTGTTACTCCTGATGGTGTAGAAAACCTCAGAGCTGTGCTTAGTCAAATGGGGACACTGGAGTGCCAAAAGGACAGTCTCCTTCAGCACATCTTTCATGCCCCAAGCTGTCAGGGTTTGTACAGCTTTGTGTGCTTCTGTCTCTTCAGTGAGCAGTGTTTCTCTTGCCATGTGCTGAAGTTTGTGCGCCTTTTACATTGCATGATACAGTTTTTGCCTCTTGCGTGTAGACCGGCAACAGGAGGACCTCAAAAAAATGCTGAACTGAAAGCAGCAATGGCATAGCAGTAAGGGGCTTCTATCCTAATTCTAGCTACCAGTAACTTCAACTCCCTTGCAAGGTTTTTGACCTACCTTTCCTTCAAGATGGATCTTCATAAATAAATTTGAACTTGGATTTAAGAGGACTTCTGGGGCTGAAGGCAAGATCCTGGACTGCAGAACTGCTTCTGAGACTACAGCTGATATCTGCTTAGGATCTGTCTCGAGAGACTAATCACTCCTAGACTAGTGAATGGGGAATACCCATAGGAGACCTTGTAGCAGGATGGGGTCTGAGAGTTTTCCAGAAGAGGCTAAATGCAGAAGTTGAGAAGTTGTCCCTTTCTGAGAATGGTCTGCCCTTTTCTGTTTCCTTCTGTCTCCTTTCAGAAGTTAAAGAAGACCCTTGAGACCAGGGCAGAGGAAAAAGGGGAGAGTACACACACTGCTAGCTTAGATTCTGGGAACAGAGTAGTGATTTTCAGTCGTAATTTTCTACTGTGAATTACCTGTGCGTACCAAAAGCTCTTCAGAGCTTTGATGGGCAAAACTGAACTAAACCTTGTCTGTTCAGACTGTGGCTGCTGTTGCTCCGTGGAGCACTGTGGAGTGGTTCTCTGTAGAGGCACTTTCTGTGGACTGGGAACAATAGCTGTGTGCTGCTTTAAAGGCAGGGCAGGGAGGCCGTCCCATCCCATCGTTTGCATTCAAAGTATGACGCATAAATGGGCGCCTTGAGACATGGGAAGGAGCGTTTGTAAAGCTAACCAGAGAATCCTGTTCTCCCTCCCGAGAGGAGGTGTAGGTGTGGGAGTCAGAACCCGGGAGCCAGAGGGAAGTCTGGTTAAAATCTGTAACAAAATAGCTGAGACCCTTCTCACGTTAGTCATCAGACGGCATTTTTTTCTCTCTCCGTCAAAGCATCCTCCAATCAAAGTGGAGGGAGTGTTGGGTTGAAGGGGGGAGAAGCAGGACTACGAGGAAATTCTTCCCTTCGCTTTTTAAATTAAAACCATCTGCTTTCTTCTGTGCATCTCCAGATGATATCACGGGCCTGAGTAGAAAACTCCCATGAAAATCAAACATCTGGAAGTCTGGTTAAAATTGTCTATAAGGTGCATTTGAAGAGGCTGTCTTATGAATGTGCCCAGGCAAATATAGTACAGCAGATGAGGAAGTTTTTCCAACAGACCAGACATATTTTCCAGAAGTCTATTGAAAGCAGGAGAGAACTAAGTTCTTCAAGGTAGCTTCGACACAGTTTCGTGGCAGAAGAGCCAAAAGCACAGCTTTTGTGAGTCTTCTGTTTTGGTTTGCAGCGTTAGGATGTTAGAGTGAATGCAGCTCTCTGGATTTGTGGATACTTCAAATTTGGATAAATACCTTTGTTTTGTTTTTACATCTCTTGTTTAGCTCCATGAGAGCCTGAGCTAAGGCAAATGCANAAAAAAAAAAAAAAAGGCTGAGCTCTAAAGTATTTGTGCTGGAAAGTAGCCCAGAGAGAGTAAAGGAGAAGCTTTAATTAGAAGCAGCTGCATAGCTGATGCAGCCCACAGGACATTTTCCCATTTCAAACTCTCTAGCTTTCAGAAATCATGATTTGAATTAAGTTATATGTGAAATTTGTTCTTAAAAGATTAAATTCCTGTTGAAGTAGGTTAAGAGACCTCATGTGCTTCCAGAAAGTGCCAGAACAAACTTCATCTTCCTGTTTCTTTTTCTGAGTGTTAGATGGAAAACTGAGGAGAAACAGTGGCTTTTATTTGGAAAAGATTTGGTTTCCTGTTCTGAGCATGTCATTTGGAGCTGACACAAGCTGCTACAATTTTAAGCTGCTCTGTAGACAAGTGGGTTTTTTTCCTCTCCTAAAGAGAACTTGAAAGAGTAGGTTGGGATGAGAGCAGAGCAGGGGTGGTGGGAAGCTGGAGCTGCTGTTGAGTTTAATCATATCCTTTAAAAAAGTCTGGACTTAGACTGCATGTTTTCAGTGTTTGCCTCTATTTTTAGAGAAACAATGTGGTGCCCAACATGAATCAGGAGCAAATACTTGCAGTTTGTCTACACCAAAATTTAGAACTAAATTACTAGTATTTGTGCCTGGAAATGTTGATGACAGGAGACATGGCTGAAAATCTGGACTGTAGGTTTTTTGTTCTTTAACATTCAAAAAGGATTGCATTGAATTGCTGGAGGGCAAAATAACGTAACTGTGTGACCAAGCACTTCTCCAGGAGGAGAACAAAATGGTGGGTACAAGGGCCATGTGTACCTGACCTACCATCTTTCCACAGGCAGGCATGTTCCCTCTTCCAAATATAAAGAGCTAAAGTTAAAAGAGCTTTTGCTGTTCCCTCTTGAAGCGCTCCCTCATGTTTTTCTGATTAGCCTCAGAAGATACCAGAACAAGCCTGGTCTTGGAGTGCTCTTCAACTTTGTACCAGAACATTTGTGTACAAAATGCTGGGCTGTTTGTGGGTGATGATTGTCTCAGAGCACACATCTCAGCTTTTCTTTTAATTCATACCAGCAATACTCTTAATCAGTGTTTAGTCTCCCTTCTCCCTCTTGTCTACGGGCAACAGTTAAATGCACCTTCCAGTATCCCTGAGTGTTGGAGGTTGGGGAGAAGATATATTTGGGGGGTTTATTTACTTGTGGACAAAACCCAAAATGTTCCTCTAGACTTTCTGGTTTGCTTTACAGCCTTTCAATGAAAAAGCACTTTAGGACTTAAATTCTAGGTGTGTTTTGGTTTATTTTGTAGATGCTGGTGGAGTGGGTGATGTTGGAGGAGCTCTTGTTGGCCTGATGAGATAGCCTAGGTGGGGTTCTGTGAAGTTCTGGTTTGTTGCTCTTTCTTTCGTGGTAAAGAGAACTCCAAGTACATGTCCTGTGCCCGAGGCTGTTAGTCTGAGGAGCTTGGTGCACTGCTACCTGACAGTGATGAAACTGGGAGAAACCCCTATAACCAAGTCTCATAAGACTTCTGGGACTGAAGTACAGTTTGTCTTTACACAACCATCAGCTGCACATCGATGTCCAGAGACATGATTTAACTGTGGTTGCCCAGACGGTCTCTGAGCAGAGCCAGCGCACCATGTGCAGGCTTGAATGCCGTGGGAGTTGAGCAGTGCTCCAGCTTCTGGCACAGCTGTCTTTGCTGGGTGCCAGACTTCGATGTGATCCAGCTCCTACTAAGCCGTGCTGTAGCCCGCTGGCGTTTGGACTGATTTCCAACCTGAAGCAAGGAGAGATTTTGGATGTTAAAGGAAGCCTTATAGCACTGCTGTGGTTTAGGCCCAGAATACCCCAAGACTGCCTCTCGTGTGATGTGGCTGCAGCTCACGCTGACCCACAGCCTTTGGCTGTTGTACCAAGGATGGCACAAGAGGCAGAGGATATTCTGCATTGGTGTTGTCTCAGGGTTTGCTTTCTGTAACTTTATTAATCCTGCCTTGCCCTGCAAAATCTCTTCTTTCATGTCTGTTCTTAGGTATGAAGTTTAAAGTATTAAGGTATGGTGAAAGGAGTCTAATTTGGGTGTGGGCAATGGTAAATTACAATTATGCACATATGACTTTCCTGCTTTAGACATATGGCTAAAGCTAGTTAATAAATTTTAACATGAGAAAAAACAGTTGTGGTCATCTAGTAATGACCCCTTGCATAACTTGGATAGTAACCTCTCTGAATAGCTTTGTTTGACCTAGCGTGCATAGTCTCCCTGAAACAGCCAATCCTGGTGTTCTTTTAAACAAGCATGAGTGATGGAGAAATTCCACTGCAACCTTAAATGCGTTGTTCCAGTTGTTTCTCTCTGCTGCTGAGAGACTGTGTATAAGTCTGTGTCTGAAAATAAAGATACTACCCTATTTCTAATTTGAATTCATCTAGTTTTAAATGCTCAGTTCTGTTATCCCGGTATCTTCTAAATTGGGAATTATTGTTAAATCTGTGTTTTACAGTGGATACTTGGAGCTTTTGATTACCTGTCTTGTTCCCTTTTCCCTTTGCTAAATAGACTGAGCCACCTGAGCTTTTCATTGTGGCCAGGGTTTTTTAATAATCATTACTGTTGGCTTCTTTGAATTCATTTGAGTTCTTCCCTCTTAAAGAGCAAATACCAGAACTGATGTAATAGTTGTACCAAGCATTTATCACGTGTAGCATAATCTCATTTATTCCTACTTGATATTTGCTGTTTGTACGTGTAAAGTATTCCTGGCCAAACTGTCACACTAGGAATTCACATTTATCTGACTGTTACGAACCCCCAGAGCAAGTATATTGTTCCCAGCTCAGTTTCGTGTTTTGGGGGAGATGCCCTATGTGTTTTGTTTCTAGATGTATGACTTTGCAGTGCTAAAGTGCATTTTGGGTGCTGACTGCCTTATTAAGCATGTTGCTACTCTCTATCAAGAACCTGTCTTCTCTCTTACCTGCATATTTGGCCGGGATTGCTGTTTTCCTTTGTTAATAATCAATAGATATGTTGAATAGCATAGGAACAAAGGCAGATTTCTGTAGTATTCTGTTTAAAACACAACTTCATGATGATTCTTTGGTTTTTCAACTGAATTTTAGAGCCTTTTTGGTTAGTTGTGGGGTTTTATTGTGATGGTGGTTTTTTTTTTTTGGTGGTGGTTGTTGTTGTTTGTGTGGTTTTGCTTTTCCCCCCTCCAATCTACCATACACTTTTAAGTGCATAAGGAAAAACGCATTCTCTTTACTGTTACATTCCTGTTTGAGGACTAGAGACTTTGTGTATTTCTTGCAGTTGGAATCTCCTCCCTTTAAATATGAGTACTGATTTAATAATTGCCCCTTTCCTGATCTGGAACAAAGCATACCTAATGTTCACCTCTGATTTTTTTTTTTTTTTTTACAATGAAATACGTGTTCTCTTGGGCTGTATCGTGGTTTACTCACCAGTTAGAGTATGCAGCTGTGCTCTACAGAAAGAGCTGCAAGTGGACAGTCCTGTGTGTTAGGTGTTATTTTTATCCAGTATGTTCCCTTGCAGCTTTCTGCTACCTGATAGAAGCAAATGGAACTGGGGGGGCCACAGAGGTGGGCTTTGCAGGCTTGCTTGCCTGGATCCTCTATCTCTGGCAGTTAAATGGAAAATCCTTAGTACAAAGGCCAGTTAAAAGATGGATTACAGCTGACAAGCGTAGTCAGACTGTATTGACATAAGTTTAGGTTAGAGAGAAGTAACTGCAATTATTCTGCAGTTGGAGATCTTTGTATAAAATATTGGCCTGGTTGTAGATAGTGTGTGTGTACTCGTTTTTCTGTGGGAGACAGAGGAACAATGACCTTGTCGTTAGGGTGCTAGCCAGGGGCGTGGGAGACCTGACTGCAGTGCTTGTGTTGCTATTTGAGTGCAGGCTTCAGCAAGTCCCAGTCCCAGATGCACTTATCAGCATGAGGATAACAGTATATTCCTGTCTCACGGGAGCGTCGTGGAGAAAGATCTGCTACAGATCTTCAGGTCCCCAGACACTGCATTTGCACAATGTTTATAAATATTTTTGGAAGATGGATAATACCTGGTGTTAATACCTTATTAAACTGCTTGATTTTCTTCTAAAAAAGGATGCTTGTTAGAATGGGAGTAGGTGCAAGGAATCGTTACTCAGCAGTTCTTTAACACTTAGGCTTTTACTGAAGTTTTGAGGGGAAGTGCAAGAACAAGGTTCTGCATTTGATACAACTCTGATTGAATGTGGTATTTATTTTGCAATGAGCGATTTCACCATTTGAACTTAAGTTTTCAGTAGTCTCATTTGAGACAGTCCCACAGGAAGTCCCTGTTACATGTGTGACGTCAGCCTCTAGGTTTGTTAGTGTCACCATCAATTACAGCAAACTTCAAGACTTTTGGTAGTCATGGGACTTCATTCCTGGAATCTTCCCAGAACAGCAAGGCTTCAGGTGGGACCACTGCAATTCATTTCTTCTCTGTTGCAGGTGTCGAGAAGGCTTTCTTGGAGACTACTGTCAGTACAGAAACCCCTGTGAAAGCAATACCTGTAAGAACGGGGGAACTTGTGAAGCTGCATCCCTGATAGGAAAACCAACCTGCAAGTGTGCTCCAGGATTCACAGGGGAGGAATGTCAGTACTCAGAATCTCACCTTTGCTACGTGTCCCAGCCCTGCCTGAACGGAGGCACTTGTCACCCCCACAGCCAGGATACGTACGAGTGTGTCTGTCTCCCAGGTTTCACAGGTGGGCTTCTGCATTTGTACCTCCAGACCCCATCCTTTGGGAATTGCTTCACCCTGGAATGTTCTGGGGCAGTTGTAATATGCTCTCAAATTTTCGAGCTCCAGCACAGGAAATGAGAGGAAGTCTAAATGACTTCATGACCAAAAAAAGCAAAGGGGAATAGGGAATCAGACTCCCTACCCTTTACACGTAAGCAGAAAAATATTTGGATCTTGTGGGGTTGTCCACATGGGAAAACTGAATGCAGAAACTACTCTGGAGTGGCTGTTACACTTTGAATTCAGAGTCTAGTTTCTAGAAAAAAAAAAAAAGGAGCAAGTTTGGCCAGCACAATCGTTCTGTGAGAAAACTATATTTTGATGCCTGAGGGGAAGCGTGGAAGTTTATTCCTTTTACTCTTGAAGGGGAGGTAGAAGAAGAGTGACTGTCAGTGTGTGTAGTATGACTTCAGGTAATTTTTATAAATCACAACATTCTATATCTTGCTGCAACCTGGTAAATGACTTCATACTGTAACCACAAATTTATTTTCATTTCAAATATAATACGGTAAAATGCAGACATCAGTTTTCCTGTAATAATGTAAAGATTTAGTGCACTAAAAAATTTGAGGTAGCCTGAAAGATGTACTGTTTTCTACAGAAATAACATTTTGTTAATGTGTCTTGATTTCCTACAGGAAAGGAATGCCAGTGGATTGATGCCTGTACATCTCAACCCTGTGCCAATGGAAGTACATGCACTGTGTCTGGAAATAAGTTCTCCTGCACCTGCCTGGCTGGCTACACTGGGCAGAAGTGTGAGATAGATGTGAATGAATGTGCCACAGCAGGCCTGTGCCAGCACGATGGGACCTGTGTCAATCTGCCCGGTTCCTACCGGTGCCAGTGCAAGCCAGGTTACACAGGACACCGCTGCGAGAGCACGTACGTGCCCTGCTCCCCATCACCCTGCATGAACGGAGGCACCTGCCATCAAACCAGTGACTTCACCTTCGAGTGCAACTGCCTGCCAGGTAATGCTTCAAAGAGCTTGGGTTTGTAGTCTTGTCATTGCTCTCCTGTCTGTGTTCTTCCAAAAACCTGTCTTGGAGTTTCTGTGGGATGTGTGTGCAATGTCAGCGGAAGGGAGAAACCTCAGCAGGGTGGGAAGCTCTGTAGCATGTTAATTTGTGGGTGCCAGGATTTCATGGTACAGAAAGGAAGGAAACGGAAGACGGTTAGAAACGACAAATTTCTTTGGAACCAGTTAGAGTCAGAGAATCAAATGCATAAAAACTATGAGGTAGATTCAAGGAAATTAGGGTGGTATCTCATAATGCCCGTTTGGAATGTGAAATTCTACAAGCATAAAAATCTACCAGTATATAGTTTTGTGTCAGTAAAGGCCTCAGTTAACTTCAGCGTTTGAATGAAAAATGAACATGTGTCTTTCTCCTTCTCCATCTGTACCCCTAAGACACACCAAGTTCTATTATTTTCTTTTTTTCCTTCTCCAGTTCCTCCAAATCTAACAAGATACCAGTTCCAACTCACCACACCCTTTTTGTCTCCAGATAAATTTTGATTGCATGTTTTCTGATGGTGTTAGCTGCCCTGAGTTCATGCACAGCAGGGGTGACCTGCTAGCTCAGGATCAGGGGCTGCACTGGTTTTGTGTCAAGCTGTGCTCCGGTCACCAAGGCACCCACCTCTACACATGACCATCCTGGTTGGGATGGTGGTCTCATCCTGTCCTCCTCCCTATCCGCTTGTCATCCTTGACCACAGGGCAGTACTAGCTGTCTTTGCATATCAGGGTATTTTTAGGCTGATATTTTTTTTACTGAGTAATTCAACTCCATGGGAAACCGATTGTTTGGAAATGCTTTTGACTAGACTTCCTACTTGAGTGTATTGCAGTTTGGCACACACAGACTTGGTGTGTGGTAATCTAGAAAAGTAAACTCCATTCCCTTAAGCATGTTCCTATTGTTATTTATGTGAAAGATGTAGCTGCCCTATACTGTTTAGGATGAATATAGAGTGGCTGTGTTCTCATGAGGATCATCTGGAGTCACAGGTCTGTGTGAAAAGGGCATTTAGGACTTGTGAAAAATGTTCTCTCTTTGGAGACCTTTGTCTTGAGGTGTTGTCTCAAATGATGTTAAATGTACATTGCCAACCTTAGATAGTGTCTGCATGACAACTTTCTGGGTTGTCTGAGCAAGCATGTGTCTTTGAAGAATTTAGCAAAGTCAATCTTAAAATAGAAGGATGGATCATCTTTATTTTTGAATGTGATTATTCTAACTATGTTGAAGGGAGAGTGCTTTGAAAGAGTCTTTGAAAATGCAGTATCTTAACTAACAGTTGCCCTGGAGGAATTTATTGTTTTTCTGCTTTGCATCTTTTAAAATTATAAATCAAGTATCTCTGGATTAACAGTCTTGTCCAGAAGTTCAGAATTTTCTTGAAAGTCCAATCTGTTTAGCCAGTTGAAGGACTTTAAGGCCTTGTGCAGGAGCAGTGTGGTGGGGGGAAGAAGAGAGAAAGATGAAGTTGGAAGGACTTGATCCTGTAAAGCTGATGAGACAGTTTGCTTTAGTGATTCTCTTACAGGGGCACGAGATTGAGTAGGAGCAGATTTTCCCTTAGACAAGTGTGTGGGCTGGCTGAAATATGGTCAGGAAATGAAAATGAGATTACTATAGTAACAGCTACACACCTACACTCCTCACACATTTTGGATTATTAGCTGTCTTTTTTGACTTGTTACACAGTGTTTGTAGTGGGGGTGAGTTAATGTGGCTCTGAAAGCCTCTACTTTTCTATTTCCTGTATTTGTTTAAGTTGGCCATGCTGTTTTGCTAGCTTGATTTTTAAAACTAGTCATTTGAAGAACAGCAAAAAAGGGAGCTGTTGGAGAGGCCCAAATGCTTACATTAAACTCTCTGATAAAGGCAGGGCACCCAGCCATTTCTTTCTCCCCTTAGTGCCGAGCATGCAGAGCAAAATTTCAGAAGTGTTGGAAAAGGTTCTGTCTGGGAAGGAAAGGTCAACAGAAAGAGAAGAGAAATGGTGGCCTGTCACGCCTAGGGAGGATGTGAACAAGGCCTGCTCCTCTGGAAGAGAGTGCCAAGATTATGGACTAGAAATTCCTCTTTAGACTCCCTCTCTGAATTGGAGCAATGCCGATGATACTGTGACTATAAATGGAATTGCTCTGGCCCTTCTGGACTGCCTTAAGATGCTGCCATCGCTCAGCGTTGTGGCCACAGGGGCAGGAGGCAGTTATATATATATCTTGAACTGCTAGAGTCATTTTTGATAGGGTTTTGCATCTTGTGACCTGTAAAACTACTTTGAAGAAACTGTGCCCAAGCAGTAACTTAGGCATAATTAGGCTACTCCTGCACTGGCCCTGAAATGGGTTCTTGTTTCCTGTAGATGTTTTCTTCTTAACTTTTCAGTGAGTTTGATCTTTTTGCGAATGCAGATAGGTGAGTGTGAGAGCTTGAAAAGGTAGGAAAATCTTAGAACCCGGAGTTGTATGTCACGGCAGCTTTTTCTACTGTCACACGAGTACTGTTTATGTGCAGTGTACTCCAGCTGCTATTTAAAATTCCCAGGTTCCCATGTCACTTGTGGATGTACACAAACAAATCCTGTATTAGGTAATCCATGAAGTCATGTGTGTTAAGTCAGCATTTGGTGGCAAGCATCAAGTGAAGTTATATATATACACTGTTGGTATTACATCTATCTGGAAGGTGACCTCATTTTTATCTGTCTAGCGTAATCATTTTTCGTCTGGGCTTTGTTGATTTAGGTAGAAATAGGATTGTAGACAAGTGAGCATGTTAGGTCAATCATAACAGTGTAGTAGTGAAAAAAAAAACTTCCTTGAAGGAGATGTAACCTGAAGCAACTCCTTTGAATATAAGAATGAGCTTGTAGTTATAAATATTTGACAAAAAAGGACTTCATTTGGCAACTAACCTTTAATGGAATGTTAAACAAGTCAATAGAGGAAGTTCTTAGCTGGGAAAGTGATTATTCATTGTTATCCATCAAAATAATTACCCATTAACTAAGATAAGGACCCTAGGGAATTCCAAGGGCTTGTTCAGGAAACGATCTGTCAGGCTGGAGCAAGCTGTTTATGAGAGCTGGAACACTTCCTGGGAAGAGGAAGTAACCTCACGCCGGTTCCTGGCGGAGTGTCACGCTGTGCGGTGAGCACCGCGAGTGGGGACTTGACATATGCGGAACTTCCCGTGGTGGGAAGCCTCTGCTTCCTGGGGTTTGGGGATGAGCACCTTCCTCTGAGCTCTGAGGCTCTCCATGGCAGCAGCCTTGGGGTTCCAGGTGGACTGGGTGCCCCTCTGCTCCAGATGAGTAGCCCAGGTGCTACCTGGAGTAGCCCAGCTTCCATTTAGCTCTCTACATCCCTTATTTCCTGTCAGCAGACCCTGATAAGTCTGGAAATAACCTGACATTTTTCAGGCTTAATTTCCTGTCCCCAGTACTAACTGGCTCTGTAGAAAGTCTGAGGTGTAATTTATAGGTTGAAATAAGGCTAAAGGAGTAAGATTTGGAGGGAGTTGGATGTGATGCTCTGGAACGGGGTGGAGATTACAGATGACGTAGGAATAAAGTTATCTGCTTGTGTCAGTCTGTGTACTATGGGAAGAACAACATGCTGTTAGCAGTGGGAACACTTTTCCCCTTGAGGTTCTCATTCCTTAGTTCGATGTGCTTGGAGATATGGAGCAAAAGTCAGGATATGTATTGCAAACTGCTCTCGTGCAGGGAGAAAACACAGGACAACATGTGAGTCCCAGCACAGGGGGGAGCAGGAAACAGTGTCAGGTGTCCAAATACATCAAAACAGGGAACTCCGTGGCTTTCTGGAAAAGAGTCAGGTTATATAACTGCAAAATTAGATCCTGGGACCCAGCTAGAGAAAAGCTCACATATCTCAGAGCAGCTCTTTGGTAGAATAATTGGTTAAAATGTGAAAATAAAGAATGACTTGGTGAGATATTAGTATTGGGGTGACTTCCATACTTTATTCTCAAAATAATTGGGCCACTTTAAATTTGTGTGAAGTACAGTGAGATAGTTTAAATGCCTGCTGTCAGAAATGTGTTTACTAGAAAGTAGGGCTGGTCTTCATATTATCCAAACTGAAGGGATAAGAATTTAAACCTTTTGGCTTTGTGGTTGTGGGTGTATTTCCACGCTGATCACGTGCTGGCCTGAGTGCAATCTGTGGTCAGTGGGATGATTCCTCCAAGTTGAAACACAAACTGATAGGACACCTCTGAGTTTTACAGCTGAGCCTTTGCTCAAGCTTGGTAGCTTTACACAGTTTTAAACATAGGGATCTAAAGCTAATTGTTTTCCCTGGTAGTTGTTCCTCAGCAGCTTTTGGCAGGAAGGTGCTGCTGTAATGATTAGGACTCTGGCTAAGCATGTTGTATTTCCTCTTTGTTATAAGCTTCCCTACTGCCATGAAATTTCTAGGATCTTGGGTGGAGGTTGGAAGGGCTTTGAAGGGAGAGAGTAATATTGAAGGTCTTTGAGTTTTGGTTTGGTTGTTTTGTTCCATTTTTTTAATGTTGAGTCTGTTCCTTGCTGATAGATGCTAATGCGCTTGATACAGCTTGGTACTTGCCAGCACTTCTGTAGAGCTGGAGAAGTTCGAGAGATGGGAATGCACATGAATCACCTTGAGTCTCTTGAGGGCAGCAGTAGCCTGGAGAAGCTGCCTCAGAGCTTTATAGTCTCAGTCTCATCTGCCACACAGCACGATCTGCGTTGGACCAGATGTCACTTAGAGGGTCTGTGTGACTTGACACAGATGTTATGGAAGCGTCTGGAACAGGGCATCAAAAGTAGAGGGGTTAGAGCATAATTTTGGATGAGAGAACTGTGCCATGTTAATATTACATTCCAAAGCAGTGAAGAGGCAGAGCTGGTGTTTTAAATTAACATGTGTGTTCTGGAATCATTTACTTCATCCACATTAGCATGCATTCCACTTGTGCTTTGATAAATAGCTCTCTCATCCAGCAGAAATGGCAGGTTTATTTAATGAAGCGTGAAATAAATCAGCAGGGGAAATCAAGGGGAAGACACATCATTGACAGCTCCCTTCCCTAATGTCCCCACTTCTCCTTCTTTGAAAAGGAGAGGGATCTCTAGCAAGGATATTTTGTCAGTGTGGCTATGTTCATTAGGAGCCTGGATTTTCATTGGGGAAGGGTATCTGATTTCTTCTGCTTTTCAGGCAAGGCTTAGTATATAAGCATCACTTGGGTGGTGGCTGATTTGTTCATTGACTGACTTGTCTAACACTGAAGAGAGCCAGATCAGGACTTCAGAAGCTCATTTTCAAAGCATGAAAGATCTTTCTTTGATGTATCCAAGGCAGACTGTGCTGAGGTATCCATGAAGTGAACTCCAGAACTTTTTTTGGCCATGGGAAAAACTTGTCCTCGCTGATGCTTGGTGGGCAGTGACAAGCTTATCTCATGGTAAATGAAATGTCTCGGTCTTCACTTTGTTTGCTTTGAATGACAGTGCTCCTTAGTCACTTAAAGAGAAAATCCTCGTGTCTTTTGGGTTGAGAAAACATAGTTGGCCATCTACCCATGGTGGAAGTGTTCTAACGGTGTCACCTGACCTGCGTGCCATTAGCAAAGGCATTCAACAAAGTCGTGCTGCGTGGAGGTTCATCAGGATTAGGTTAACAGGGCAAATGTTTAAGAAAAAAAACGAGGGGAGCTGCATGAGGGGTGAATTCTCTTCAAAAGAGATTTGGAAGCCCATTTCAGTGTGCTGTTGTTTCTGCTTTGTCCAGGTTTCGAGGGAAGCGTCTGTGGACAAAATGTCGACGACTGCCCGAATCACAAGTGCCTGAACGGGGGGGTTTGTGTGGATGGGGTGAACACCTACAACTGCCGCTGCCCGCCCCAGTGGACAGGTACGTTCTGTGGGGGACCAGCACAGCGACTGTGGCCCTCACCCTGTGCCCGTGGCTGCAGTCAGGGGCAGACGCCAGTGCAGCCCTTAAAAGAAAGCTGTTGGCATCAAAACCACTACAACAAAGGGTGATTTGCCCATGAGTTGCACTTCTCATTGGATATACTTTGTAAATGGATAAATGTTTTCCAAAAGCACAAAACACGGCTTTGCTGTTACAGCTGGGTGCACATGACAGTGCTTTGCTGATACATTCAGGGGTATTTCTAAGATGGGATAATGATCATATTGATTATAGTAATGCTGCTGAGAAACAGGGCAAATCTGAAAGGAGGCATGGCGGGGGGAAAAAGGAGGGAAGAGAAGTGTATGTATGGGAAGCTTATGGTTTTGCTACTATTATTTTCCTGCTTGACTTATTTTTATCTAGATTTCTCTGACTAGCAAAGCTACTTTTGCTTCATAAATGAGTCTGTTTTTACTCTGAGTCTGAAGGGGAAAAAAGCGTGAATTTCAAGAAAGTGTTATGCACAATATAAGGAAGCAGCTTACAGGAAACTCAGTGTCATATTTAGTTGCAAAATGTCTCCATACCTCAAAAATAAACAAATACCTCCGGTTATGGGGTGAGTTTTTTTGAGTCATACTAGTCTTTCTTAGCTGGCACACTTTTTCAGTTGAGTATGGTTTTGCCCTTATTTGAAAATCATAGGTAAAAAGAAAGACCTAAAACGAGCTTTAAAAATGCTTTTTTTCCTCAGACAGCATTCATTCTCATTGTAAACAGTTTGTCATTAACTGCAAAGGAGGCTGCCAGTTAAGAACCCTCATTAACTTAAAAAAATTATATATTCTTAAATGAAGTTAAAACCACATAAGAGTGAAGTGCACCACAGCTTGCATAGCTCTTTGAAACTACATGTAAATAGGAGAAAATGAGTCCTCCCCTCAACGAGCGAGTGTCCTTGCTTCTGTATTGCTTCTCCATGTCCTGAAAGCCTGCAGAAAGTGAAACCTGTAAAGGAAAACATGAGAGCTTGGGTGTGGAGACAACAAACCCTTAGTGACCCCTAAAGTCTTGCTCCATTCCACAGAAATTATAACCCTTATGATTTCTAGCGTCGGTCAGTAGCAAATTAATCTCAGTCTTACTCCCAAGTATAGAGGATATAATGATCATGAGCATGCAGTCTCCAAGGGGTTATTTTGGCATCATAAATTTAGCTTGGCTGACAGGATTTAGGTGGATGTCTGCTGTCAGCTAGGGATGACTTCTGCACCTCACCTGGAAGAGACCTTGGTGGCGATAGGCTGTGATTCTGTTTGGTTTTGTGGTAGATTGTCTCCCCAATCAACTCTTTGCAGTGCAGTTGTGGTGATTCTCTCTCTGAACCTCTTATGGGCTCTGATTAACACTGGGAAAAACTGACAGACAGTGTTGTGGCCTGTCTTGTGCCATCTTTCTCCAGTGTGGATGGTCTTTCCAGAAGACCCTGTGTGTGTGAAGGATGCTTCCCTCCAGTGAAACCCTGGAAAGAGAGAGGAACTCCCCAAGCATTATGTTCCCATGGCTTTCTAATACAATTTAATGGAATGGGCTTTCTGAGAATTTCCTTTGTTTATGGTGCAGCTGAGGTTATCAGTGCAGCAGTGGTTTTAGGTGATGGCTTCTCAAGGCCGTTGTCTTTCTAGGCTTAGGTCAGCATGGAAATAAAAATGATCTCACAATTTAGGAAACAGCTTGGCTATTTGAGCAATGAAGGTTAGAACCTTTATGGAACTGAACTGCCCTGTCTGAAATGCTCAGTGCAAGTTTCTATGACTCCTCTCTGTCATCTCAGTAGCATTTTTTTGAAATAAGCTTTTTTTTTTCTGAATTGACTTCAATCCTTTTCCTGCATCTTCAATTAGAGACCAAGGAGGTGAGGAAAACAATACACATCCTTCCAGCTTGGAGACATGAGGGGTGACACTGAGGCAGGGCACGAAGCAGGGAAGGTGGATAGAGGACTTGTGGAATAGTTTGGAGAGAAAGATGATATTTTTTCAAAATTAAACTGCACTTGATGCTGACAGGAGTAAACAATAAAACATTAGTTATTCAGCATTAAGGAAATGCATTAAGGAAATGCAGGTCCATCCTTTACACAAAGGGGGTTTATAACATTTTAAGTCATCTCTAAGGCAAGTGAAGAGGGGAGAGCTGAGCAGGCAACTCTTTTGGAGTCCATCCTGATAAATGTTGTAGCTCAACAGGGCCAAACTGTGAGAATGAACACTTAGGAAAACAGAAGTTTCCAATGAGACCATGAGGTTAGAGGACATTGTGTACTGCNTCTGTAAGGAAACATCAGCCAAAAGTGAAAGGATGTTAAATTTTCTAAAAATACCTGACAGTGTAGATGTGCTGTCTTCATAACAGTCTCTGCTTTTAAATACTTGTCAACCATTCTTGGGGAAAATTAAGTTTGTCGGCAGTTTTAGTCTTTACTTAATCTTTGTGCTGTGGGTGATGCTCTCTCATGTTTGTTAATACAGTTTGTGCTTCATAGCACAGAGAAACCAGTCCCATTCCTTGTTAGAGAAATCAAGAAGCTGTACTGCAGCTGATCAAGAAAAGTTTTGTGTAAAATAATATTGAAGCAACCTTTACTGAAACAGAATCTGTCCCAGTTCCTGTTGGTAACCATCTGCCTCTTGTAATTCCATGACAGGTGGTAGGCTGGGCTACATAAACTATGCATTTTTTTTAAAAAATGCTCTTATTTTCTGCTTGCTCCCACCTTTTGTGACGCTGTTTGCTTTCAGTCTTATTTCCTGCTCCTCAAACAGAGCTCACTGCTCCTTTTCTGTTGAAGTGCCTGCCTTCTCATTCTCATTTTGCTGTTTTTTCCAGAAAGATAAAATCTTGCCTTTCAAAAACAATGATGTGAAATTCCTGCTGTCAGCAGTGTTTTAGTCACCTTCGAAGTTCTCGTATTTCGTATGGTTGTAGTGATTATCAACCTCATAAATTTGTAACTGGCAAGACAGATTCGGGTGTGTTTGGGTGAAACTGCCCCAGATCTTTGCTGTTGCTGAATGTTAACTGATTGCTGGTTTGTTTAAAGATGACTTTATCTTGTCCCAGGATACGGCCTTTGTTAGAACCAGTGTTCGTTGAGTCCTTTCAAAGCACAGTGTTGTATATGTTTAATCAAACTCCACCATTTCAGTAGTCCTGGGTGCTTTTGTGAAAGCATGAAGTCTGTGCATGACAGGCCAGAGAATTTTGTGTAAGTGTGATTTGAGTCAAAGTTAGCCAAAAATCCTGGCTAATGTCAGGATAAAGTGCCATGTGAAGACTGTTCTATGCTGCTGTTCTGCAGCAGTTAAACCAGCCTCACTGTGGTCTGAGGAGGAAAGTCTTTACCTTCTCTCCCTGCTCCCAGACACTCTTCCCTTTCCCTTGAGCTGGCTCTGGGATTTGTTGGAGTGTGCCACTTTAACTCACTAATCTAGTAAAAAATCCTGTCCAGCTGTGCTTTTTTTCCCCTTTCTTGCCTTTTTTCTTTTTCTTTTCTTTTTTTTTTTTCTGGGATCAGGAATTAAAATTCACAGAGCAGTCTCCTGGTGAGTGGATGCAAAGGGAAGTGATGGCAGTCTAGGGCTGAAAGTCCTGTGGAGGGTTAGGGTGTCCTTACACACACACACGGGGAAACCATCTGAGAGTTTAAAGGATACTCGGTCATTCCAGACTACAGTTCATCTAAAGAAACAAATGGTTTAAAATGCACCTGTGGATTCTGTTGATCTAACCTGTGCACCTTTGGGTCAAGAAAGATGACTTGAGAATTTGGGTGCCTAAATGATTACCAATATAAAATGCTCTAAATGCTTATGTTTCCTTGGCTGAGAAGGACTCTTGCTCCCCTGGAAAATCTGCAGTGCTTCAGAGGCTCACCATGAATCTGTCTTTGGCCCAAATCATATTTCAGGAACAGTGCACAGCAGAGATTAAGATTTGTGCCCTCCATGGAGTTAAGTCTTTTGCACAGTTTGCTCCTGAAGTGCTGCATCAGAAGCTGTGGGATGAGTCTCTGGGTTTGGGGGAAACTGTGCCCACTCTCAAGTGGGTTTTGGAAGACCTACATGGTAGTACTTCAGTTGCAGGCTTGGCCTGCTTGCTCCCTTTCATTATTCCTACCCCTGTGGCTGGGAAGGTGAGACTCCCATGGCAGTTGTATTTATTTAGGCTTTCTTTCCCCTGAAAAGAGGGCTCCAGTGAGCTGTATATTTTAAAATCTAGGCGACCTTTGTCTCTAAGGGAAGCACAGTGTGCTAACAGTGGACTCCACCAAAGAACTCCAGCACTGGGAGCTAGCTTAAGCAGCAAATGTTTGTCTTGAGCAGAAAAGCTCTTCAGGCAGCAGAGCTGTGCTTTTTAATTAAATAGCTGTTAGCTTGGTCATATGCTCTTAAACACTAGCACAAGGGTTACTTTTTCTGCGGAGCTTTAGGCAGGAATTTTCAAAGTGGGGCGTTAAGGGTTCGATTCCTATTTAATTAGAGTAATATTTGCTCCCTACCTTGGTTCCCTTTGAAAATCCCAGTCTTAAACTCTGGGCAGTCATGACTTTTCTTTGCTAAGAAGGGGGATAAACATCAAAAGGCTAATATTTAACATTTTTATGTAAGATCGTATGCTCCGGTGTTTTGTTTTTTAAAACTTTCTTTGCCAAATACCACTTTCCTCAGCTTCTGTGTCACCAAAGTATACAGTGACAAGTCACATTAGCTTAGTGTTAAAAAAAATTGCTGCCTTCTTGGAGTACTTAGAGGCTCAAAATGTAGAGGAACTAACTCTGACAATAGGTGACATGGATCATAAATATTGAACATGCCAGTCTCCTAAATCATTAAATATACATCCTTGCTGTTTTCTGGAGAGTGATGATGATTATGTGACAGAGAGCCCCGTCAGGGCTGTTCTCTTTTTCTCTCCTGGTTGCGTGATCCTAGATGACGTCCCAAGACCTTTGTGTTAGCTCAGGGAGGCTGGGTCACGCTCCCATGAGAAGTGCAGTCATCTTCCCCAGCAGTGTAGCAGTGATCAGCTTTCTGGTGATTTTCCAGGCTTTATTAAAAAGCATAGTGGCCTCTTTGGTACTGGCTGAGATCTGTCTATGCCAAGCTTGACAAGTTGGCTGGTGTCACTGCAGTAGTATCTCCAAGAGACAGCTCTGAAAGAGGCCAAGAGGGATTATGATTCGTTTTCTTCCGTCATGTTTGAACTGGCAGATACAAAAGGAGTAGGGAGCACGTGGCAGCCTCCAGAGCTGGCAGCTCCAAGTTTGAGTGTACAAATGATTTGAAGTGTTGGACACAAACAGACTTTATCCTGTATGTTGTTTGTGTGGCACTTGGTCTCGGTGTCGTGCAGAGCAGATGGATTTCAGAGGCATTAAAAGTTACACCCTTAGTCCTTTATCCGGTATGGATTCTGGAACACCTACCACAACCTCCTGTTTGCTTGGTGCTGCTTTTCATTTCCCAACTGCAAGCCTTAGGTGGGAGGTAGCAGTAATAAAACACCTGAGGTGTTAACAGCTGAGCTGATCCGATGACAGAATGACAGCATCCAACTCAGACCACGCTGCCGCCTCTTCCCTTACTCCTTTGGTGGCTTTCCAGGTTGGGAAACACTCTGAGCAGTCAAATGTGCCAAATGATCTCTTATGAAGATGTCCTTAGGTTTTCAGTACGTCTTTTATGTGTTTGGCACTAAAACAAGATAGGCCAGACCCCTCTGGTGAGGCTAGGTTGGTGGATGTGTGCTGTGAGACCGGACTAATAGGTAACAGTTGTTACAGCTCCAGCTGACTTGTTTCTGGCAGTTTCTGTCCCTTCCCTTGTACTTAAAATGAGGTGATTTGTCTTTGGGTAATTACTGAAGATGGGTTGCTGAGATAGCTTGAGAATATGAAGCCTTCATTGTAAGTTTTGGCTCCAACTGTTACATTTTTTTGCCTTGCAGATCTTTTCACTTGTTTGGTATTTCACTGATTCACTGGGTTTTCCAGAGGAGGTAAAGAGAAGGACAGAGCAGAGAGTAACTTGGTGATTTGTATTTCCTGTGGGTTACTTCTCTGTCCTGCTGCTGTCCCCAATCATTTCACCTGCCACCACCATATTAAACCAGTCTGTCATTAGTGCATCAGTTTTAATGAATTTTTAATGAATCATGTTCTGATCATTTGTATTCCTGCCTCTGAAGAGCTCAGTCAGGACTGCCCTCTCTACCCTGTAGTCTGTGGGGAGTGATTTAGGGCAGTATTTAATGGATCAGGCCGTGCATAAGTCTCTTAAAGCCCAGAGTTTTGTATTTGGGGGTTGTAAAATCCCTTGTAAAAGCCCATTAGTTCCACTGCATGCTTCCCATGTGGTTATGAAATTAAACTCTTTTCTCCACCATATTAGCCTAAAATAAACACAGATGTGTACTCTGCTCATTACAATTGTAGATTCATCTTCAATTGTTCAAATTCTATATTAAGCTCTTAAATTTTATGGTCCCTTTGATGGTATTTGACATCTATTTGAGATCTAAGAAAAGCAAAACCAAAACTCCAGCACCTGAGGTTTGGAAATGTCTGCTACTGCTTTGCTGCTCTGGAAGAAAGATGCTGTAAGATCCTGCGGAAGGAGCACGTTTTTGAGAGCTGTGATGCTTCTTCTTTAGAAAACTCCTGCAAGGGAAAAAATAGTTGGCTTTAGTCCTTTTTTCTGGGGAAACTACTGTAATACTTAAGCAGGGAAGACCTTTACTAAACACACATGCAACTCTGGCAGGTGCAAACAGTGTAGTCCATGGAATTCTGTGTGCCCCTGAAGCCATCCATGGAGCTGAAAGTATCAGTCTCATTTGTTGGATTGCCTGCAGGGAACTGTGGAGATGGCTTTGTTGAAGGGTCTGGAATTCGGATGTGATCTGGACATCACACTTGAGATCCCTTTTGGAATTGCCTGTTTATTGCTCAGGACATTTTGGTCTGTATAAAGGTGTTGCCTTTTTCAAAGAAATTTGAAGTTCTCTGCTTTGAGCTATCTAGTGTCAATAAAGCAAATTATGTAAACCATCAAATACTTTCTTTCGTAGAATTTGCCATGTGCTGTATCTTCCCTGCAATAACTGAGGTATTATACTCTTAATTAGCTGTCTCTCTCCCTTTGTGGGTAGCACTTACTTTATAACTCTCCTAGGAAATTCGTCTCTCCCTTGGTCTGTCAGACTATGAACTCTACCTCTTTTTTATTCAGAGGAGGTGGCTTCCGTACTGCAGAATGTATTCCTGACTGAGGCTGTGCCATCGCCATTGCACAACAACAAGTGTTTGCATTAGTTATTGTTCCTTGCAGTCAAATGTCAGCTCAGAGATGTTTATTTTGTTGATTAAAGCTGTGATTGAGCAGAGATCCCCACTGAGCTCTTCTAGGGAAGCTGATGTTTCCTCAAGGAGTGCCTAACCCAAACTTTCTGCAGCAAGTCTGTTTGCCTTTGTATTTTACTTGGCATTTGTGCATTGAGCCTCGCCTGCTGTTGCACTGCCCAGCAGCCTCACTTGGTTGAACCTGTCTGAAATCCCTGGCTTCCTCTTGGAAAATATAAATGTTATTTTGTTAAAGCTACCCCTGCCTACTGTTTCATCACCTTCTAGGTCATTAATTAGGTGCTCCAGTGCCTGTGTGCATTGCTACTGAGTTATTTCAAGGAGTATGGATAGTTCTGTGAGTTAAAGATTAAATGGAAGGCTTTTGCAAATACACAATTCAAAAACATGGGAGCTAAAGTATTTTTCATAGATACCATTTTCCTAGAAGGCTCAATGGTTCCATGCCATTTTTCCCTTTCCATTTGCTGAGGAGACTCACACAGGAGCATGAGGAAACTGAGCTTTGAGCTGACAGATGTACGTGTTGGGTTGCACTGTCGATGCAGACATTTTTCTTCTGTTGCAAGACAGAACTGGACAGAGGAATGTCCTTCCCCAGCCAGATGTGGTCTGCCAGCTGGCATCCTGAATATACACACATTTGGTTAGACAGGAGAAGAAACTGCATGGTCCTTTGGAGTGTGGCACTGATGACCTTCTGCCACGATTAGATTTGGTCATTTATACAAATACTGTTCCTTATCTCTTAGCCCCTTCTTGAGTCTTGATAAGATGCTGTTCACCTTCTCGCTTAGTAGTCCTTTGAAACTTGGATTAAAAATGCAAACTGTTCTAATGAGCCATGCTTTCTTGAGCTAGGCTGGTTGTATTCAAAACCCATACAGCAATCTCTGGAATACTTCATGAATTAAGCTACTCTTTTGGAGAGTTTCTGTCTAGATCTGGTTTATAGTTCCCAGGTAGCCCTTTCAGGAGAGCCAGTGAGCTCTTCCCCATGTGCTGGAGTGGTAGTCTGAGATAAGTGACAAACTTCTTGAGCTACTGAGTGGATGAGGGCATAACAGCTTCTTGAAACCTGATGCTCCCCTTCCAGTGAGTCTCTTAAGACCCTAAGGACCAGTTTGCGATTCTCACCAAACTACCTTTCAGTATCACTAAACTTGTAAGATATTCTGAGTTCCAGTTCAGTCTGAGCCCAGTGTTGGGGTGGTTGTGATTTTGAGAGAAATGGGACATTGCAGTCTCCTCCCAGCTCAGTTTTCAAGGAACTGATTTTTTTTTTCAAGGCACAGGAAAGTATTTGCACCCTTTGCCCTACTGAATGTTTTTAGTGATTAAACTGTATTAGATCTGCTCTCAGGAGCTTTAGCCTCTGATACTCCAGCTGTGCATCAGCAGACTTTCCTGCTGGAGAGCTGTTAAGAGGCCAAGAAAATTTTCTCCTTTATGGAAAGTCTGTTCTGCCAAAGATGAAGACCTCTGATTGAACTGTCTGAAGGTCCTGCGTTCAGCTGCAGGATCAATGCGGTTGGAATTGAGATTTATGCAAGCCCTCTAAGGTTTGGTAGGATCAGCTTTTGGAGATGCCTGGTGCTGCTTTCCAGGGTGACTGTTTTAGTGACTTGTTTGTTCTAATGAGGAGCTAATGCTCCTCACTTTCAGTGTAGGATTGTTCTAATTTTGTGTGCTGTTTTACCTGTATTACTCAGGCTTTATTTTCTTTCTAACATAAAGAAGGAGAAGGGCTGGCTGTTTCTCATCAATGTGATCTGGTACAACTGCTTGAGGGAGGCCTTGAACCCTGTGTCTGCCAAAAGCAAAGCTCGTGGAGTTCCTTGCAGTTCCTGAGGCTCTGAAAATGGGAGCAATCAAAGCAGCAAACATGTCTGACTTACTCCATATGGCTTTTCTGAGGGGAAATATGCAGGAAGTAACTTAGTTTCATAGTGGGCAAAAAGTGCTAAGGGTTGAAGGCTGTTCCCTTTTTCTACTTCTAGTTTTCAATTTTGAAATACCACATGGACTAGCTGTTTACTTTGTACAAGGTCACTTAGAACCTGAGTCGGCATTTTACTGATTTCCCAGGCTCTGCAAATATCAAGGTCAGGCTGGGTTTTTATTACCTTCTTGGAGTAAATTGTTTCCTTTCTTGTTGTCTTTTACGTGTTATGTTTCTACATTTCCATTAAAATATTGTGCAGTTAGTGTATTCATACTTCACTAGTTCACCCTATGTTTACTATGTGTCTTTTAGAAATGTAGTTGAAACTAGCAAGAGCACAAGAAAAGAACTACCTACACAAACTTGCAGCTGGATGAATTAGCGTTCAGTAGTTGTGGCATTCAGAAGTCACTTGGGTTACGGGGATGTGTATTACACCGTGCAGTTTGTACAATCCGTAATGGACTTTGCACTTGGAAGCTGAATTTCAGTTCTGTGAATGAAAGACTTGATTCTTCATAAAACTCTTAACAAGCAGAAAACAAGCTTGCTAACTACATGGCTACAAATAAATATATTTAATTTTGTTACAGTGAAGTCAAAGCAGCATCCCATAAATAAACTGTTTCAGAGAACTCTTGTCTCATTTGATTTTAAATCTGACTAACCTGGCAGAAGTTTTCAATTAAGAACAAGGTCTTTTCATTAAAATACTCAATAGTAAAATGCAATAGTTCATTGTTCATTATGCATCTTAATATATTAAATTGAATTTCATTTGTTTTTAAAACAAACTGCATTAAGCTGGAGCTCTGATTCATATTCATAATTAAACACAAATACAGTTGTTATCTGGTAGCTGCAAAAGGAGCATTAGAAATCAGAGTAGCTAAGTGAGGATCAGATTGAAGGAACTCAAATGTGGTATGTCTTTAAGATACAGTTCAGTTGCTTGCAGAAGTTTAAGCTGTGCCTTCTACTTCTCTTGTGGAGGCATTGATAGACCTTTTAAAAGTTTGTTTTAGTTTAGGGCTGCAGAAAAATGGAATAGCCGAGGACATAGGGTTATTGCAAGGACATCAATGATGTCACTTGGTACTGTCCTTTCTAGAAGTGGAGAATGAGTACTAGTAAAAAAAAAACTACAAAAAGTCCTAAGTGTTGGCATTACTAGTGACACTTGAAATGGGAAGTCAGAACCAAGCCCTGATAGTTTATATGGCAGAGTAGTGTGCTTATCTTTGCTTAAAAAAACCTCGCAAACAACAACAAAAAAACCCGCAAAAGCAAAAAGGATGCAAATGAAAAACCTGTACTCCCACACTCTGTGGAGTACACACGCCTGTGCCGAAAGTCCATAGAAGGTTATATTTTGGGAGTCCTGTTCAGCCAGTCAAAAGGCAAGAGGTTTTTTTGAGAGGCGTCACAGTGTGGAGTGGTGTGGCTGCAAACCTCTTCACGCGTTGGTGGCAGCGGTTCAGACCGGCTGAGCCAAAAGGATGTAAACGCTGCGAGAGTTCGGCAGAGAGGGCATCCTTTGATCTGGGCTGGGCCCCCTCCAAGAAAAGAAGGAAAATCACTTTTATAATAAGCAAATAACGCCGTGATTATTTTTTCTTGAAGGAAGTCAGTTGTGTTGAGTTGAGAGATACGCGTGACTGCTCAGAACCAGCCCCAGCTCACTGACTCTTTTCAGGGTGGCCACTGATAAGCCAACACTGAAAGCTCCTGAACAAACCACTTCTAGTATGACAAATGCATGGTTTGTTTGTTCATAATGCACAGAGGTGTTTTACAGATAACAATAGCAAGGGTTTGATTTCTCCCCAGCTGTTTTACTATGCAAACTGGGAATTGAAGATTAATTCTGAAAATTCTATTGTAATTATTATTACTGTCAAAATTTCGTTAGGGTTTTTCAAGTGATAAAATTATTGTTTTGAAGTAGTCCTACCAGAGAATGGAACATATGCACAGAGCACAGTTGTGCAACCTATTTTTTTAATAATAATAATTTTGTTTCTTTGCCACTAAGTGAAAAAAAATATCCAGGTCTCAGAGGATCAAAGGCTAAGATTATCTGAGTACTTAGAAAACAAAAGGAATAGTGAGTATAGTAGATGGAGATGGTTAAGTTTGAACATTTTTAGATTCCTGCTCATGATAAATATTTCAGTTTGGTGTATTGGAGAAGGGTGTGTCTGTGCTCTTGCATCATTATTTCTGTGCCACTAATGAACAAGGTGACTTACCAACATCAAATAAGTATTTTTAATTTGGCAAGCCTGAATAAACTGGAGCCCAGGTGCATTGGCAGAGAAGACCTGTGGCCTGCTCTTGAATTTCTTATTCTTGGAATACGAGGGGAATTCCATGCAATGTAAGTGTGCAGCAGAAAGAGTAGCTGGAGAAGAGAAATGGGAGAACCTTGTGGTAGCAGCACATTTACTAAAGAGCCTTGACCCAACTAACAGAAAGTTGCTGGAAGATAGTGAGAGAGGAGATGGTGTCAGCTGGGGAAGAGGGGTAGGTCACATCAAACAGATCAAATCTTACTCTCTGATAAAGGGCCATCTTCTGGTGCTGTGTGCATCCTGACAATGTTTTAGGAAGGGTGGCAAAAGCAAGTTACCAAGAAGTGTAAAAAAAAAAAAAAGCAAGGTTTCAGGGCTTAGAGAGCTTTTAATATAACTGAAAGGGGAGAAATAGTTTATCAAGAAGAAGATTGTGGACTGTGACTGTACTCTGTGGTTGCACATGTGTACCCATATGCCAGCCTGGGAAGAAATGAGCTGGTGCTCGTGAGGTTTTATCTATTCAGGAAACTCAAAATGACTTGAAACTTCAGCTAAACAATTTTGGCTTAAAAGTAAACCATGAAACTTTAATGGGGAAGATGAATAACTGTTGAAGCAAAATATTATTGCAAGTGGTACGTTCTCCAGATTTTGATGTCAAAGCAAGATGGATTTCAGCAAAAAAATACTTCACTAAGTGTGAATTGCAGAGCTTTCTGTAGATGTGACTGTAAAGTTCAAAATCATCTGAAAATTATTACATACTTACTGGTCCTTTGGTCCTTTTCCTTAAAATCCCTGAGAGTTTACATTTTTCTTCTCTCTAATATCTCCAGTCATAAGAACATTTTTGGAGTATTTATTTTGTGACTGAAAAGAAAAGAAAACCCCTCAACAACCAAGAAACCCCCATGTATTTGTGGTTGTCTGTACAATACTTGGGGCAAGGAAAATGGGTATTTCAGGTAGAAGAGTTTTAAGAATTCTATTCTTCCTCACCGAGTAATCTTCATTGCATAATTATATAGAAAAGAATTAAGTTCTCTTGACAAGTGTTACTTTGCTGCTGGCCTGTTGATACTACTTTGGCCAAGATTTTCTTGCCATGCCATCTTCTCTCTTAGTCCCTCTGGCTGCCCTGCAGGCAGCCCTTCATTCTTTTTGCTTCTCACCTCCTTGCAGATGTATCTTCATGTGCTACAGGCTGCCTGCTGGTTCTCACACTGCGCAATTTTAAAGTCATTCTTTTTAAAGTCATTTGCAGTCCAGCTCCCGCTTTGGGGTCGTTTAGGGATGCTAGTTGTCTTTGCCTAATTTGATGACAGTGTTGTGGAAGTTCTGGCACTCGAGTGTGCTGGAATTAAGGAGTGGCAATCAAGCTGGACTACAGCATTCCCTTTGGTCGTGTTGTCTGTGTGAGAACCTCCTTGAGTCTGAGTGTGTGAAGTGTTATTAAACCTGCTTGTTTCTGTGCACCAGGCCAATTTTGCACTGAGGATGTGGATGAATGCCAGCTCCAGCCCAATGCCTGCCAGAACGGGGGCACCTGCACCAACCACAACGGGGGCTATGCCTGCGTCTGTGTCAATGGCTGGAGTGGGGACGACTGCAGCAAGAACATCGACGACTGCTTCACTGCCTCCTGTGCCAACGGCTCCACCTGCATCGACAGAGTGGCTTCTTTCTCCTGCATTTGTCCAGAGGGAAAGGCAGGTAAGGGCAGAAAACTTGCATAAGTCTGGTACTTCACAGAAGGTGTTTCCTGGAGTTTATGCACTTGTTTAAAGTGTTTATTTTACACACTTTGCCACCAAACGAGGAAGAACAAAAGGAAAAGCACTGTCCATGAGCAAAGACCTGTTAAACCGCTGTAGCCTGGGACAAAGACGTATTTGTATCAGGCTAGAAGACAAACTGATTACAGTTTAGGTTGTAAGGAAAGATCTTTCTCTAGCCCTTAGCAGAATCTGTATTTGCTTGAGAAGTTGCACATGAGTGTGACTTGCTCTATGCCCCTTATAATAATTGTGTGAGTCTAGAAGGTAAATTTAGATATTTTTATGTGATTGTGTGAGCATCTGGGCATCCTCAGTGGTATAGTAGAAAATTTTCTGGTTTAGGTTAGGTGAAAGTATATCTCCTAACTACATGGAGATAAAAGTGATCTGCATATCTGAATTAAAGTGAGCTTCATGTGCGCCTTTTCAGCTGTCAGAAAAATTATCGTGCTGGTTTGAGAGAAGAGTTAGTTAGCTGCTCCAAGGAAGAGATTTTGATAATGGTCAGCCATTTTACTGCTTCAGAAGTGCTGGAGACACCTCTAAAGTAACAGAATTTGTATTTAAATGTAATGTTCTATAAGTGTGTGATGAATTCCCTATGGTACTTCATAGGCTCAAGCCTGTAAGATATTGCTCAAGTTTCTAGCTGTGGGAGTCTCTGTTTGAAATATCAGGACATGGAATTTGTGTAAAATACAGTCTGACTGCTCCGTTTCTCTTTTTTAATAAACTCTTGGATGCTTCTCTAGGTCTTCTGTGCCACCTGGACGATGCCTGTGTTAGCAATCCGTGCCAGAAAGGTGCTCTGTGTGACACCAACCCTGTGAATGGAAACTACATCTGCACCTGTCCTCAAGGCCATAAGGGAGCAGACTGCACTGAGGATGTGGATGAATGTGCAATGGGTGAGTTTCTGTTTGCTCTCTGTGAGTGCAAGAATACACGTTTTGTCATAGCTTCTGCACACAAATGTGACTCCTTTCCTGCTCTCCCCCTTCCATTTCAGCATCTTTGAATGCATTTTAAACCTTGTGTGAGACCTGGGGCAAAGGGCTGAGCTGGAATAGTTGTCCATGTTTGAACTGGAATATGAAAAGCAGCGAGATGCTTAACCATTCTTCCTTGTGCAAGAGGGCTTTAGCACTGTGTGGGGAGTGCATGCAAACAGATGTGATAATTAAGCTGTCCCTTAGAACTGCAGGGTGCAATGAAAGTACTGCAGTTCATGTGGGAGCTGTAGCAGCTACGGCCTCGGTAGAAATATATCAAGGCTGTTTGACAGCCAGAATGTGGCTGGATCTTTTGAGTGCCTTCCAAGACTGGTGACCACGTGGGCTTTTAAAGCTGTAGTTCTCTGATAGCATGCTGTTGTGTTGTTTTGGGGATTAACTGGACTCTTACAGACTTACTTACAGTTTTGTGAGTGCTCGTTCATGCTTCTAGAGTGTGATGCGTGAAGGTAATGCCTAACCAGCACTCATGGAAGGGTTGGAAAGAAGCACTTCTTTGAATTTTATTCTGTCTGCCTTGGACTAGAGTGCTGTTCCTTTTTGAAAACACACAAAGGACAAGTTTGGTTGTTTTGTGGCTGTGGCGGCATCTTGTCAGCCTCAGGAGTGAAGTAAATGTAAAATATGATCTGGATATAAGGTCTTGAAAGCATCATTAGTTCTCTAATCCCTGCTAGCTTATACTTTTCTCTTAAGAACTGTCATTAGTAATGTGAAGCAGAGTTACTCCTTTGGTTCCTGGTAGTGACAGCATTCCTTCTTTTTGCCCCTGACAGGCAAGTAACTGCCACTGTTTTCTTCAGTAGTGTTTCCCCAGAAGGATGAACAGTCTTTCCCCAGTATTAATTGCCAGAAAGGAATGCCCACTGGAAAAGACCATGACTAATAAAGAATGCTGTGGCTTTCCTGCTCTGAGGAGAGGTTTTGACACATGTATATACTTTTCTTGCAGCAAACAGTAATCCGTGTGAACACGCTGGGAAATGCGTCAACACCGAGGGCTCTTTCCACTGCGAGTGTTTGAAGGGCTACACAGGACCTCGCTGTGAGATGGACATCAATGAGTGCCACTCAAATCCGTGCCAAAACGATGCCACCTGCCTGGATAAAATCGGAGGGTTCACGTGTCTCTGTATGCCAGGTGAGGGGAGTTTCTGACACAGATGGGACTCCCAGCAAAGGAAGAACCCAGAAGGCAGAGCTTAGGGAGGGCTGCCAGCTCTGCTGAGGTGGAACACAAAGCTGCAAAGGGGCGAGGCTGAATGGTGAGAGAGAGCCTGCTGTGGTGGCACCAGCCAGGAGGACCTGGCATTTGTGTGTGGGAGGGAGAAAGCAATTAGAGGACTGAGAAAGAAACCAATTTCTACATCAGCAAAGGAAGTTAGCTTTCTGAGCTGAATATGTGTGAACAAATTTGTTGCTATACCTGGTAAAGTGCATGTGCAGAGTCTTCTCTTTGTGAAAGCAAAGCAGTGCAACCTTTAAAAGAGTGACTGTGTTTTGAGGTATGCATATGATGATTTGGGATAATGGTGTTCAGGGTTTTTCTTTGTTTAAAATACCCCAAATAATGCAAGTTCTCATTGACCTGAGGAAATAACTGTAAAAAAAGCTACTTGATTGAAATTTTGCTTTTAAAATTTGTATGGCCAACGTGACCAATGTTAGTCTTCTATTTTGCACTCTTGATAGAAAGTGGTGAAAAAAGGAAAGGATCCAAGTTGCCAGTTGCACAGACTTATAAAGTACTAAAAATATAAATACAAATAAAGAATTGTGATGCCTGCAAGTGATCAGCTGATACCTCGACAACTACAATGAGTTTTTATTAATATAGTATTTATTAACATATAATCTGTTTTGAAAGGTGGAACTCTAGTTCCAAGTATTTCACCCTTCTTAATGTTTTTCTTGTACTCTGCCATTAGCTAAAAGCCCTTGAGCTAAAACTATCTGTTGTGTTTGTTTACATACCTTTTACCGATATTGGTATAAAGTAATATATTATTGATATATATTGATGTTATTGATACCTTTCAAAGTAAGTAACATAACCCCTTCTCAAGTGGAAGAAAACATTAGATGTAAATTCAGCATAGACTTCTGCTGCTGCTGATTAGGTGAGCATCTTCAGCAGCAGTGAAACCTACTCATTCAACAGCCCTTTTTAACCTCTGGTGTATATTCTCACCTCATAGTTTCTGTCCAGACTGCAAACTTGCAATGGAACTCTGCTTAGACTTCCAGCACTGGTATAAGAGGCAGTTACACTCTCAAGGGCACTTTCAAAGGCCTTCAGTCACCTCTTCTTATTTCTTTTTATTTTTTAACAGGTTTTAAAGGTGTTCACTGTGAAGAAGATATTGATGAATGTCTGAGTAATCCCTGTGTGAACAATGGAGTGTGTCTTGATAAAGTCAACCGCTTCCTCTGTGTCTGTCCTCCTGGTGAGTTCTTATTTCTGGAAGCTTTTCCTGCTTCACCCTACCAAGAACTGCACAGATGTTGTAGGTGATATGTTTCTTGTGAGTTTCTGTTGTTCTTAGGGCAGCACCTGTTTGAGTGAGTAAGCTGCAATCGCTATTAAATAAGAATAGTTCTGTATTGGTTACAATAATATTGTGCCTGTAACTGGGTAAGCATTGAGAAACACACAGTTGGAAACCTCATCTAAAAGGGTAGTTGGCAACATGAGTTTCTGTTATTGTGGAAATTATAGTGAGATTCTCAACACATTTTAAAAATCAACCCCTCTGCATGCTTTTTGTCTTTTTCTGAGGTTTTTAGGCAGAAGCTGATTTTTGCATCAGTGTAGTTTATGCTGCCTGCATGAGAGGGAGATCGATTGGGCTCCACTAGAAAAGGAAAAGTGCTGAGCTGAGGGATCAATGTTAGCTGTAGGGTGACCATCACTTGTTTTCTTCATGGCTTACAAAAAATTTCAAGTTCAGAATACACATGACAAAAGCCTGCTCTGCATCCCTTCTTATTGACTAGTGATGTTCAGGCTCTTGCTTTGGTTCCTTCCTCCAAGAAGAATTCCTGATTTTTTTTTTTTTTTTCTTGAAGTGCCCAAGGATCTGCATCACCTGACATCACCTGTCAATACTTTGTTAGCTATTTCAAGTGTATTGAAAGTTCCAGTGCTATATTGTACCACATTCCATACTGCTGTAGTAATTCTAGTCTGAAGGCTCTAGTGATGTATGCACTGTTGTTTTATTTTTAGCTACTTGCTTTGATTGCCTCAAAGTTTTTTGTTGGTGGGCTCTCAGTTTTACAGGCAGGCTTACTGTCCAGTGGTGGACACCACTTGTGCTCCATTTGCTTTATTTCTGTTTGACTTGGCCATCTCGGTTTTCAAGCTGAGGCTCCTTTGACCTGGAAGACAGAATCTTTGGATGGTGGTTTGGACGAGGAACCAGCCGACCCAGGGTGTGGTGTGTGTGCTTAATGATGCCACTGAATGTAGATTTGCTGAGCTTGTATTTGGGTGGGTTTGAGGATTTGCAGATAGATGATTCCTGACAGTGCAGCTGTCTAGATGAACTCCTTGGAGTGACTCCTGGATTTCCATCTCTGCCTTTCAGGATTCAGTGGTGCCGTGTGTCAGATTGACATAGACGACTGTTCCAGCACGCCGTGTCTCAATGGAGCCAAATGTATTGACCACCCCAATGGCTATGAGTGCCAGTGTGCCACAGGTCAGTCTTGTGTTCAGAGCCCCTGAGTAGAGATAACATGTAACCTAAATACGTGAAAGGCTGGTCACGAAGATGTCAGTGCTCCTTCTTCCTTTCTCTGAAATGCTGCTTGTTTATTGCGAAGCTTTGTCTACTCCTCTGTGCAGGGAATAGTATTTAAGTAGAGAAAGCCTTTCACTTGTGGCAGTTAAGTTCACAACTGATGGGAGTTCTGGTCTCCCTCTTTCAGCACCATCTTTTGCTTCCCAGAAGATGACAGCTTCTTCTGTATTAACTATGGAATCCACATATGGAAAAACATCAGCGTGAAGGCTCTTACCTGTGGCTTACCTTCCTTTCTCCCAAGTCAGATTATATCGTGTACAGTTCAAAAACAAGAGATGGACAGAGCAGTGCTACTGTGCATTCTGATTTCTGTTGCATCAGGCTGTTTCATGGCAAAAGGCTAAGACTGAAATGCAGTAACAGTTGTAGAAGAAATACCACAGAGTAGCTGCCTGCCAGAGAGTAGCTGAAATGATTTATCAGGTATCACATAGAAATTTTGATAAAGCTGTGGCTGGAACTCTGGTGTTTTTTTTTAATGCCTGGTAAATTACATATTTAGAAGCGTCAGGTTTAATTATAGGATTTTCTTATCTTTAGACCTCCAGGGGTGATGTAGATATGTTTTTATCTTCATTTTTACATCTGGTCAAATAAGAGGGTTCAGAGTTGTTACATTCTAATTCTCAGTAAGGAACTGCTCTTGGTTGCTTTCAGTTAAGGGTGCCTGATACAGTGCTCATGACACAGATTGAGATATGAAATGCCTTGGCTTTAGCTCTTCCATTAGGGAAGAAGCTGTACAATTCCTGGAGCTTTCTTAGTCCCAGTAATGTACAGTGAGGTTGGTAAGATTTATGTGCAACTTTTCTCATTTTGAATCATTCCAATAATCAAATTATTAAGACAAATTTGACTTCAATTATCTGTTCTGCACTGCACAGAGTGTAGCAGAGATTAGCCTAAAAATAGCCTGTCTTTTCACACACATGCTCTCCACCATTCCCAAAGTTCCTGAAGAGGCATTGAATTTGTTGGAAGAAGAAGAATGCAGTAGTTCTTACCAGGAGAGGAATAATTACTGTGGTCAGATTTTTCCTTTTGATTACTTCATGTGACAAACTAAGCAGACACCTGCAAAAAGAAGAAAAAGCTCAAATCTTATCCAAACCTGGAAACTGTCTTGGTCTTTCTCAAGCTGATGTGTGTTCTGGTTGCTTTCATTCACTGAGAGTGCAGAGCTTATCAGGCTTAGGAGGGTTTTGGGTTGTGTGGTGGAGGACAGTGTTGACAGATGTGACTTGAAAAGCAGGTTCTGAATTTGGCACTAAAACTGCATAAATCACCTCAGTACAGAAATTCTAGGTTTCCCACCTGAGGAGGGAAGACAACTGCTTCCATGAAGGCAAATGATGTATGGAGCATTTTCAGGCTGAAAGCAACCAAATGCTTGTTACTGAAGCAGCAGCTCTTAGTAAAATCCTTGGTTAAATCTTTGACTAAGAATGGAAGAGGGATTCTGTATTAGGGCTGTTTTCCATCCTGTCTGAAGGATTCTCATGTTCTATACTCAGATGTTTTTCTCCTAGTCTAACTCTTGTCTGCAAAGAGAGAAATCATTGTTTTGGTGAGGTATGTTCAGTTATAAGAGATCCAGAAATATACCTGATCTATAAGTCGTTCAGTTGAGCTACAATAGCAGGCAAGGTAATGACTTTTGAATGAACGTGTGCTAAGTATTATATTTAATATTGACAGCCTTCTAGTAAGACTGAAATGTGGAATTCTTCATGGGGGCAGGTCAGTTACTGGACATTAATGCTTGAGTATGTTCTTGCTCTATTAATCTCATAATATGAGTGATGTGTTCCCTGAATGGTAATCGCCGGCTGCCGACGTGATTGAAAACTGCAAAATGTTTGGCCAAATGCTGTACAGATAGCTCTATTTACTGCTTGCTTTTTGTCTTTTCTTTCCCTTCTGGCATTATTCCACTTCTCCTTCCCAGTGGTAGATCATGGCTTTTCTTTTCTTGAGTTGTTTCAGGTCTTTCCTCTTTTATTTGTCTCCGCCCTCTTTTTTTTCCCCCCCTCTGCCACTGTTTGTCCCCTTATCGGTTTGTTTTTCCTCCTTCCCTAACATCTTTTTATATCCATCTCTCTAACTAGCTTCCCTTCCCTCTCCCCACCCACTTCCACACCCATTCATCCAAGCATACGTTCGCAGAACTTGGAAATGTTAGCCGTCACCTGGTATGCTTGACCACAGAAATAACCACAAACCTGTATGAAAAATGGGGAGCCTCTTATCCACTTAAAATACTCAGGTGAGAACCACTCTTCAGCTGTTGAAATTCCCTGCAGCTTGGTTTGTATCAGTCTCCAGCTGGTGTCTTGAAATTTGAAGTTCTACCTTCCTGATCTTCAGCTGCTGGAAGGCAGCATGAGCTGTTGCTCCAAAACCTCAGCTCTGAAAACCATTTATTCAAAATCGTCCCTGTCTCATATAGCTCTGCTCCATCGTGGAAAACAGGGCTCTTGAGGGAGTTGTTTGCTGCTCTTAGCTTCCTGAACCCTTTAGCCCTTTTTGTGCATAAGTTCTGTCCTTCTCTGTTGCTCAGGATGTTTCCCAGCTGAAGCAGAATGAAACAGGCCAAATTGCTGCTTGTTTCATTGCTCCTAACCAAGAGGTTGCATGCAGCCTTCAATAAATTTGCAGTTGATGCTTGATTCCAGTTACTCAAAAGTTTCCCAATGAAAGAGGCAAGAAACTTTCTAATAAGAAGAGCTGCAGAAGCTTTGACATGAGCCAAGGGTGCTCCCTTGGGAAGGTTTCAGCAGCACCTTCGCAGTAATTTTTCATTCTAACAAGGTCAGCCCCACTCTGTCCCCCTGTTACTGTGTAGAGGAAATAATGGCAGGAGTGCGCCTTCAGATAGTTTATAGTGATGCAAGTAAATATTTTTCATGGATATTTACATGTTTCCTCTCATGGCTACTGTTCCAAATAAACTGAAGGTGACCACTTCCAGTGCCAGGGTTCCCCATGCATGTTGTTGTTCCGTAGTGCTGTGAACAGTGGAGAGTGTTATGTTCCAGGTTGGAAATGCAGTTGAGGTGCCCAGTTACCCTTTGTGCTCTCTGCCACTTTGCTGATTCTTGGTACAATTCTTTCTATACCTGCATTATGTTCACTGCAGCATCCTACCAGTTAACTCATTCCTGCTCGTTCTTCCTCAGGTTTTACTGGCCTTCTGTGTGAGGAGAATATCAACAACTGTGATCCTGATCCTTGCCACCACGGGGAATGCCAGGATGGGATTGATTCCTACACGTGTATCTGTAATCCTGGCTACATGGGTGCCATATGCAGTGAGCAGATAGATGAGTGCCACAGCAATCCTTGCCTCCATCAAGGGCGCTGCATCGACTTGGTCAATGGCTACCAGTGCAACTGTTTGCTGGGCACCTCAGGTACATAAAACACAAATGGAAGGCTTGGATTCAAACAGAATTCAAGCACGTAATTATTTCTTATGTGTGCTTTGGTGTGTGCTGTATTTGAGACAGATTATGGTATGAGAGTATCATTTTTGCATTATTTTTCCTTGCTGAACTTCAGTGTGCTTGTCTGGATTGCCTAAGCCTCACTGGTACTGCAGTTGATCTTGGGAGAATTTGCTTCCTCTTTACTCAAAAAAAATCAGGCATGCAGAAAAATTAGGCATAGTGGTCAAAAAGGTTTATTCCTTTGTTTAAATATTTAGTACAAGTTAAGGGTCATATTCAGTCAGCACCCAGTGACTCAGGTGACAATCCTTGGTGTTGCAGTGCTTCTGCATCATCACCTGTTTAAGTTGCCCCCAATGTGACTTTGAAGCAGGTGGGATTCTTAATTTGGTTATTTTGGGGAAATAGTTTTGTTGCCTTCTTTGTAAGATTTACCCTCCTTATTCCTCTAACTCCTTTTTTTTAATCCAGGAGTAAACTGTGAAAATAACTTTGACGACTGTGCCAGTAACCCGTGCATTCATGGGGACTGTATTGATGGCATTAATCGCTACAACTGTGCCTGCAAACCTGGATTTACAGGTAAAGTCAGCTACCCAAGAGCTTTGAATTGTTTTGAAGATAGTTATCCGAGTAGCCAGGGAAGCTGTTCTTTGCATACTGACTGCAAGGGGTTCAGTTGGTATCTCGGTAAATCCTTCTAATCTTTGGATCTTAGCATCTTACATTACAGCCAGTTCTACCAAGCAGAAAAATGGCCTAATCTGTGCTGTGAAATGCCATTCTTGTTAGGTAATTAAGGCCAATTCATGGTTCTTGGTTTTATAACAAATAAACACATGTGACTTTGGTTTATTATTTACAGCCTCTTTCCAGGGACAGAGAGATTGTGGACAAGATGGAGAGGTGTTTGATTAGACAGTACCTTGGGCTTTGACCATGAACAGTATTTCTATTTCTGTGATATCAAAGCATTAACTTGGTGTTCTCGTGAGTTGCTTCCCACTCTGAAGTCTCCAGATGAATAACCTGATTTTTTCAGTACTTCTCTTTTGTAGCATGGTCTGTTCAGTTTTCTTTTTAAACGACAAAATTTCTCTGGTACAGTAAAAGTGGGGCTGAAAAAAGAAGTGGTTAGACACTTCTGATCCATGTTTAGAACTGTAAGTCAACATCAGGACTATTTCTGATGACTAAAGCACATCTCACCACTGTTTATAAGGGACCTACATGTTTTGAGCCATGTAGGGTAATAGAAAATAATTGTTGTGAGGCAGTTGGTACTGTTTATAACAGTTTTCTCATCACGTTTGTTACTGTTTATTACTGAATGATTTCAATTAGAATAGATCTGAAATGCATTAGAAAGAGCACTAAAAAGTTTCATGTGTCTTGTGCTTTTCTCTTGGGGTCTTTCTAAACTTCTGGCGCTCCTTCCTTCCTTCCTATGGCTCTGGCATGGTGGTACTCTTTAGTCCCCAGAACAAGATGAGGGCTGATCCTGATCACTCATACCTTCCACTCTTCTTAGTTGCTGGCATACCATATTTGTTATCCTGCTGGATTTCTTACTGTTATGCTGTTAAAATAATTCAGTAATATGATGAATTGACGTATTCCAGTCTTTAAGGAGCTGGCTTGCATGGGGTTGTGTTACTTTGTCATTTCCTTATGTTAAAAATGCTTTCAACTTACTGCATCATTCACTCTGTTTAGCTTTCCAGCCTCACAAAACCTTTTGGTCACTACTTCAAGGATCTTGCAGTCGTAATCAGAGGCAGGCAAAACAGGAAACGGTGTTTTTTAGAGCCCCTTTTGCGCAATAAACCACAAGAACTGTATTTACTGCAGACATTTGGGCAGTATTGGTTGTTCAAAGGGTAGGTACTTCAAAGCAGAGGAGCAGGGCTATGACAAGTGGAGCTCAAGAGGTTTGTTGCAAGCATGATACAGCTGAGTGATTTTTGTTTTCCTAATCAATATTAACCAGTGATTTTTAGTGGAGACTCTTGAATGGTTTGTAAATACTGGTTGAGTATAAGTGCTGTTTTCCAGGCACAGGAAAGTGCTGCATCTCTCAGAAATGCTTCTCTTGGCTTGAGTTAAAGCACGGAGGCATGTGAGCTCCATGCTGCTGCATTGGCTTCCCTGAGCTGTGTCTCAGTGTGTGTTCTCGCTGACATGCAATGCAAACACTCTTTTAAGAAATGCTGCTTAGTAAGTGTTGTTTTATTTCTCTAGGCCCCCGCTGTAATGCGGACATCGACGAATGCACATCCAGCCCTTGCCACAACGGTGGGACGTGCATAAACGAGGTGAACGGCTTTCGCTGTGTGTGTCCTGAGGGCTTCCACCATCCCCACTGCCAGTCCCAGGCAGATGGCTGCCTCAGTAACCCCTGTGTGCATGGCAACTGCACACACATTGCTACTGGGTAAGCACTCATTAAACTACCTGCTGCCTTCTGTATTACTGTTTCTTGCTTCGTCCAGACCTCCAGCTTCCTATTTTTCTCTAATTTCTCAGATTAGGATCCCAACTTATCTGATGCCCATGACCTAATCACAGTAAGGTGGAGACCTTCATTCACCAGCGGCAGCCTGGTGTTTCAGCATAGGTTTTTCTGTCCCGCCTTGTGTTGTTTGCTGGTTTTGCATGGGCATGTAGTGCAGGGTGTACTGCCACCATCTAGAGGGAGGGTTTGGTGATTCTAGTGGGTTAAGTGAGTGCAATTAAAATAAAGAAATGGTTCCAAATTAAATCTTTGGGGAGCAGCAGGAATCTATTCCATCAAACCCTAAAGCATTGAGCATGGGGACTATCTTTATTGGCAAGTGCTGTTCTTCCTAACCAAACACTGTATCTAGGAACAGGCTGACAACTTTTGCACTAGGGATGGATACTTGTCTCAGGGCACTTCGTCCAAGGTTGCGATTCTGTCAGCTTTACTCACATTGTTGCGTGTCTGAGAAAAGAAAGGAAAATTCTCTCTGGCTATTTTGATGGCAGTAGTTGCTTCTGAATCTTCCCATCCAGGAAGACCAAATGCTGATTTTGGGAGCCCTAAATCAGACTTCTTTTTGGTAGTGGTAAGTCTGGGCCTGTTTTGTTTGTGAAAATTCTCAACTATACGTGGAATAGCCTCCCAAATATGTGCTGCATCCTGGGAAATGTTGTCAGCACTTGGGCAAGGAAGTGATTTACTGCTGCGGGTAGCTCTGTAGGATGCAGCACTTTCCAGGGAGCTGGCAGGAAGGCTGCCTTTTTTGCTAATACAGCCTCCTTATAGGCTTGGGAAACAGATTTTTGTTCATCTTGTCTGTCATCTGTCACCTGCATTTGCATTTATACCCACGTACACCTCACAGTGTGCCAGGTAAAAGAAGCAGTGTTTGCAGGGCAGGGAGAAAGGCCAGTGTGTGTTGTGTGGCCTGAGTCCAGGGTGATTCACCAAGTCCTTGGTTCTACGTCATATGGGTGGAGTGTGCTCTACTTCAGATTTTGAAACGTGATGGAGAAGATTGCTCCTGCTCCCAGCCAGCTGTTTGCATTTGAAGCCACTATTTGGTATTAAATCAGTCTAGTTATCTTTGGAACCTATTGTTCCCCTCCACTTTTTTTTTTAATCTTTTTTTTTTTCTGTCTTTGTTTGAATATGTTGAGATGGTCTTATCAAAGCAGAAACATATTGCTGGTTGACTGAACACTTTGTGAAAACTGTAACGAGGGAAGTGTGGTTTTAAGGGAGGGTTTATTTTCAATATTTTCAAAACTATACAGCTGGGGTAAGCAATCTAAAGTAACTCAGGGCTCTTCTAAAGAGACTTCTTCTGGTTTTCTCTCCAAAACTAATCTGCAGGAGAAACTGGTAGGGGAGTTACCTCAGAATGCTCTAAAATTACTGCTGTTTTGCCTTTCAAGGTACAAGTGTGTCTGCGACCCAGGCTGGATAGGAGATTACTGTTCAACAGAAGGGAATGAATGTAAATCAAACCCGTGCCAGAATGGAGGAACTTGTGAGGATCTGTTGAATGGATACAGATGTACCTGTAGGAAAGGATTCAAAGGTGAAAATTCAGAGAAAAGTTTGTTGTCTTTTTCCTTTTTGTTTCATTGCACCTTTAATGTAATTTCTTTTCATTAAAATAGTAACTTCATGAAAATAGTAATCAAGATGGCAAATGCCATGATTGTATGAAGTTAAATTACAGTCAGTTCCTGTAGACATGATACAGTAGCAGAATACTTAGCAAGGGCTTGTCTAAGCCTTGTTTGGACTCATTAAGAAATGTCCTATTGGAAGGTTAGCTTCATTTTCTCTGTAAACTACGAAATTTACATAAATGCACTGGAAATTGGAGGGGCATTAAACTCAGGATGACCATGGCTGCTTCTACACTGAGCCCATGAGGAGTGCTCTGCTCTCCTTTTCCTTCTGCTGTGATTTTTCAAAATGTGGCAGTGCTGTCCACTGCTGTGTGGGATAATCATGTGAGTTACCTCTTTGTTCATTCTTCCAAGAAGCACCAAGCCCTTAGCAGCATATTCTTCTGCTTTTTCCCATTCTGCTCTCCAGGTGTGAACTGCCAGGTAGTGGTTTCTCCTTGTTCCCCTAATCCTTGTGAGAACTCAGGAATCTGCCAAGAATCTCCTGACTCTGAAGGCTACACCTGCCAATGTGCCCCCGGCTGGGAAGGTAAAACGGATGGGGAACGTGCTGTGCTTTCAGTGCTGAGCAGTGCTGGCACTGAGCCTCTTGGCCATTGCTTTATGAGGGGTCTCACTCCTGGACTCTCCATGTTTCAGGGGAGAGATGTACAGTGGATATTGATGAGTGTCTCTCCAAGCCCTGCAAAAACCACGCTCTGTGCCACAACATCCAGGGCAGTTACCTGTGTGAATGTCGGCCTGGCTTCACTGGAGGGGACTGTGACAGTAACATCGATGACTGCCTTTCGAGTGGGTATCAGCACATTGTTCTGTGTTTTCCAGTTTTTCCTAAAAATAATTTTGCTGACTGCTGTTTGACAGATTCTGAAAAGTCTTTTATAATCTCTTGCCAAAAGGAAAAAAAACCCGCAAACTTCAGCTTGGTAATGTTTGAGGCAGTTAAAATCCATCATGTTCGGCTGCTAGGAATGGACCATAGTGTCCTAACTGATTGCAGTTGCTGTTCCCAGATCCTTAACTTGAAAAGGTCCTTAGAGTTTACATACTTTAATAAGAAGCACTGTTAAATGCAGAATTACATTTGCCTGAAATTTTAATACATCAAGTTAAAGTGCCACTGCAGGGCTTACCTGTATTTCAACGTAAAGTTTGATTGAGGAGTGGTGGGAATCTGGGGTATAGCAGTCTTTCCTGAAATGTCTGTCTGACATTAATATTCTGGGAAGAGTGGGTCCTGTTGCAGTTCCAGTTAATCCATATTTGAAAACAAATTAGGCAGCAGGAAGACACTCTGTTCTGGAATAGGCATCAATTGCAGGAGGGTGGCCCATACACTGATGAGTACTGAAACAGCTCAGATTGCAAGGAAACAAGTATTAATTTCATGTCCTTGACACTGCTGTTTACAAGGGAAACCAAATACATAGTAGGTTCTTTTTCTTACTGGGCATATTCTATATCATCATCTGATAAAATCAGAGTCTCCTGAGAAATGTCATGTGTTTAAAAGTTCATCTGTTACTATTTGAAAAGTGCTTTATCAAACCTTGGAGGGGTTCACAATGCTGTAATTATTAGATTGGCCGAGTCTTTAAAAAAACCCAACCAAATCAAATGAACAAAAAACCCCAAAACAACCACCCCCAAACCAAAAAAACACAATCTCCTATTTTTTACTATCAGCTTAAAACCAAAATGGAGTTTTGAAGACTTTAGGCATGAACTTAGCGAGTTGTGTTTTGCATTGGAAAAAAAAATGTAAATTCATGACTGCTGTAGAGAGGGATCCAAACAAGTCTATTAGGAAAAGTTACCGTGGGAACCCCCAAAGCAGCACTGCTCAAAGAACTTCTGAGATGTCTGGCTCAGCCTGAGCTTTTGATTCCTTCTTTCTGAGCAAACAGGTACAGTACAAAAAGTGTCACGGTGCAGTGACCCAGAGCTTTGCTTACTGAAGCCAACAAAATTATTGCCTGTTCTGTTAGTTTTTGTGGGGGTGTCTGAAGATAAAAACGTTTTTCAAATGTTCATCCTTCTCTCTCGAACAGCTGGGACATCTCTCTCCCTCCTCCTAAGTGTTCTGAGAGCTGTGAGATTCACCCCGTGTTGTCTTAGGCAGCACACCCATGAAGTTGAAGAAGCATTTCACATTACTGCTACAGCTGATTTCATTTAGCATAACAAAAACCTTCCATGCCTTGAGCCAAATGTCTTTAATCTATGAAGCAAACAAACCCTGCAACAACAGGAACTTATTGAAAAGTTGATACCCAAGTCTTCTTCTTCTGTCAGTAAATGTGTGGCACAGAGAATTAATGCACAGCTTTTGGCTTCACTCATACATGGCTGACTGCCACAGACACAACATTTTATAGCTGCCAGGGGTCTTGCTTTGAATGTGCTTTTTCTCTGCAGTAGTCAAATGACCTTTAAATGGATGCAGGTGTGTCTCATAATACAAATTTTTAACATGTGAGCATATTTCTCAGTCAATAAATGAGCTTTAATTACCTTTCACATTTCTTTTCTTCATGTCCCAGTAAACAGAATTATCTTGTACTGATGATAAACTGCAAATTTTTGGTGGAGTCTATTTGCATTTTCAAGTACTTATTTCAGTGGTACTTCAAGATAGTCCTAAATCCAAAAAAAGGCTCAGTAACCTATTTTTCAACCCCCCTTGCTTTCTCCATTTTTTCTTCCCCCCTCCCAGTTTCCCTCTCTGCCTTCATATATTAGGCTTTTGCTCTGTGGAATGCAGAGTAGAAAAGGAATCTGGCTTCAGGAATGTGGGTCTTAAAGCCGAAAGTGGAAGGGGAAAAGCAGGAAGAAATTACTGAATGCCAGAAATCTTTCTGGCAGATTGGTACTTGTGGAAGCAGAAGGAATACAGTAGTAGGGGGTGGCTTAGACCAAAAAACAGTGGTATGCAAATAGCAAGAGCACGGCAGGGATAAAGAAAATATCAAGAAATGCAGTGATTGAGGAGAATCCGAGGTGGTGTGTGAGTTTGTGAGCTTTTCTGCCAGCCTTTCCCCAATCACTCTTTGATGCTGGGAAAAATGTCAAGTGCTCAGTAATGCATAAGTGCTCATATATGTGCTGATATACACATACACATTTGATTTGACTGGACTGCTTTCATGCTGAAAATTAAGCACACAAGTTCTCTCTTGTGTTAAGCAGTGTCTGGAAAAGAGAGAATGTGCTGAGTTCTCTTATGAATAAAACTTGATAAGGAAGAAGAAACAGTTGCTGCGCCATTTTTATTGTATCAGTAAGCATCTGTCACAAAAGCAGCATTTGAGTTTTAAACCAAGAGGCTTTGGGTTTTGCTTGAACAAATTCCAGCAGAGAAACCTTTAGGCCCTGAAGGTTGGCCTTGATCCGCACCTTTTTGTGAATTTGTTATTGATAATGCTTTGCAGTTACCTGTTCCATAAAGTGGCTCAGGAAAGCCAAGGAAAACTTGTCAGTGCTCTGTCACACTCTGGTCTGTGGGGTACTTCTTTTTCCCTAAAAGCAGCTGGCTTTTTACTATTACCTATTTCACTATTCTAGGCCTGGCCCTTCACTATTACCCATTTTAACACTCACTGTGATGCTTCTGTCTTAGATCCCTGCCAGAACGGAGCTTCATGCGTGGATGGGATAAACTCCTTCTCGTGCATCTGCCTGCCTGGATTTCATGGGGATAAATGTCAAACAGACACCAACGAGTGTCTGAGTGAGCCGTGCAGGAATGGGGGCACGTGCACCCACTATGTCAACAGCTACACCTGCAAGTGCCCGCCTGGCTTTGAGGGAACCAACTGCGAGAACAACATCGACGAGTGCACTGAGAGGTGAGGTGCCTTCACACACTGGGTGCTCCTGCCTTCAAGCCAGTCCTGCTCAGAAGCAGTTTTTAGCCAGGGGGATTGTTTTGCTGTCGTTTGTCACAGACATACTTGTGATTCTTGCAAGGAAGGCTGGCTTAGCTGAAAGACAGTTGCCTGGTCCTCAGTTTCTTCTAACGTTCTTCTAGTTAGGAACTTAGTTCCATTACAGGATGAATGTGACAGTGTTTAATAAAAGTTAAAAGAGTTAGAGATGCTAGCTTATTGAAATATAAATAGTTCATATTTTTATAAGACCACTATCACATAGGGGAGGGGAAATGATTGGTTATGAATGGTTACTCTGTTGAGAAATACAAAAGCTGCAAAAATGGAAGCAGTGGCCAACTGTTAGAAAGGCAGCAAAAATAAGTTAGTCCTGAGTTATCGACAACAAATAATATGAGGAAGCAACCAGGAGAAACACTATATCCACTAAATTCTGCACTGGAAAGATTTAATCGTCAGAGATCTTTTAATGCTCACAAATTGGATGTGGTTTAGCAGTGTTGAGATAAAACCTGAGGTCGTTCTAAAAGGGGGAGGTGTGGAACTGACTTAAAATGCTCAACAGCTGGTCCTTACATAAATGGTTCATGTGGTAGTTTTAAGAGCTATTTGAGAGTTAAACATGTGATTCCATAATCTGCCTTCATATTTATTTTAAGCTTTGTTAGGATTGATGTAAGTAACTTCAGATTCCCAAATGGGAAACAATTCCTAGCAATTTGTTTAAAACTTGAAATGGTTAAAGAAATAATTCAAAACTAATCTGTTCTAGTCCAGTTACCAGAGACAAATTATGCAAAACTCTTGGTTTTCTCATGTATTTTCTGAACAAATAGAAAAGGTCTTTCCTGCCTTTTATAAAATTGCATTTGAGGAGGAGGTATTTTAATATCTTAAGAACAGGATTGTGTCACTGATGAGGGTGTGTTTAATTTGCACAACAGTTGTTTAATGGAGTGAAGTATGCTGGGTGTTTTAGCAGAACTCCTGGCTCTTCCTTGAGGTTCATCCTGTTTTTGTTTTTGTTATCAGTCAGGACAGGAACCAGTCTTGCAGGTATGAATTAAGGATGTAGCAATTTTCAACGCTCTGCCAAGCTAAACCAGTCACACCTTCTCAACCAAAATTACCGAGCTGTACTTAAGAGCACCGTGGTGGTTGGCTAATTTGAATTTGGTTCAAATGATTCTTCCGTGTGTTGTGTGAGAAGCTGCCTATGAGAGAGTGCCCTCTCCTTTTGGTACCTGGTTTCAGTGAAACACACCAAGTGATTGGCAGCTCCTCTGTCTTCCCTGCTTTGCCATGAATGTAAACGGCAGTTTGTTCTTCCTGTAAAACAGAATTCAGCCCCCAAGACAGAGGAACTTCTCTGATAAGCAGTTAAATGTTTGATAAGTAGGTTAATGTTGACATCTCTACCGTAATCGCAGTCAGAATTTAGATATTTAAAACTTGCTTCCCTGCACTGTGAGTTCAGGGAGGTGAGTCAGTGGCTTCTCTCATGGAAATACCCTTTGACAGCGCACAAAGCAGATAGCAGGCACAAATTTGGTTTGTGTACTTTATCAAACTGATTATCTCAAGTCTGATCTAGGGTTATTCTCAGAGGAGCAGGAGTTCCTTTACAAGGAAAACTGAGTCAATTTTGCATGCGGCATCAATTCTCCAAACTTTCCCAGTCACTTCTCCGTAGGACACCTAATCTGGCAGAATTTCTTACGATCAGAAGATTGGGGGGGAGGGGGATAATTCCTTTGATCTGAATTCTGCCAGGGCATGTATAAGTAGTTTTACAAATCAGGACTTAAGATTCTCATGAGAAGAGAAGGAAGGGATTTAGCAATACCAATACTTTCACATAATTTTGGTGAAGAACATGCTTGTGTTTTGCATGTTGTATGAACTTTTTCCTTGAGAAACCATACCTCTGACTCCTTTGAAGATTTTAAAAAAGGCAAATTGTTTTGTTTCTCATAATTTGTAATACAATTGTAATTTGTAATAAAATTTATCAGTTTGAGCAAGCCACACGAGGTACTGTTTGCGGTCACATTGAAGCTGGGAAGATTTCATTAAGTAAGCTACATCCATCACTAATGACTCATTAAAACCCTGCTTTACTTTCTTGGCCTGCTGAGGTAAAAGACAGTGAGCTGGAGGTTGAGCTGGAACCCCTTAGGATTGTGGTCAGAAGATCCTGTTACCTGCTTTTCTCCCTTATTTCAGTCGGGTTTATGTGCTCTTTTGTTTGTGAGCTAATTGCATTTTGTCTCAGCTGACCTTTCTTCCCCCTCTCTTGCAGCTCCTGTTTCAATGGAGGCACTTGTGTGGATGGAATCAATTCCTTCACCTGCCAGTGTCCCTTGGGCTTTACGGGACCCTTCTGCCTCACAGAAATCAATGAGTGTGACTCTCAGCCTTGCCTGAACAGGGGCACCTGTGTGGACAGCCTGGGCACATACAGGTGTATATGTCCCTTGGGCTACACTGGCAAGAACTGCAAGGTGCGTGACTTCTTGTGGCCTCTTTTGCCCAGGGCATTGCTGTTTGAGCTGTCCAGCAGCAAAGCTGACTGGGAGAGATGTGAAGTGCCAAACGTGGCTGAGCTCCTGTTCCTTCCGTCCTGGTGAGGGGTGGTTGGCCCATTCAGTGCCCTTGTTCAAAACTGGAAATCATAGAATGGGCTGGAAAAGACCTTAAAGATCATCTAGTTCCAAGGAGGAGAAAAATGTTTGGTTATTTATGAGAACAGGTGTCACTGGAACTTTCTAGATTAGTTTTCTTAAATGAAAACCAGCTGTTAGCCTTGAAAATGGCTGCATTTCATTCAAAGCATTAAATTGTCCTGATTGAAGACAGAGTCCTGTACTAAAAAAAAACCAAAAAACCAAACAGCAAACAAGCACAAAACAAAAAGTAGAAAATATCAGTCTGATTAGCAGGATTTAGATTTAACTGGTTCATTTTTTACAGGGAGGTAAATTTTAATCAGGGTTGATTGTAGATTTTTTTTCATGGGAAGCCAGAAAATGTTTTGAGGCAGTAAATGATGTGCTTGTCCTGTTCACAACCTCAATAAAAATCTCTAACCTTACTTGCATGCTTAAGTTCAGGCAGTTTACAGTTTTCCACAGGAGCTGCAAACCCTGAATACTGTAAATGACTGACTAGTACCTATTAAAAACTCTGACTTGGCGTAGCACAGTGGAAACAGAATGCTGTTTTTCAAATCAGAGTTCTTTCTTTTGATTCTGTTCTTATCAAAACAGTAAGAATTTTTTGAGACTATTTCTACTTTTGGAATGGTAAACACTATATTGGCTTCCTTCACCAGCAGTCTTGAGTGCTGCCATTTAAAAAAAATGGTGAATTTCTTAAATTGCTGGAAAACACTACCATTTTGTAAGAATTTTGCAGCTCTCTTTCGTGCCAACATGTCTTTGTAAAGCAGTGAGTGTTGGAAAAAAGCATTTTAGTGGCAGTGGGGGAGGTGCTTTTTCAGAAGTATGTTGCTAGACATTAAATTGTCAGGTCTGCTTCTAGGTATTGCTAATGGAGGAAGTGAATGCAAAGTAATGAAGTGATAGAAAAAAGCAACCCCTCTGCTACCCTAATTATGCATTCTGGGCACACCACTTAAACCTCATTGGGAGAATTAGCATTGAGAGTGATCGTGAAGTACTGTGAAGTTCAGTAGTTCCTCTTCTGTTATGTTTGCTTTGTTTTTACTGGAGAAAAGGATTAATGTTCCTTTCCCCAAATTAAATGTTGTGAATTCTCAGAAAGTCTGCTTTATGTTCAGAGAAGCTTGATTGTAATGTATTACCCATTTTATACAAGGAACCAGAACTTTCTAAATTTATAAGTACTACTCAAAGCTGTATTGGAGAGATTTATAGATTACAGCTACACTGTAGTTCTTGTCTTAGTGGTAAACTGGCTTGACCTAATTAGCAAAGCTAAATAAGCAGCACAAAATCAGACAATGATTCATAAGTTTTAGAATTTGCATGTAAAACAGTCAGCTACTCATTACAAATGCAGGAGCAAGAGGCTCGGTGTTTTTTCTTCTTCACGCTCAACTACATGTGATAAAACTTAATTCCAAGTTTCCTTTTGGTTGCCTGTGAAAGCGCAGATTTTTTTTTACTTTAATCTTTGTGAGGAGACAGTTTGCATCTGAAAAGCAGATCTTTCTGCAACTGAAATTGCATTTTACAGCCAAAATTCAACACTACTCATTTTAAAAACCTCACTCTTCCTCAAACCAGCTTGGAATCAATCAAATAGCAGTATTAATTTGAAGATGAATTTCTTAGAAAGGAAATTATGATTAGTGGCTGGTTTATATTACATCAGACAGAGTTATTTTGGGTCTTCACTTTTATATGATGATTTACTGAGTTTTAGACTCTTTGTTTTTATATGAGGAATCAAGAAAGGCACTATACTTTCGCCCATCTTCAGTTCATAAAATTGTTGGGGGTTTCAACTGGATCTCGGAAGACACAAACTCAGAGAGACCATACTGTAGCAAATGGGGCCAAAAGCAGGTATGGTGAGCTAATTATAGAAAGGAAAAGCATGGATCAAAATGTGGAACACATCTGTCATCCTCAAAAAGCATGAAGACAGGGAGGAGATAGGGGGAATAGCTGGGAGCCTCCTGCTAATGTGGAACTAGAAAGCTAGTCTGAGATAAAACCAGATTTTCTCAAACTAAGCCAGCCAAAGATCCACCTTTATGGTAAGGTATGAGAATTTTGAAATAATGCTGCCATCTGGGGTTTGCTCCTCTGTACACTTGCACTTTCCTAGGCATATGAGACTGTCAGTAAAGTACCTGGCTTAGACTTGGGAAGTACTGTCCTACTCTTTCCAGTGCCACAGGGAACCAGTATTACAGAGGTCCCTTTCTTTGCATCTTGAACTTGTTCTCTGAGTGGTGTTTCGTACTGCTTTTGCCATATTTCATGTGGGTTTTTTTCTCTCTGCAGTCACTTATGGATCTGTGCAGCAAGTCTCCCTGTAAGAACAAAGGCACGTGTGTCCAGACTCTGGCCCAGACTCGGTGTGTCTGCCCACCTGGCTGGACTGGCGCTTACTGCGACGTGCCCAACGTCTCCTGTCAAGTGGCAGCTTCACAAAGAGGTAAATCAGCATCCTCTGTGCTTTAACTGAAAACATTTCCCCATGCATCTCCTTCCCCCCTGCACCTGTGGACATCCCAGAGAGCTTTGCCTCTAGATGGTTGATGATGGTCACTTCTCAAGTAAAATATCTCTGCAAGTGTGTATTTGGGAGTCAAGGCTTTCTTGATTCTCCCCATCACAAACATATCAGAAAGGAAGAATTAAATATTTTATGAGGTCTCAGAGTTTTAGCAGTACTGTTTTACATGGACTGCCTTTTTGGAAAATGCATCATCTCTTCATGCCTTTCTGCTAAATCCCAGACAATCAAGGTTTCAGACATGTCATCCTTGTACAAGAAGTGCATCTTGTAACTCATGATAAGTATTTTTACAGAAAATACTAATTACTAAGTGCACTATTTAGCCTTATAGGTTATACTATGGCCCCCCAAAGTAGTAATTTTCTACTTCCGATGATGTATATGTAAAAGATTTGGTTTTAAGTGAATTTTGTCCAGGAACATGGCTTGTAGCCCAGGCAGATGGACAGTGTCATGCCATTTTTGTCCAGGAAATCCAGACAAGCAGGTTCAGTGTCAAAAGAGAAAGATGTCAAGCTCCCATACTTTTTGGGGACATTCTAGGTACAAACACTGAACCTTTGTGGAGCAGCAATAGTAATTTAGATGTGTATTCACCAGCCAGTGATAAAGTAATACAGCAGTACAAATACTTCATGCCGGTGTTGAATCCAGTGATCCAAAGAGGACAGAGCAGTGGCTTCATTTGTAAGCCAGTTCTGGTTCTGATCCACTGTAATTTAAGGAGTAACTTTTCCATTTTTAGGTTTCAACTTTTCGATTTGTTGGACCTACCTCTATTCATTCCTGGCTGAGCTACCAGCAGTGGCAGCAAGTGTGCTTTATGTGTTTGCTCACTTGATTTAACTTTGTTTCAGGAGTCCCCATGGACCAGCTGTGCCAGCACTCTGGCCACTGCCTCAACGTGGGGAACACGCACCACTGCCAGTGCCAGGTGGGTTACACGGGCAGTTACTGCGAGGTGCAGCTGGATGAGTGCGAGTCCAGCCCTTGCCAGAACGGAGCCACCTGCCGGGATCACCTGGGCGGATACCAGTGCGAGGTAAGCTGGGGGCCTGCTAGGAAGAGGCCTAAATACTTAGGGCAGAGTGATACAAAGGAATCAGAAGAAACCAGAAACACATGCAAGTAGTAGGTTACCTTCAGAAAGGAGATAAAAGCAACCTGCACCTGGAAGGAATTTTTAATTTGGCTGTAGCAGAAACAGTTCTCCTGAGAGGTTTTTAAGACTGAATTAAGAGGTCTGATTGGAAGGAGCTGTGGTTGATGAGCATTTGAAGTCTTTGTGTCGTTGGAGAGGGGGTTCTCATCTGGAAAGACTTTTTGCCTGAGGTGTGGTTTATATTAAAATATTTGTAACATGTATTAAAGGAATATTGTATTTTCCCTGTTGGATGGGCAAAGTATCCCTTGCCTCTCGGGGAGGGAAATGCCTTCCACTGCTTTCTGTTTCCTACAGCTGATGCCGAGAGCAGTGTAGGCCATGAGATTATGCTACATCAACCTTCCTAAGCTTTTCAGAATGGTAGAACACCTTGGAAGCCCATGCCCAGACAGAAAGGATGAGTTTTATGTAAACCTTAAGCCAAAACTACCAAGCCAGTTTCAGTGCTAGAAGGTATCAGGATCTGATCTGCTCTGTTTTGCAGCAATCAAATCACTCGAATTCAAATTTGCAGTGGGCTGTCGAGTGTCACACGGTCGAGTTGTGTGCTTAAGCTGCTGGCTGTGCAGCCCTTGAAATCACTTGCAGTTGTTCATCTACAAAGGCAGTCCTAATCTGCCCCATTGAGGGCTCCTCTCATCTGTGTTAGCCTTTCTGAGATGTCTGCTAATGTATCTGTTAGAAGAGTATTCACACTTATTTCTTTGCTGGCAGTGTGTGGCTGGATACCAGGGTGTCAACTGCGAATATCAAGTGGATGAGTGCCAGTTCCAGCCCTGCCAGAACGGAGGGACATGCATCGACCTCGTCAATCATTTCAAGTGCTCCTGCCCACCAGGAACTCGGGGTATGAAGCTCAGCAATTAAGTGAATGTTACAAGAGGGAATTTTCCTCTCTGGCTACTGGTTTCATGAGACACAGTCTAAAGGGAATGCATTATGTTCTTTGAAGAATGTTCCCAAAGTACACTGAATCCCTTGAGATACATATTTTCTCTTTAAAAATAAATGCTGCTTTTTCCCCTGCTTTTAATTTTTTTCTTTTAAAGGAATAGGTCGTGGCAGTGTCCCTTGGGAATGTATGATCTGTCTTTGGCAATGTGGATGCATGAGATTGCTGTTAAGGTCTCTCCCAAACCTATCTGTTTTGATATAGTAAATCCAAGGTTTCTTTTTGGCTAAGGTGCTATGAATTAAATAGGAAACTTTCTTCGTTTTTGCATAATTTCCAATGTCCTTTACTTGCTTAAATTTTTGCCCTTCATTGTCCTCTGTCCTGGAGTCTTTTGTGGAAAATAATTTGAGTGTCTTTAGGCTGCCTTAAACTACTTCAGCAAATTCAAGCTCTTTTATTAAAAGCTCCTTAGGAAAAAAAAAAGTAGTCCATAGTTTATATCAGTGGTTTTCAGTAAGCATGATTCCACAGCCTGTTTATTGTCATGTTTCTTGAAACATAGCCTTCCCTGTTCTATCTGACCTATGAACCTGGCTTCTGCCTTTGAAAATATTCAGGATTTCGCATTTTAACCCATCAGTGAATGCTTTCTCACTTTATGTTCTTTTTTAAAGCTTATTTCTCAAGTCAGTTAAAAATTTTACATTCCTCTGAACTTTTTCTTTCTGACGTGTGTCATCTTCAGAATGTCAGATAGAACTAAATTCTTGGTTCATAAAGTAAATTTAAGTACAATTATAAAATAATGTATTTGCCTGCTGCCCATGCATATTACCAGTTCATTCACTCTAGTGTGGCTCTCAGCACATCTCCCCACTCTGGAGAAGTGTTTATTTCATTATAAGTCATTGCACTACCAATTCTTCATGTATTGTNAAGAAAAAAAAAAAGGCAAAGAAAGCGCTATAAAACAAAACCAGAAACAAACCTGCTTTTTAGGTCCCTGCATCCAAGAGTGTATTTATGTACCAGTATCTGCACTGCCAGAATTTCTGTATTCCACTAAATCCCCCACCCTCCTTTCAGAGGTTCTGAGTGTACTGCTTTTAATCCTTCAGTCTTTCTTTGTTGAGATTAATTACTTTTTGGATGTGACAGATTTATTTTTTTTGTAAATGAAAGGAATTGGAGGAGATTTGATACAATTGTTTAGAATAGTAAAACTTAGCTTTTGTCCCTGGCCCACTTTGAAATGAATACTTTACTGATGCCAGTATAAGCATCCTCCACATTTAGGTGACTGATTTTACTTGCCCTGGTTGGAACAACAGTAATAACAGACAAAACGACTTGCTCAGCTTTCCTTCTCTGTCCCTTTGTGTCTGTTATACCGTGCACTGAAGGCAGAACCAGCACCTTGTCCCTTGAAAGGAAATCCCACAGGGAGAAGAAATCGCCCTCCCTGGCTGGTGGTGAGGGTTCACTGTAGGTCCCCAGAAGCCAAACTGGAGGAATCAGTGTTTTATCAGAGCTGCTTTTCTGTTGGTTTGTTGTAGCTTGTTTGAATGCTGTTGATACAAATGCTCTTTGCCCAGTTCCAGGGTTGCCTAAAGTGCAGGGCCTGGTGGCAGCTCGCGGCCTTTCAAGGACAGCACGGGGCTCCCAGGCCCTGTTCAGTCTCAGGGCTAAATTAAGTGCATCTTTTTGGGCTTGGTTTGGTTTTGTGTTTTTAATTATGCCCTTAAATTGAGTCAAATATGAAAGCTGCTAAATACCAGTATGGCCTAGCATTGAGGGCAGCCTGGATGTAAAACACATGTACCCTAAGCCTGCTCTGAAGCTGGCTGTCTGCAGAGGGTATGGAATGTATTAAGCTGGGATCTTTACCTGATTATTTCAGGGACTGTGTGTGACATGGCCTTAAAACTTGATGAGCAGTGTAGGAAAGGCAGCCATGGCACCGTATCCTCAAGCTGTCACGTTTTCCTGTGTTGCCAGGCCGTTTCTGTGAGGAGAATGTTGACGACTGCATTTCAGACTCAGGAGTTCCCCGCTGCTTCAACGGAGGGCAGTGCATTGACCAGATCGGGGGCTACAGCTGCCTCTGTCCTCAGGGCTTTGCAGGAGAGCGGTGCGAGGGGGATATCAACGAGTGCCTCTCCAATCCTTGCAACCCTCGGGGGAGCCTGGACTGTGTCCAGCTGAGAAATGATTATAGGTGCATCTGTCGTAGTGCTTTCACTGGTGAGTAGTCATAAACATGCTTCCAATTTCATAGCAGTATCTTGAGAAATGGTAGTTCTTTCCCTTTCTGGCAGTGGTGTTATCTCGTTACTTCCCTTCACAATGTCTGATTGTTTCCCAACAACATGTTTCAATTTTTAAACCAGTCTTTCTTTTAAACCTTCAAAGAAATTTGGCTTCCAGAGCTGTCTCAGACAAAGGAATCTCCTGAGACACTTGGCTTCCAGGACTTTTCTTTCCCTGTGATACTTTTCTTGCCTTCATAATTTCACATTTCTAATATTGAAAATGCAACAGTTCATGTGTCAGCTTCTCCATGGCTTTTCCTTTTGCAAAGCAGCATGTGCGTTTTCTCTATAAATCAGTGTCATGGTATCATAATCAGCTTTTGGCCTTGTTTTCTACTCCTTGCTGTCTTTCCTCCTTATGTTGGTGATGTGATCAGGATGGAGTATTCTGTGCATAGACAGGCTGTACATTCCTAGCTTGGTGATCTTTCCACAATCCAACTCTGAATCACAACTTTGCAAGAATTTCACACTGTGCAGACTTATGTCTCACTCTCCCTAGATCTCCTCTTTGTTAGTATTGCTGCTATTCTGCTTTCTGCCTCCCACTGGGCTTAAGTTTGGTCTAATAGTCTCCAGATGTGTCTTAACTTTCAGCTTTCCATTTTCCATGTCAGTTTAACTTCTTATGCATTCAGTTTTCCTCCATTAAAACCTTTTACTTTCCCTGCTTACCAGTGACTTTCCCTGCTTGATTTACCAGCAGTTTTTTTTCTCATTTTTTCTTAAAATTTAAAGATGCTGTGATTTTCCACTAAATTTGTGAGTTTCAGATGCAAAGAAATCACAAAGGCATACATTTGAAGAATTCATGTAATAGTTTTGAATGCATTACTTAGACTGCCAAAAGAAGTTCCTAGAAGAGTGATGTATGAGGGGAGTGGAGCTGGTAGGACACTGGTGCAGGCAATCAAATGGGTTTATTTTAAGCCTGTCTGTTAAGGTTGCTTTTATGAATTATGCTTCATGTGGCTTCTGACCCTCATGGAAGGGTTGCTGGAACTTGTGATGTGGGGAGTGCAGGCCTGCTGCACCCCAGGAGGAGCAGGGAGAGCTGCTGTGTCTCAGACATGAAGTCTGTCTGGAAATATTAGGCACAGAGGGGGAGCCTGCTTCCTCCTCTAGCTGTCTGTCTTCTGCGCATTCCACATTGACCCTTCTGCCTGGGAGGGGACGGGGTGGCTTTGCTGTGGTCTGTGGCTGGTAGGATGCCAGGACTCTGTGGGCCATCCTGCCCTGTCTGCTCCTGTCTGCAAAGTCTTGGCTGCACATGTCTGCAGACTTCTATTAATGTTTTCCTAGGGGGTCCAAGTCATGCTTAGGTCATCCCCATCTTTTAGAAGTCTGGTGTCAGTTTGACTCGGGGAGCTGCTGCAAAGCTGATCAGTGCAGTAAGGCCTCTGGCTGGCTGATCAGTCTGAGGAGACTCTGCTTGGTTCTCCTATTCACTCGTGGTGCATCTGGTTCTGAGAGTTGTTCATTCATGTTACAGTGTGATTTTCCCTTAGACTCATTGAGCATCTCCTAAAAAGTAAAGTCTTAGGAACCCCCAAACTGGTGTGGTACATCACTTGCAGCCTCTGTGCCTGGCTGACTTGGAGGTGACAGTAGCAAATTCTGTCTTTGTGCCGTGTTGTGTGTGTTCTTGAGGAGGCAGACAAGGTCAGCTGCCTCCAAATACACCTTGTGGATTCTAGGGTTGTGCCTTCCTCTTTCATTGCTGAGGCAGCTACATAGAGACCACATGCTATCCAAAGAGATGCTCCCTCACTTTATGGAGAGGAAAGTCTCACTGGAATGCTCAGCTCACTGGTTATTCACAGGAGTGTTTTGCTTTTTGGAGTGAGCACACACACATTTCCCTGCTCTCCTGTCCCTGTGCCTCCATCCCAGGTCGTCACTGTGAGAGCGTGATAGACGTGTGTCCCCGGAAGCCCTGTCAGAACGGCGGTACCTGCGCTGTCGCCAGCAATATGCCCGATGGCTTCATCTGCCAGTGTCCTCCGGTAAGCACCGTGTCCTCACGCTGCACTGCCTGCCTCAGCTCCACAGTTCTCTGGCTAGACCCTCACTGGTTCACTGTAGGTGAAGACTGGACATTCTTTATCCACATCCCTTACTTTATCTACTTAGCAGGGAAATCCAGGGCTTCCAGATGCCCTAAGAGAGTGATGCTGCCTCTTGTTACCCCAAACAAGCCAATGGGCTTTTTTGTCTTAAACCTAGCATTAAATTACAACTTTCTTTTTGCAGTCGTGTGTTTTCTGTGCTTACTGAAAGGTTCCCCTTGGTTGTGGCTCTTCTAGGCTATTTTCAAAATGTAACAGAGCCTTGTGATTTCCTAGTTTATCTATGAGGTTAGGTCCAGAAAGTCATGGCTCGAGCAATGAGGCTAGAGGAATTACAGGGGAGAAGGGGTTTACCCTTGACACCTTGCCTCCAGTCGTCAGAGTGTTAAAGAATAAGTTATGAGACTGATTGTTTTGCCTTTTTTTTCCACCCTGTAGGGTTATTCTGGAGCAAAATGCGAATTCAGCAGCCACAGTACTTGTGGACAAGTGAAATGCAAGAAGGGGGAGCAGTGCATCCAAACATCTTCTGGTCCACGGTGCTATTGCCCCAAGCTGTCTGTGGGAGAGGAATGCCAGACAAACCCGGGTTGTGCCAGTGCCCCCTGCCAGAATGGGGGCAGCTGCCACCCTCATTCTCAGCCTCCTTACTATTACTGTCAGTGCCCTGTTCACACCCAGGGCAGCCACTGTGAACAGCCCGTAACTTTCAGCCCGGAGCCACGAGGATGTCTGGATTCCCAGTGTGCAGAAAAAGCCAGGGATGGCTATTGTGATGAAGACTGTAACACTCATGCGTGCCAGTGGGACGGAGGCGACTGCTCCCTGACAATGGAGGATCCTTGGGCCAACTGCTCCTCCTCACTGCGCTGCTGGATGCTTTTCAATGGACAGTGTGACGAGTTCTGCAACACGCCCGAGTGCCTGTTTGACAACTTTGAGTGTCAGCAAAATAGCAGGACATGCAAGTAAGGCTTGATGCTGAGAACATTTTCTCTGTGTGACTAACATAGCTCCTGCCTGCTGCTCCCTTCTCTTCCATTGTTTCTCTTGCTGTCCTTGCTGAAAGCTTGGCATCAAGGAGTTTCTGCTGCTTTGTGTACTTCTCGTCTCTTTTTGGGATTTGTGTGCTGTGCACTAAGTCGATAACCTGAACAATGGTAATGTGTTAACCTGCTTGATGGATGTGCCCTGCTTTCCCTGGAAATGTAAATAGGAGGCATTTCACCTTGTACTAGATTTTAATAGTACTGCCTGCTACCCTGAATTTTGCTGCATACCAGCAATACCTGTATTTTAATCCCAGCTGTGTTTGCTACCTCTGAATGTGTTTTCTAGCTTGTTTGTAGCGGCACTTCTTTCTCTTCAGTTATTTGTGACAAATGCTACAGCTTTGCAGTGATGGTTCTCCCTTGGTGAGGCAGGAGGTGTTAGATATCTTAGTAAACAGAATAAGCAGATCTCTTACACTTTTTCCAGAATTAAATCATGGGTTCTCAAGGTGTTCTGTGCTTTGTATTTTTACCCTCTCAGGCTGCAAGCTTATCCTGGGGTTGTATTTCTTCTCCTTATATCCTGATTATGAGTGTTATTTTGCCTTGAATGATGATGAAGAGTGTAAGAGCTGGGCCCCTAGACTGCAGGTGTGCTGTGCAGAGTGTGTCAGTCCTGTGTGCTGCCTGTAACCCTGTCACTGCTGCAGGTATGACAAGTACTGTGCAGATCACTACGCAAACGGGCGCTGTGACCAGGGCTGCAACAGCGAGGAGTGTGGCTGGGACGGCCTGGACTGCGCTGGGGACAAGGCCGAGAAGCTGGCAGAAGGCACCCTGATCATCGTGGTCCTGATGCCCCCTGACGAGCTGCTGGGGGATGTCCGCAGCTTCCTGCGCACTCTGGGAACGCTCCTGCACACCAACCTGAGGATTAAGCTGGACTCCCAAGGGAACCCCATGGTATTCCCATACTATGGGGAGAAATCGGCAGCGCGGAGCCGCCGATCACTCGTGGTTGTTCGCAAGCACAGAGAACTGGAGCAAGAGGTCATTGGGTGAGTGGATCACTTTGTCTCCCACTGGCCTTGTTGTGCTCGTAACTCTTGCTTGTGGTTGTGTGAGGCATTCTAGACTTTCTAGGGCTGTAGATTGTTTTTTAAATGGGAAAATGTAACACTATTGCAACTGCCTGGTTCAGTGTTGGGGTAGAAGGATTAACGTAAAAGGCTGCTGCAGCTTAACCTAGTGCTTTGGCCTAAGTTTCTGTCACTGACTTCTGTGCCCTCTTACTGTGTCTCTGCAGCACCAAGGTGTTCCTGGAGATTGACAACCGCCAGTGTGCAGAGGATTCAGAGCAATGCTTTCACAACACAGAAGCTGCTGCAGCTCTCTTAGCTGCTCAGGCCATCAAGGGCATGTTGCCCTATCCTTTCGTGTCTGTCCAGAGTGAGTAATTGCAGAGGAAAAATTGCTTATGGAGGGAGGCAGTCAGCAAATTTGGGGCTTGCAAAATACTCAGATTATTGATCATCATCTTCTTGTGTCTCACTGTTCAGTATGGTTTCTGGGAGCTAACTTGATTGTCCCCAGTTATAGGGGTGTGTTTGTGCAAAGTGCACAGAGGGGACATCTGGTTAGTAAGATAGAACATTTAATTAAGAACCCAGTCATTTTAATACTTGAAGAATCAGTAATCTGCCATGCTACAGCACTGCAGTGGTGATCTCTGCGCTGAAACCATTCATGTGCTTTAAGCCATGAATTCAGTGGAAAAGGTGCCATTTAGAGAGAAAGGCTGGGAGGCATTCCTCAGTCCAGTCTACCAGATGTTTTCTCCTCTGACAATATGTAATCTCTTTGATTTCTGCTCCCTCTCCCTCAGTCTGACGCTCAGCTGCAAACTTGTACTAGATTGGCATTATTGCTTTTCCTAGTGGGGTCATGCTTGTATCTCCATGTAGATCAGCTCTCTCTATGCTGAGGGTGGCTGGAGGAAGGAACAAGGTCTTTGGTTCAGCAGCCATATACTCTAAAATATACTTGGAGAAACCAGACCAAGAGAAGTCAAAAAGAAGTGATATGTACTTAGAACAGTCTCAGTGAAGCCTAAACTCTCTGTAGAGACAATATGCTCCCTGTGGGAAGGACTGTGAGAAAACAGAGTCTGTAGATTGAAGATTGGTGTCTCCACTTTGTTAATCACACTATATTTTAACTGGAATTTTTAGGTGAGCCCTTGTTACCACCAAAGACCCAGCTGCTTTACCTGCTTGCTGTGGCAGCTTTGATCATCCTGCTAATCCTTCTCTTGGGTGTGATGATGGCGAAGCGGAAGCGCAAACATGGTTCTCTGTGGCTCCCAGAGGGATTTATCCTGCGCAGGGATCCCAGTAACCATAAACGCAGAGAGCCCGTTGGGGAAGATGCTGTTGGACTCAAGTAAGTTTACATTTAGGCCGCTGACATTCTGTTTATTAGTGGCTTAGAGGATTTTGAGGATGTCTGATATATGTTTCATTAAAGGCACTTAACTCCATAGAGAAAGCTTCCTTTTAAGCTAGAATTTCTTAGGCTATTCCTCTAAATTTTAAAACATCTGGTTTGGACAGAACAATTTTAATTAGCTGTCATGTATAAAATGCCAGCAAGGAACCTTATCTCCTGGTTTTGTTTGGCTTTCTGACACTGAGCAGTATAGATCAGCAGCCGGGTAGTGTTTGCCTAATTTTCTCCTGGAAAATAGGTTAGACATTTTTAGGCTGACAGATAACAACAAACTGCTAATATCTCTAGCTCAATGCATCAAAAATGTGACTCAGAAATAATGGAAAGTTTCAAAAGTTTTATGCAGTTTTGGCTTTCCACTGAATTAAACAACTTTGTAGTTCTAAGTGCATTTAATGCCACTGTTGGCTGCCTGAAATTTTTAATTTCTTGGTTCCTCTGTTTGTAAGCTACCAAATTTACAAGCCCCCTGCTGTTAGTCTCTGCAGGGTAAGTAGCAGTAGTAGCACCTGCTCAGCCTGCAATGTGATTTGTCCTCCTTGTTTGTCAGAAATCTGTCAGTCCAGATACCAGAGGGTAACCTGGCCGATCCTGGGACAACTGAGCACTGGGCAGGTGATGGTGGGCCTCAGCCAAAGAGAGCTAAGGTAAGGAGCTCCAAGACTTAAATACCATCTGAAACTGTTGTGAGACAAACATCTGCATTAACTTCCCTTGCTCAAAACCTCCTTTGGCCTAGGGATTTGTAATATATTATTAGTGGTATCTGAGGAGCAAATCCTCGGGTTAACACTGCCACCACAGGCTGGTGGAGAAAGAACCTTCTGTTCCAGTGTTCCCCCCCTACTGCAGCAAAAGGGACAAGAAGTTAATGTAATGTCTTGCAGTTCAGGCCTGATAATGTATGGTGGGAGTACAAAAGCTGACAATGCCAAGCAGAAGCAAATGGAGACCACCATTAGCTTAAAAGAAAACAAAACCCCCTAAAACAACAAGAAAGCAAACAAAAAACCAAAACACAACAAAAATCCCCACGCAAACCCCAAGAAACCCTGCCAAAACTAAGAACAGCCCGAGGACTTTCAGTGTCTTTGGGCACTTGATGAGTATTTTGAAGCAACTGCTTGTTTCGTGTGCCCAGGCTGAGGACCAGGCCTTGCTGCCAGAAGGTGATGAGCAGATAGACCAGCGCCAGTGGACACAGCAGCACCTGGAGGCAGCAGACGTCTGCGGGAGCACCTCACTCGCCCTCACACCCCCTCAGGCAGATCAAGAAGTGGATGTTCTGGATGTCAATGTCAGAGGGCCAGGTCAGTACTCGGAGTGTCTGTGTGTCCTGCCAGCCACCCACCAACCTCCCCTGTCTCCAATGGCTGGGACTGCTAATGTTCAAAATTAAATGGAGTATGCAGGAACACCAGCAGAAATGTTGCGGTGCTCAGGGAAAGCACAGGGTGCACTCCAGAAAAGAAAGCTGGGAAGGTTAAACTATGGTCTGTAGTACATGGAATATCATGTAGCCGGGAGAAAAAGAGTTCACTTAGCAAACAGCTGTAGAATCTCATTTATAATAGTGTGTACCTAAGCGATATTGTCAGAAACTTTGAATGCATAATTGTGCTGGAAATAACCCCCAGTTTCTCCAGTTGGATCACTGCAGAGATCTATGCCAGACTTTTCTAAGGACCAACTTAGCAAATTTTATGAGGTATCTGTTATCAGTTATGGAAGCAAGGATGGCCTTTTCCTGAATAAGATGACTTTTTGGCAGATAGTCTACCCTCATTGGCAGTGTGTGAGGTGTCTGTCGTGGAACAGAGTAGCAATGCAGCAAGATTGTTCATGAATTTTTTTATTCCTCGATTTATATCTTCAGCTTATGATGATCAACTCATTGAATTCATACCATGTCTGTGGACTTTGAAGGTTTCTTTAACATGCAGACAGGCTTGCTCTCCCTCAGTCCCAAATGACTAGGTGCTCTGGGAACCCTCTCCTGCTTTTTATGAGTGTAGTACTAAAGCTGTATAAGCTGGTAAGGGACTGGGTGCGTCATCTGGTAATAAGTGGTCTCTGGGTTCTGCGAGGAGACAGTTGACCAAGAACTTTATTCTGGTTGGAAGAGCTGCAAACATGGCTCTTGTTCATATGCAGAGAGGTGATGCTGACGATATTGCTGCAATTCCTTTTTTTATTGAGTTTTGTGGGAATACTTCCATGCAATTTAAGGATGACTGGACCCATTCTCTTAGTTCCTTTCTATTGTCTTTTCTGCTCATTGACCCGTTAGCTCTCCTAAATGCAAAGAGAAGGAGGGATTTTTGTGTAACGAGTGTGAGAACATAAACCATCGGTTTCTGCCAAATTTAAGCTTTTCTTTATTTCCCCTATTGAAACTTCTAGTTGTGCGGCAGGGTAAAAGCTTTCCAAGTGCAGGCAATAATGTTCTTAAGACTCCAGACTGCTTATTTTCATGTTCACCCAAAGCTTTGTCCAACAACAGCAATGAAATAATACTGACCTGTGGGTAGTTTTCCTGCCATCCAGATACAATTGTGAAGCTTGCAGCAAGCTGCTCTAAGTTATTTCTCTCTGTGGCGTCAGAAGCAAGCAGCTGTCAGGGGCAGAAATAATTTTAAAAGTCTGAGAGATGTTGGAATAATGGGTTAGTAAGAAGGGGTAGGCTTCCTCAAAGTTAATGTGGCTGTTTCTCTGCCTTGGCTACCCTCACTTTTTCAGGCAGATGGAAAAAATGGGCCCTTCTGAGAGGTAGTTCCCCTCTGTCCCAAGAAGTCTGAGAACTGGAGGGTTCACACCCCAGTAATGCTTTGCTGCCCCTAATTAATTACAAAGGGTGTTCAGGCTGACTGACTTGAGTGCAGGTGTCTGGGCTGGAGCCATCTGAAGCTGGGTGAGTTAGATCCTGGCTGCAGGTGCAGGTTGAACAGTAGAGATCTCTTCTAGAGAGAGAAGAAACACCTTGGTATACCAAGGGTTTGTTCCCTCTCTTAACCCAGCACCTTCTGCAGTCTCTCAAATTTAGGGGGATCCAAGAGCTCCAGTGTCCTCCAGAAGCATTGCCTAGAGGTTTTGCCTGTGGGTTCCTTACATCCCAGCTTTCAGTACATTATACCTGACCTTCAGGTGTACCTGTCTGGTGAACTCCTGACTTTGCTTTCTCACTCTGCATTTTACGTGTACTCAGGGGCTGTCCTGCTGAAAGACAGCAGACACAAGAGTTTTCATAAAATGCTGCCACCACCTTTGTCTCCCCATGCTACTCTTTTACTGTGTCCCCCAGAGCAGTGAGGACATTCTTTTCACTGGAGTTATTGTGAGTGTGTAACCAGGGAAACGCAATTATAGGCATAACTGGTAACACCACCTATAATTAAAATTTATGAACTGTCCCTATTATATGCCCCTCTTTTTTTAAATTAGTAAAACTTCAGTGGTTTTAGACTGGAATTTTCCATGCTGGGTGTCTGCCTCCAGCTGGATGCTTTTGGGTTCTTTTCCAGCTCTTTGAGAGAACAAGCTGGAAGGGAGGAAAAAAGACATTGTGTCCACAGTTTTTTTTTCTCTAGTAGTCCATCAAGCACTTAATTGTGACTGTCTAGCTGGATGTGCTTTTGCTAGCCTCATAAAACCAACCGTGTGTGGCTAACTTGCAAGGCTCTGAAATGAGCTGCACGTACCTGAGAAACTTTGTGGAGGGTGGCAGCTAATTATTCCAAGGATTTAATGCTGTGCTATAGCTGTGTCCCTGTGGAGCAGCTAGGCATGATTGTCCAGGACAACTGCAGTGATTGAGCAAGCCAGACCTACCCTGCGAGTGGTTTTTCCCAGAGCTGTGGTGCTGGAGAAAAGGAAAGCTCCTTTCTGTGCTCTGTCTCTCTGCTCTTTGTGTTGTGGCAGTACGGAGGAGACCACAACCTGACTGGAATACTGAGGAGTGTTCATTTGGGACAAGGGAGCAGAGCCAGCAGTGGGAGGGAGAAGCACAAAAGGAGGTATAGCTTTGGAGAGGAGGAGAGAGGGTCTATAGACAGGACTGGATCTTGGAACTGAACCCGGGCCCATACGTCAACACTTCACTGCAATCCAACAGATCCTGGGAAAGGAGCCGAGTGGAAGGCTGTGTGTCCTGTGCTGGTGAGCCACTAGGAGGAGTGTGCATGCTGCTGGAGCCTGGGCAGAGCCTGCTCCTCCCTGTGCCCCGGCTGGAACCGTAGATTTCTAGAAAATTTTGGAACTGTCCTAAAGCAGAGAGACAGGAAGGCTTAGTGGTCAGAAGTTGGGAAATGGGAGCAGGGCATTAGAGCTCTGTGTGTTACTTTCAATAGGAGATATCACCTTGTTTATGTGCACAGAACCCCAGTCTGGCTTTGTGCAGTGCCCTGTGATTGAGAGCTGTGGAGGCAGAGAAGCTGCTGTTTGTCCCCTGCTTGCCTGTGGGATAAATCAGGTACTTGCTGAAAAGATTGTGGTGTATTTCTGCTAGTGAGCTCCAGTGGAGCGATTAGCACAGAGTGTGGTTCACTTCTCCTGCCGTCTCAGTCCCTCTTATGCTTCAGGTGCCTCTGAAGGGTGTGCAGTAAAGCAGGAAAATCAGTAAGGAAGCATCACGGTCTACAGCTGCAGTCTTTGGGTTTAAGTAGCAAATATCGTGTAACATCCAGAGGCTGCTGAAACTGAAGCACTTGGCATTTTTATGGGTTGCTGAAAATATGTTGAGGTGTTTTAAATCTTAATTATCCTGCATCAAGGAGGGTGTTAACAAAGGTGAAAAATCAGCAGCATGAGGTGATCATCCTGCTCTGTCCTCTGATCAGCAGAGGGGGAGATTCATCCAAGGGAGCTAAGCTAAATTAGAAGTTTGGAGGAGCCTTTCTCCTTCCACTGACGGTGCAGGGATCCTGGTTGGACAAGTGTGACTTCAGCCTTTGTGGACATGCCATCAATGCGAGCCCATCACTAGAGGCTTGAGGGGAGAGTAAGAACAGTATCTCCTACAGTACCCGGATGGTGTGAGAGTATTCATCCTGGGGCATTTGTCAGCTTTGAGTGCTTGACTGTCACAGCTTCAGGGTCCTTCTCACGATAACCTTGCTGTATATAGGAAGGCTTTTGTCTGCATTTCACATCAGGTTAATATCTGAAGTGAATGTCACCAATGTCACCAGTAATCAGTGGCTAGTTGTTCAATAATTTTTCCTTCAACTGTTTCTTTTCCCCAGGGATGTGACTAGAACATCTGTGTGAACAGTTATACTTAGTTGTCAGACGACTTTAGTTTTTATAGTCTTTGCTTCTCTTTTGGAATTCAGCTAGCCTTTACTTTTTGTGGAAGTTTTCCAATTCAGCAGCAAAGTTTGTTTTTGTCTTACAATGATCTTAGTCTTTAGAGGAATATCTTAAGTTCTTTTGGGGTTGCAGTAGGTACTAATGTCCTGCTTGGAAGGAAAACAACTTGCTAACTCTGTTGGGCTTTAAGAAAAGAGAACAGGTCTGGGTTAAAGCAACCAGAGGGATTGTCTGTAGCTGTAGGTGCTCAAGGGCGAGGCATTGTGGGAAGGTTTCCATGCCTTTGCTTCACTGCCAGGTTACTATATCACCATCTCCCCCACTGCAGATGGATGTACTCCGCTGATGTTGGCGTCTCTGCGTGCCGGCGGCTCCGACATCAGCGAGGATGACGAGGACGGGGAAGAATCCTCAGCAAACATAATCACGGATTTGATCTACCAGGGGGCCAACCTGCAGGCACAGACAGACCGCACTGGGGAGATGGCTCTGCACCTGGCAGCCCGTTACTCCAGAGCCGACGCTGCCAAGCGGCTCCTGGATGCCGGGGCGGATGCCAATGCTCGGGACAACATGGGACGGACGCCCCTGCACGCAGCCGTGGCTGCTGACGCCCAGGGGGTCTTCCAGGTATGGCCATTGGACAACTCTGCACTCTGTAATTATAGGAGCCTGCCCAAGCTGTGCTCTGTTCACTCACAACCCTGCTCTCGTGCCTTCCACAGTGTGGTGGCCAGGCAGAGCTATTTTACATCCAGTTTCCTCGGGTATTCATAGCTTGAAGAACTCAGCGTGCATAAATCATCTGGCATGTATTAATTTGGCGTGTTTGCCCCTGTCACCTATTTTCTGGGTGCTTGCATTTCAGTGCTCAGGCTGCTTTGTCATTGTTAAATTTCTCTTGAGCTTCTGCCAAATCCTCAGTTTTGGTCTGTAGTGGTATTGAAAAACTCTGTCTTCCCCTGTTGTCCAGATCCTGATCCGTAACAGAGTGACAGACTTGGATGCTCGGATGAATGATGGGACGACCCCATTAATTCTGGCTGCACGTCTGGCTGTGGAAGGGATGGTGGCCGAGCTCATTAATTGCCAGGCTGATGTCAATGCTGTGGATGACCACGGTAATGTGAACACCATGTACCAGGTTGGGCAAATATTTGGCATGGTTTGAGCAGGGAGGGGTGGGTTCTGCTCTCCCAGAGTGGGGGCTGTTCATGAATTCTGTAGCTAAATCACACACTGGGCTCTCCTGCAAAGTCCCCCAGTGGTAATAAACTAGAGGCTGCTGCACAGTGGCTTGGTTACACAATCCTGGAGGAGAAGCAAAACTGCTCCTTGGTTTGTTACTGAAGTTGTTGGGTTTCCCTGCAGGTAAATCTGCTCTTCACTGGGCTGCTGCTGTCAACAACGTGGAAGCAACACTAGTACTGCTGAAAAATGGAGCCAACAGAGACATGCAGGATAACAAGGTACAGTGTGGGGGTGCTCAGCGAGCCTGTGCTTCCTAACTCAAAGCATCTCTTTGCTGTTGGTAGTGAACTAAGTTCAGATTTTCTAAACTGGGTGCTCAGTGCAGGTGTTGCAAACCCAGACTGTGACTGGAGTTCTCCCCAAGTGCTAGATGTCTTACAGGGTTTCTGATATGGGAGAGCAGCTCTCTTCCTTGTCTGGCCAAGTGCTGGGTATCGATGCTGTCCTGCATTCCCTGCAGGGAAGGAATGCAATACACCATCAGTGGTGTGTGAGAGCAGCAGGTGAAGTGCTGCTGGTGTCAAACAGCTGGATTCCAGTTAGCAGAGAGAAAGATATCTGGCAGCACAGCAGCAGTTGTGTCCTGTCACATTTCCAGGGATCTCAGTGCAGGGTGGATATGGGGGACAAGCCCCTCTGTATGACAGACTGTCTGCATTGTGCACGTTTTCTGTAGCTTCACAATTAGTTTTTGCTGTGTCTTAGTCCTTGATTTCTCTCCTCTGCCTAAAGTTTCTTTTTTGGATTCTTATGTATTGCTCAGTGGATTTTAGAGCTACCAACAAGCTGCAGTTCCTTACTGGGCTGTACTTTTGTACCTTTCCTTCAAAGGGAGCAATGGGAAAAAGGCAGCAAGTGCTTTCATGGTTCCTCCAAGCATCCAGGGCACGATAGTGCCCTTCCTGGTGGGATTGTTCAGCCTGTGCTCCACTGGTGTGTGTGAAATTATGTGTAATCTGCCTTTTTCAGTGGGCACCTCTCAGGGTGGGTGGGCCTTGGAGACTGTTAATGTGACACTGCATTCCACAGTGCTTCCCAGGCTGCCGCACCAAAAGGGACTGTGAGCTGTACATCAGTCCCCCCACACTGAAGCTGCTAAAATATTTACTCTCTGTCTTTCCAGGAGGAGACTCCACTCTTCCTTGCTGCTCGGGAAGGCAGTTTTGAAGCTGCAAAAATCTTGCTGGACCATTTTGCCAACCGAGACATCACGGACCACATGGACCGGCTGCCCCGGGACGTGGCCCAGGACCGGATGCACCATGACATCGTGCAGCTCCTCAATGAGTACAACGTGGCCCACAGCCCCGCCGGGCACCCCGGGGCCATGCTGAACTCTGCCCTTTCCCCAGTCATCTGTGGCCCCAACAGGTCCTTCCTCAACCTGAAACATGCTTCTCTAAGCAAGAAGTCACGAAAACCAAATGCCAAAGGCATGCCCACCAGCCTCACCAAAGATGCAAAGAGGAGAAGGAAGAAGTCCCTCAGCGAGGGCAAAGGGCAGTTTTCGGAGAGCTCAGTGACCCTGTCACCGGTGGATTCCCTGGAATCGCCCCATGCTTTTGCATCTGAACCAACCTCTTCTCCTGTGATGCCGTCACCAGGGGTGCTGCACTCATCGCCCAGCTCGCTGCTGACCGCTCCATCGGTGCAGGCTGCGCACACCATGTCCTTCTCCAACCTCCACGAGATGCAGCCCTTGGGACGTGGGTCCAGCACGGTGCTCCCGTCTGTCAGCCAGCTGCTCTCGCAGCACAGAACCACCCCTCCCAACACTGGGCTTGGCAGGCTCCGGCCAGGCAACGTCTCCACCGAGTGGATGAACCGCATGGAGGTGAACGAGTCCCAGTACAATGAGATGTTTGGCATGGTGCCCCAGGTGATGCATGCCCACCCCAGTGTTTCACAGCAGAGCGGCTTGGTTCAAGCAGACGCGAAGCATCTGGGGGTGTCCAGGGAGTCTTTGCCCCCCATCATGACTTTCCAGCTGGTTCCCAAGGGCAGCATAAACCAGCAAGCACTGCCACAGCAGGCCCAGTCAAACTGCGCTCAGAACATGGCTGGCCCTCTTAGCTCCATGTACCAGATCCCAGATCTAGCCCAGCTGCCCAGCGCCTCGTTCTCCATGGCTGCCATCCCTCAGCAGGACGGGCAGGTGGCTCAGACGGTCCTCCCGGCCTACCACCAGTTCCAGAGCTCGATGGGGAAGTACCCCACACCTCCCTCCCAGCACAGCTGCTACTCCTCGGCCACAGAACGGACTCCTAGCCACAACCGGCACTTACAAGGGGAGCACCCGTACCTGACTCCGTCGCCCGAGTCTCCAGATCAGTGGTCAAGCTCTTCCCCACACTCTGCCTCTGACTGGTCTGACGTGGCAACCAGTCCCAGTAACAACCAGCGCGGGCCAGCGGCCGCTCACATGACGGAGCAGCAGCGGAACAACATGCAGGTGTACGCCTGAAGGCTGCCCAAGGTGCAGCCCGACTAAAGCGGACTCCAGAACTCATGAAGGTCTTCCAGGATGGAAATGAAGAACCATTTTAGTATCCAAGAGTCTTAATGAGCCCAGGATGTTCTTTCGTTGGAGGGACTGTGGTCGCTGTAGACTTGTATGCTTTTATGCTAAACAGAGAACTGTAGAAGCTGGTGATGGAGAAGACCAGCTGGGTCACTTCTAACCAACTCCCACGCACCTTGGATGTGACTGCTGTCTGCACTGGATTCTCCAGTCTGCTTTTAAACGTGTTCCACCATTGCTTTGGGGAGACAGCTCTTCAGCTTAATACATCTTGTGGTCATTTCTCCAGAAATTTAGCCAAAACCAGCTTTGTATCCTTATTTTGTTACTCCTTCTGTTACCCACGTAACCTCTCTCTGAAGCACCTTCTACTAGTTCTCCTCGAGTTCAAGTTGCCTTGTCTTGACACAGCTCAGAGCTGCACCCACGTTCCTAGACCCCCTCCTTCCCTCGTCCACTCTTGCTCAGCAAGCAAGCTGGACCTCCCAAAACACCTGCAGGTCAAGTGACACCTCCTGTCACGCAGCTTCACCCTTTCCTCTTCAAGAGTCTGTCTTGTAGAGACCCACTAACACCCCTTAGCGTTCTCACTGCCTGCTCCCCAGGTATTATGAGATTATATATACATATAGTCTTTTTAGGTTGTTTGTTTTGTTATTTTCCCTCCCGAAAACGCTGGTCTGACCTGGTCTTCCAGCCACGGTGGCCTGTGGGCACATCTCTCCAGTGTTGCATGTCTCTTCCGTGAGACACCCCTGAGCATTTTGACACACTACCCTCCCCGTGCCCCCATCCTGCCAGGAATGTCCATGACTGCCTTCGTGGGCTCCCATGCCAGAAGAGATGCACTGCAACTGATACAGGCCTTTTGGGAAGCTCTTGGGATGAGCACGAGTGTTTCAAAAACTGGTAACACAAGCTCCCCGCCTTCTTGCACAGTAGTCCCCTCCCCTCCATCCAAGGGTGGCTGTGTGTCCTGTCCTCCAGATACCATATGCTGCCTCTTTATGGTAGTATCAAGAAGTGTCAAATATGTGGTTACATGTTTGCGGTGTGTGTCCTTCTGCGTCAGGAACAACATCCAGCCCTTTGGAAAGTGTCCCTTTTTGCTCCAGCCCTGGGTCAGAGCTGCCTCGTCTTCCCCTCCCAGCGCACGGAGGCTGCAGCACTGACTGCCGAGCAGGCTTCCAGCAGCAGGAGCGGCGTGCCAGAAGACAGGAGCTGGGCTGTGGCAGCAGACCAAATAGCTCAGAAACCATTGCCTCCTGCAGTTTGGTTCATGGGTTTGGGGCTGTCCTCTGCTCTCAGCTCCAGCCTGTGTCGAGATTTCCCAGCCAATGTGCCCCATGTGCTCTGTGGGACAGTAGGGCCGCTCATCCTGCGGCTCCCCCGATAGTTTCGGAGTTGTGGAAGCCAGCTGTCACTGACCTTAGACAAACAGCCGCTCTTTCTGCTTTGTCCGCAAGAGTAGCGCTTCTCTGAAGGGCTCCAGACCAGCCAGCAGCCGAAGTGAACATTTGTGGGGATGGTTTGCTCCTACCTCTTCAGGGGAATGCTGCAGACACGTCTTCCAAAGAGCTCGGGGCTGTCGGTTGCTGCCAAAGGACTGAGGGCCACTCCCCTCCGAGCAGGCCATCCAACACCCTACCATGTACAGTATTGTCTCTGGTGTTTCTTTCCATTCTCATCAAGAGTCAAAGTTGCTTTTTTTTTTTTCCCAATTCCACTCAATGGTACATGAAGGCAGGGCCTCAGGAGGAGCTGGTTCCCGGGGCCATCGTTTTGGGCTGAAGTTTTTAATTCTGTGTGAAGTTACTGCTTTTCACGGCACACACAGCGTTCCCCGGCACGCTCGCTGCAGCGTGGCCTCTGAAGTTTAGCTGCAGCCGACTCAGACCTCCAGGGAGGGGCCTGCAGCCCCCGGGGGTCTGTCCAGGTACACGTTTCACTGCAAATAATGAAGTGTTGCTACATCGATGCTAAAGAAACAAAGGGCTTTTGCTCGTTAGCCCCAAATAACCAAGTGCCTTTTAATATATGTGGCTACCTTTTACAAGATGAGTGCTTTCTGTGGAATGAAGCCGGTTCCATGCCTGGCCTGTTAATATGATGGCCCTCTGCCTTTCTTCTCTTTTTTTTTTTTTTAACTACTTGTAAAGATAATATCTCCTTAAGGTGGTATTTTATCTCGTAAGTTGTAGAGTAACCATTCACACAGCATCATTTTCCTATATTAATAATGGAAAATATTTGCTTATTTTTACATTTTTTATAAAAGTCTTTTATGAAAATAGTTGCTGCCAAATGTATAAGCAATTTTTATCCCCAGAATAAAAAGTATGTGCCCAGTGTCTGTGTGCTGCTATTTTCATTTGTTTTCCTGGGTACTGTGGCACAGCCACCGGATTATAATGAATCAGGGGTGCTCTGTCTCAGCACCACATGAACCCCACCACTTCTCTCCACCCAGGGGAGCTGGAAGCAGCCTGGTGTGGGTGTAGCAGATGGATTTTGAGTCTCTTGGTTAGCTGAGAAAGGGGCAGTAACCAGCAGCCAAGCAGCTGGGCATACTGGGAAGGATGGGGAGAGACTGGGATGAGCCCTTTCTTAGGCACTTTGGATGAGAGCTTTCGCTTGCCTGTGGGAGCCAGGGACGGGCATCAAGTCCAACCTTTAACCTGGCGCTGCTGTGTTCACCACTAAACCATCTCCCCAAGTGCCACACACAGATGTTTTTTGAACATTCCAGGAATGGCGACTCTACCACTTTCTGGGCAGCCTGATCCAATGCCTGACTGCCCTTTCATTGAGAAAGTTTTCCCTCATATCCTATCTAAACCTCCCCTGGAGCAACTTGAAGCCATTTCCTCTCATCCTGTTGCTTCTTACCTAGGAGGAGAGTCCAACCCCTACCTGTCTACAGCCTCCTTTCAGGTTGTTGTAGAGAGTGATAAGGTCCCCCCTGAGCCTCCATTTCTCCAGACTAAGAGCATGAAGATATGAGTGATTCTCCAGCCTCTGAAACAGGGAATCACCACTCCTCTGTACTGGTCTCAGGCTTGAAGAGTTTGACTTAAGCAATCAGAGAACAAACTGTCAGTGGCTGCCGTGCTGTATTTGGAGCATGGAGGTGCCGCTGAAGCCTTGGGCTCCACTGGTGCTCACATGGCTGTTTTCCAGCTCTCGCTGTGGCCTCAGATGGAGCCAGTAGCTGAATTACGATGCCGAGCTGGGGTAAAGCTGCTGGGGGCATTTTAAGGGTTTAATATTCAAACAGCGTTGCTCCTTTATCTCCTGGTAGAGCCAGCTGGGCGAGTCCAAACCTCCGGGAGGCATTCATCCATGTTCTCCCACAGCTTGCACATCTGTGCCAAAGTTTAGCGAGCTCTGCCGAGCCCCTGGCACAGCTGCATTGAGTTTACTGGTGCTCAGGCTGAGACTTGAAGCTGTGTCCCCTCGGGACTGCTCGTGCCTCTTCCCCAGCCCGGGATGGCCAGGGGCTTGTGGAAACTTGCTGTGTTGCATCCAAACTGAACCATCCAGGCAGAGAGCTGCGGCATCCCTTATCTAACCGAGGAGCAGTGGAGGAGCCTCAGGCTCTTTGGGGGAGCTTTTTCACGGTTTTTCATAAATCAGGGGTGGAGTCCTGTTTTCTGGGGAGTTGCTGTGTTTGCAGGGTTCCCCTATTGATCGGGTAAGCTGATGTGTCGCAGGTTGTTTCTTTCAGAAGTGATAGCAGGCAGCAGCCGTGTTTGGACACAAGAAGGTTTTACCCCTTGGATCCCAGAGAGTGCCTAGCAAGCAGCAGCAGCTCTATCCCGCTGTGTGGGTGAAGGAGAGGGGTCTGATCCTCCTCCCTCCCCGAGGCAGAAGGCAGACCTGCCTCTGCACGCCAGCATGCAGCTGCTCCTTGTGGGTGTAGCAGCGTTCACCAGCTGCATGTTTCAGCAAATGCTGCCACAGAGGAGATCCCATGGGAGATCCGTGGGGTGTACATGGCTTGAGCCTGACAGCAAGCTCTCCATGTGGGGGGAAGCAGGGCTCAGCTCTGGCTCTGGATCCTCTGCAGCTAGCTGCCTCCTAGATCACACTGATGCTGGTGAGCACCAGGCTCTGAACGGCAGTTCCTCTCCTCTCCACTGGCCTCCACCAAGGGTTTTGGGGAAGGAGAGCCAGGCATTGGCCGGGGCTGGCAGCAGCAGCACTGAGCAGGAGCTGTCAGCTTTGCAGGAGCCACGGGACAGGCAGCAGGATGATCTTTCAAAGCTGCTTTGGTCCATCAGGAGCCAGCAAAGTGACGCTCCAGAGCAGCGTGGTGGCAGCAGGAGCGTGGAGAACTCCAGCTGCCTCCCACAGGTGCAGAGGACACCCCGGGGCGAGGAGCAAGGACCATGGCAGAGAAGGCTGTGCCAGACCTTGCCGAAGGGCTCCAGCTGCTGGGGCCAGGGCCTCATCTCTGTGGCTCCATCCGGCAGCAGCCTCCCCGGGCCGGGGCTGAAGGGACCCGCCTGGGGCAGGGGCAGTGGGGGGCGGGAGCTGCCCCTTCCTCCCGGAGGGACACAGAGTGACGAAGCCCTGCGTCACCGCCGGGCCTGAGGGCTGGGCACCCTCCCCGCTATCTGATGGCACCGCCAGCCCCCGGCTGCAGGCTGTTCCCACATCCCGGCGTCCCGCATCCTGCTCGCAAACATCCCCCGGCAGTTCAAACAAGGGCGGTGTGTGGGTGACGCATGGCAGAGCCGGGCAGGGCGCGGGGCCCGGCCGGGTGCCATCCCTTGGATGGGGACAGGGGCAGTGCCAGGGGGTCGGACCCGCGGCCCGGCCGATGGCTGCAGGGACGCTCTGGCCGGGATCGGGGGATCACCCCCGGGGCTCATCCTCGTCAGCCTCCGGGCAATCCAGGGCTGGCCCAGCGGGCATCCCTGCCAGGTGCCAGGCTGCTCTGGGCTGGAAGATTATATCTGTATCGCGGGAGTAATTAATGATAATTGCAGGGGGTTTATTGACCGACTAGGACAGGTTCTTCCTGTCTGTTTCTGGAGATATGATAAATGCAAACAGAGTGGAGAGCTGGGCAATTTTCCAGCAAAGTAGGGGGGGGATGGAGGGGGGTCAGCAGTAAGATTTTTATGGTGAGAATCACCTGAGTTGGGTAAACACAGATGCTGATGAGCACCAGGCTATAAAGGGCAGCAGCTCCTCTCCTGGTGACCCGCCACAAGCCGCTATTCCTCACCATCTCCGGACAACAGGTGAGGATGAGGAGGACCCTCACAAGGCAGCTGGGGCCTCGAGATACTCAGAGCTGGCTCACGGGAGAACAGGCGCTGGTCCCTCTCCCTGGCAGCTCCCGGGGGAGCTGAGCTCTGCCCTTGCTGGATGGGGCAGGCTGTGATCATGCATTTTTCAGCCCTGCGCTGACTTTTGTCGCTGCTTCTTTGAGGGGAAGACGAGCTGAGTCTGCAAATCGGTCCCAGTGCCCAGGGATTAGCCCAGATAAAGGGGAACTGCGCTGATGCGGCCGATTTGCCTCTCCAGCCTCGGCAGCGCTACGAGCTCAGGGCGTGAAAACGCCGCCGTGCACGTAGTCCCTGCAGCCCCACCGGCCCCGGCTCTGCCTGTGCCATCGCCGCTGCTGCACCACGGCAGGGATGGAGTCTCCCGACCCGTGTCCGCGACAGCACTCTCCCCTTACGCCCACAGAGCAGCTCGGCTCTCCCAGATGCCTGCTGCCGAGTCTGGGACTGGTGGGGCCAGGACAATCTGCTGCCGGTGTGGGCTCGGTACTCCCAGGGGGAGTGGGGTGCAGGCATGGGGCAGTGAGCTGTGCCGGGGAGCGGAGAGGGAGGCAGAGCCTGCTATCTCCTACAGGCAGCTCAAAGGGGTCAGGCTCAGCCCATAGCGGGGCAGGTTTGCACTCTCTGGACACAGGTGGCATCCCCTGTCCCCAAGGGACCTTGTGTGACCCTCCCGAGCCTTTACAGGGAGCAAGGAGGATGGCGGCAGCGGCTAGACTCGCCCTCCTGCTGCTGGGCTGCGTGGGGCTCCTGCACGGAGTCGGTGAGTGCCACGGCTCGGGGGGCAGCTGCTTCTGTAGCGGGGCCAGGAGGGAGCTACGCTCCTCTCCAGGCTGCGATGCCGGCTGTCCCTCATCCCTGCTCTCCCCAAACAGATGGCAGGTACATAAACTACTGCCCCGACGGCTGGTCCTACTACGGGCTCAGCTGCTTCAAGTACTTCCCTGAGCCCCAGACCTGGGAGGAGGCTGAGGTAAGCCCACCGGGGTACACAGGTGGACAGGGACCCTCCCATCTCCCTGGGGCGTCCTGGCACTGACAGCTCTCCCCGCAGAGGCGGTGCCAGGACATCAAGAAAGGCGCCCACCTGGCCTGGGTGGAGGACATCTTCGAGGCAGTCACCCTGCGGAGGGCCATCTCCTACCACCAGCGCGTGCAGCCCGTCTGGATTGGACTCCAAAAGAGTAAAGAGGTGAGGTGTGGGAAGCAGGGATGATGGGGGGCTGGGGGACAGCAGGGCCATGCCTCTGAACCCCACTCTCCCTGGACAGAGCCAGGCCTGGCAGTGGACAAGTGGGGATAACTACAGTGCCACCACTGCGATATCTGGGAACGGTGCCCAAGGGGGGAACTGCGCCGTGCTGACCCACCAGAGCGGTGAGTGCCCGGCCCGTGCATCCACCTCCAGTGCCTGGGCTCGGCCGGCATTCCCCCGCCTCCCTCCTCCTCCAGGTCCCATCCCCTTGGAGGGCTGCGGTGGGCACAGCTGCTGCCCGTCCTCACCAACCCCCTGTCTCTCCCGCAGGCTTCTCTACATGGGCCAGCGCCGACTGCTCCCAGCAGCATCACTACATCTGCAAGTTCTACCCATTTCACTGAGCACTGCCCCTGGCCCGTGGAGGACCCTGCGCCGGCGATGTTCCTCCCATGCGCCTCTGCCTCTGTTCCCGCAATTCCTATAAATACATCTATAAAAAAAGAAGCATGCAAGTGCTGTGTGAGCTTGGTGCTGGTGCAAAGCCCTTGGGCTGGTCCGTGGGAGAGAGAGACAGGCTCTGCCACGGCTCCCTGAGCTTCCGGAGGCTTCCAGGCGCTTCAGCGCTGCCGGGGCTGGCAGAGCTGTTTGGGGGTGAGTCCCCAGGAGCTGCGAGGCCAGTGGCTCTCCTGGCTGAGCACCCGTGTTTGCTCATACCAGCCCTCGGGTGCCAAATACAACAGGTGTCCCTGGGGAGCAGGTGGGGGGACAGGAGTGTCCCCAGCATGGGGATGGGAGCTGTCCTGGGTGTGCAGGCATGGGGACAGGTGGTCCACAGGGATCTGGGGGCTGCAACACAGTCCCATGGCCATGCTGACAGCAGCACTGGGACCAAAGGTCTCTTTTGTGTCACTGTTATGTTGCCACGGGCATCACGTGGCTGTTTGCTCTGCGGCTTTGAAGATGGCTCTGCCCCCACCCAGCTCGTGGGGTTTTTGACCCCCCCAGAGCTGCGGCACGTGTCAGACGTGGCTGCGCCCCGGGCAGCACGGATGGTGCCGGCACCAGAGCCTGGCCGCCCTCTGCTCCCAGCCCGGGCCCGCGGGGGAGCCGGGGAGGCCACACAGCGCCGTGCTCGCTGCGCGGTGACCGCGGCCGTGCCCGTGAGCCTGGCACCGGAGCTGCCGCTGCCTGCCCCAGGGCAGCCCGTCCCGCTGCTCAGCCCCGGCTCCAGCTCCGTGTCCCCAGGCTTTGGGGCACAGGACGGAGACATCTCGCAAGCTCCCCCCTCGGAAGCTCCGCTGCCCCTGTCGTGTTGGCCGGCGCTCGGTGACCTTTGAGCGCCAGGGTCCGGCAGGCTGATAAAGGCCGGGAGGGCTGTGCCGAGCTGCCCACGCAGTTTATAAAAGCACTACGCAAGGCCCATCCCGCTGTCCATCTGTCCGGCCGGCCGTCCCTTCGTCCGTGCAGCGGCCGGGGCGAAGATGTTGCGCTTGGTCGGGCGCGCCGCGCGCTGCTGGGGGGCGAGGTGGGCACCGCCGGGGCCGGAGCAGGCACCCCGGGGTGTCCAGCATCCCACGGCTTGGCAGAGGGCATGGTGAGCATCCACGTGGATCCCCAGGGGGGCTGGAGACGTGATCAGGGCAGGGGTGGGGAGCTGGCTGAGCTCTTAAACCTTGCTGAGGAAGTGGAGCCTCTCCCTCCTCCCCGCAGCGCTGCCAGGCACAGGGAGCTAGCAGGGATTTGGGGTGCTCCCAGCCTGGGCTGCTCGCTGGTGGCATCTCCCCAGGGCCACCCTCTATCCCCAAGGCTGCCATGGGATTGTTGCCACTCCCTCTGTCCCACAGCCTCTCCAGTGCCGCTGGGACAGGTGCCTGGCCCAAGGACGTGGGCATCCTGGCCCTGGAGGTGTACTTCCCTGCCCAGTATGTGGATCAGGAGGAGCTGGAGCGGTTTGATGGCGTGGAGGCCGGCAAGTACACACGGGGCCTGGGCCAGAAGCAGATGGGCTTCTGCGCCGCCCACGAGGACATCAACTCCCTGTGCCTGACGGTGGTGCAGCGGCTGGTGGAGCGCGGGCGCCTCTCCTGGGATGCCATCGGCCGCCTGGAGGTGGGCACCGAGACCGTCATCGACAAGTCCAAGGCCGTCAAGACCGTCCTTATGCAACTTTTCCATGACTCTGGCAACACTGACGTGGAGGGCATCGACACCACCAATGCCTGCTACGGGGGCACGGCCTCGCTCTTCAACGCGGCCGCCTGGGTGGAGTCCAGTGCCTGGGATGGTGAGTGCAGGCAGGGACTGTGCCACGGGGCTGGATGCTGGGTGGGTGCCATGGGACAGGGGAAGGAGACAGGAGATGGCCTGAATCCCGAAGTTACTCCCGCTTTAAAGGGAGCCATTACACACTTCAGGCTCTCCATCCCCCTGTTTCTTGCCCATTTTTGTGTGACACCTGCCACCATGGAGATGGAAAAACACCATCTCCATGAGTGCCATGGGATGGAGGCTTCCACCCACTGCTGGCCCTGCCAGTCCCTCTGTCCTCCCTCAGGTCGCTATGCTGTGGTGGTGTGTGGGGACATCGCTGTGTACGCCACGGGCAATGCACGGCCCACGGGAGGTGCCGGAGCCATCGCCATGCTGGTGGGACCCAACGCCCCGCTGGTGCTGGAGAGAGGTTGGTGTCAGAGACCCTGGGGATGGCGAGCACCACCCTGGTGAGTGCTGTCCGTGGGGGCCACACATCCATGTCCCAGCCCTGGGCAGAGCTACTCAGCTCCAGCAGTGCTGGCTCTGCCAGACCCTGCTGGGTACTCCAGGGTGCTGGCCAGCCACATCCCCATGGGCACCATGGAGTGATTAGGGAGGCTGCTGGATTCCAGGGGTGGCATGGCTGGCAGCACCCCTGGGTGTTTGCCACTGGGCTGGGACCTCCCAATGCTCTCTGAGAGCTGGCTCTTCCCATGCCTCCAGGCCTGCGTGGAACCCACATGGAGCACGCCTATGACTTCTACAAGCCGAATCTGTCCTCTGAGTACCCGGTGGTGGACGGGCAGCTCTCCATCCAGTGCTACCTGCGGGCACTGGACCGCTGCTACGCCGTGTACCGACGGAAGGCGGAGACCCAGTGGAAGGAGGGTAAGTGGCAGCACCCCCGAGGTGCCCATCGCAGCCCCCTGGATACTGATGGCCCCATGTTGCCTCCCAGCTGGCATCCAGAGGCCCTTCACCCTTGATGACTTCAAGTACATCATCTTCCACTCGCCCTTCTGCAAGCTGGTGCAGAAGTCCGTGGGGCGGCTGCTGCTGAACGACTTCTTGGCCTCCCCCAACCCCGACACAGCCTCTGGCCTCTACAAGGGGCTGCAGTCCTTCCGGTGGGTCCCTGTGCCGTGTCCCCCATCCCTCAGCCCAGCCAGGGATGTGCTGGTCTGGGGTTCGAGCTGGTCTCTCTCTGGGCAGCGGTGTGAAGCTGGAGGACACCTACACCAGTAAGGATGTGGAGAAGGCATTCCAGGCAGCCAGTCAGGACATCTTCAACCAGAAGACCAAGCCCTCCCTGCTCCTCTCTTCCCGCAATGGCAACATGTACACACCATCCATGTATGGCTGCCTGGCCTCCCTCCTGTCCCAGTGAGTCCCCCAAAATGCTGGCCTGGGGAGAGGGAGGAGGTCCTTTTGGGGAGGGCACTCCCTGGCTGGATAGAGAGCCAGAACTCATCTCCCAGCACTCATCTCCCCCTGCCTCAAGACGGACCTGATGCTTTCATTGCACACAACACAAAGCATGGATGCATCCTGCTCCATGCCATCTCCCTGCCAGTCTTTTCATCCCTGCTTGCTCGAGCTGGGCCAGTGCATAAAGCCCTTCTGTCATCACCAGGAGGATGAAAACCCCTGTTGTCATGCCCAGTAGAATGAGTGACCCCATGGGAAAGAAGTCATGGGAACAGACAGGCTCTGAGGGGAACAAAAGCCTTGTCCTGGGGCTCCCTGGCACTGCTGCACTCCAGGGCCACATTCCCTTGGAAATGTGTCCCCGAGGCCCAAGGATCTGCCTGCCTGCAAAGAAGGCAGACCTCTACACTGCCCCCACAGCCCTGTATCCCCATCTGTCGTAGTCGGTGGTGCCGGAGGGCAATGAAGGACTCGGAGACACGAGTGTGGTTAGCAGAAAGGAATGAATTATTTAATTAATAAAGGACAGGTTTCTATGTGTTTAGTTCTTTTAGTGTTTTCCTAAATGTCAAGAGGTATTGGACCTCTAACTACCTACCTATCAGGGTGATTGGTTAATTCACACATCATTCATTTCTCTAGTCGGTATCACAACAATTCTAATTATATTCACAGGTGCAAGATTAGCAAAGTCTGTTTACAGAAAACTTTATCATGTTTTGTATAGTTTCACATGAAAAAGAACAAAGCTCTCACAAACTGCTGCTGAGAGCTGAAATCTTCTCTGCTAAGGCTTTTCAACATCCATACCCATCTCCCCTCAGCCCAAGTCTCCTCTAACCCCCTATCCTCTCGCTGCAGGTGCTCAGCACGGGACCTGGCTGGCTCCCGGATCGGTGCTTTCTCCTACGGCTCGGGACTGGCCGCCAGCATGTTCTCCTTCCGCGTCTCGCAGGATGCAGCCCCAGGTGAGCCCCAGGGCAGAGAGGGACTGGGAAGGGAGGCCAGCGTGGGGCTGTGGGGCCAGGGCTGCCAGCAGTGCCATCTCACACGTGTGGTGCCCGTTGCCAGGCTCGCCCCTGGACAAGCTGGTCTCCAGCCTGGCTGACCTGCCCGCTCGCCTGGATGCCCGCAAGCGCGTGGCCCCACAGGACTTCGCCGAGATCATGAAGAAACGGGAGGAAACCCATCACTTGGGTGAGTGGGGTTGGGGGGATGTGACCCTGCCCTGCTGGGACCCCACAACACCCCTGAGCATCACTGCCCTCTCCCTGCAGCCGACCACGCTCCCCACGGCTCCCAGGCAGATCTCTTCCCTGGAACCTGGTACCTGACACGGGTGGATTCCAAGTACCGCCGCGAATATGCCAGGAAGCCCATCTAGAGTAGGATCACCAGAGTGGTGAGCCCTGTGGAGGGGGATGCTCCATTTTCCACTGTCATCCCTGTTCATCCCCACTTCTGGGGCTGGCCTCTAGGGGAAACTTCACTTTGGATGGCTGGGGAGTGGCCAGCAGTGACTCGGGCCCCAGAGCTGTTGGAGATGGCGGCATCTTCTGCAAACACCTGGGCAGTGCAGGGGAATAAAGGTGTGGATGGGAGGGCGCAGCAGCCCGGCTCTGGCTTCTGGTCTTGAGTGGTCTCCTCCCGCCCCAGGTCCCTCTGTCTTAACAACCGTCTGGATCACAGCCGCTTATAGGATTTATTCCATGGTCACCTGCCCTGTTAGACACAGGAATATGCCCATACATTTTGGGGGAGCCAAGTAAGCCCCAACCTCCCAGTGTCCAGTTTGGGGGGGGGCAAGGTGGCATTTTCCCCATGATGTCATTAAATTGAAATATCCTCATGGCAAAACCCATGGGCAGGAGGGCGCAGGTGACGCAGGGACTCACGGGAGGGCTCATCCCCGTGGCAGCGCTGCTCTCTGGCCCATGGCCCAGCACGGGACTGTGGCCAGACAGGAGCTCAGCAGCCACAGAGACCTTTGCACCCTTCAGCAAACAGCAGCAGGGCCAGGGAGCAGCAGGGGCAGGAGGGAGGGGGTTTGGGGTTGAGGACAAAGGACCAAACAGAGAAGGCACCACATGCTCTCTCCTTGTAGATGCTTTATTGAATGTGGGACCACCCCAAACCCAGTGTGGGGGTCAGGGATGGCCGCGTGCGCTGCTTCCCCAGCTGGGGGAGGGTCCAGGTGCTGCGGCCATGAGGAGAGTCCTTGTCGGCAGTCGAGGTCTACAGCAGGTGGAGCTGGAAGATTTCTGTGACATGTGGCTTTAGCTCTCCGAGGTTGGACAGCGGGGCTGAGAGCCCCACGACGCTCCACTGCTCCCCTGCCACTGTGCTGGAGCTGTGGTAGGACAGGAGCTGGGCCCCCGCCTTGCTCAGCAGCCCTGGAGAGGAGGACAGGAATTAGGGACTACAGGCTGCCCCACTGCCCCAGCACCCAGTGGGGAGCTGAGCCTCTGCTCACCGCAACACCCTCAGAGGCCCACGATGCCATTTCTTCCCCCACCCCAAGTCCTTTGCTCCACATCACACAACCCCCTGCCCAAACCCCTATCCATCCATCTCTCCAGGCAACATCTGCTGCAGCAGGGGCTCAGCTCTAGGTTGGCTATGGGGGTTCCCCAGGCTGTCCCTGGAGCTCAGGGCCACCACAGGGACTCACCGGTCAGTGTGGCCAGAGCACTGGGATCGGAGGCTTTGGCTCTGTAGATGAGGAGAGGGCCGGACAGCGGAGCTGGCTGCTTGAAGGTGGCCCCATTGATCTGCCGCAGGACAGGGGTGCTGCCCTGCACCGTCCCTGTCACCTGATGTGGGGTGCCCTGCAGGGACACCTGCACCAGACCAGTGCTGCTGTCGGGCTCGGGGGCCACATCACTGTGGGTGGTTGTGACCTGCCAGAGAGACACAGCCACTCAGTGCCCAGGTCCTGGGTGTGGCTGGGGATGGAGAAGGAACGTCCTCGGAGGCATCCCAGGGAACATCCAGCCTGAGTGCTGCATTAGCAGCCTGGTAGGATGCCCCCAGGCTCATGCTGCTTGGTGGGGAAGGTGCACCAGGCTGGGGTGCAGAGCTCGAGTGTCCACGCACCTTCAGCCCAGCCTCCTGGGCCAGCAGTATGGCATTCACCAGGGTCACCTCCTTCTGTGTCCCTCCAGCCAGCATGCCCGCGGCCACGGCAGGCGTCAGGTAGCTCCCAGCCTCTTTCAGGGGTGCCCCTGGGGTGCAGGGAGGAGGAGTGGATGAGCCAGCAACAGAGAGGTCAGGCCCACACGGGAGTGGCTAGCCTGGAGCTGGTCCTTCCACGCACCCAATCCATCCACCCATCCATCCCTGCACACCCCTGGGCTCCAATCCCACCATCAACCACCTTCCTGTTTATCTGTTCTCCTGCCTGCCCATGGGGGTCCCCACACTCAGCCTCACCTAGGGTGCAGACCTGCACGCTACCCTGCACTTGCTTGCCCACCGTGCGCAGCACCGTGCCCAGGGCCCTGGCCAGAGCGATCCAAGGCTTGGTTTGGGGTGCAAAAGCCTTGCTGAGAGCCTGTGCATTAACCTGTGGGAGAGAGTGAGCGGTGAGAGCCTGCCAGGGATCACACATGGAGCATTGCTCCCAATGCATCCATGGGTTATAGCTGGGGGGACTGAGGCCCAGAGGTCAGGTGCTGCAGGGGGACTCACTACGCCAGTCAGCCCCTTCCCCGTGGCCATGTCCACGATCTGCATGGCGATTTCCTTGCCGCAGCGGCTCTGTGCCTCCCGTGTGCTGGCGCCCAGGTGTGGGCAGGAGATGACGTTGGGGTGGTTCACCAGGTCACGGTCCTTTGGGGGCTCCTGCAGACACAATTCCATCCTGCCATAAGCTCCCAGCACCCACTTGGGAGCTCGGAGCAGGGGGGCATTTACCCCACCTCTTTTGCAAGGAGGGAAGCTGAGAAGGGCTGTCTGTGATCCCAGCCCCACAGAGTTTGCCAGGCTGCCCTGCCCTGGTTTGGGCAAAGTTAAGGTGATGCTGAGACAAAGCCAAGCTCAGGGGATCCCCACAGCCCCACTCACCTGTGTGAAGACATCGAGGGCGGCCCCGCCACACTGCCCCGACTGCAGCGCCCGCAGCAGCGCGCCCTCGTCCACGATGCCACCACGGGCACAGTTCACCACCTGCACGCCGCGGCGGCACTTGGCAAAGGTGCTGTCATTCAGGAGCCCTGCAGAAGGAGGACTGTGAGCAGCAGGGGGCTGCCCCAGCTCTCCCCAAACCTCCCCGTGATGGTGCCCGCTCCATACCCGTGGTGGAGGGCAGCAGCGGCGTGTGCACCGTGATGAAGTCACAGCGGGGCCAGATCTGCTCCAGCGGCAGCTGCTCCACACCAAAGGTGGCTGAGACATCGGGGGTGATGATGGGGTCGTAGCCTATGGTCTGAGGCAGAGCAGGCACTCACTCTTACAGCCTGGCATGGGGGCTCTAGCTAGGTCAGGGAGGTCCATGCTCCCCATCACTCCTCCCTGCCCTATCTCCTTACCTTCATGCCAAATGCCTGCATCCGAGTGGCCACCTCCCTGCCGATGCGTCCCAGCCCCAGCACGGCCAGCGTCTTCCCGTTCAGCTCCATGCCCATGTACTGGGGAGCACAGGGAGAGTGAGTGAGCACACCCCACGTGGGCACCCACCACCCAGAGGTGCTTCACCTGCCTCCTACCTTCTTACGATCCCACTTGCCCTCCTTCATGGAGGCAGCTGCCTGCGGGATCTGCCTAAAAAGGAGACTGGGGTCAGTGTCGGTCCAGGGGCTGTAGGGCACACCTCTGTCTGGACCCTGCCTTGTGCTCACCTGGCCAGGCACAGGATCATCCCACAGGTGAGCTCGGCGGCGCTGAGGCTGTTCCCAGTGGGTGTGCTGGGGATGGAGAGTGGTGTCACTGGTGTGTCCCCCGGGCTGACAGGGGTCTGTGCCCCGGGAGGATGGAGATACACAGGGTGGTGCCAGGGGTGCCACGGGTGGGGAGGGCACCCTATTGAAGCCTCCCCAGGATCACAGGCACGGACGTCCCCACACTCCTGCTCTTACTTCATGACCAGGACGCCCTTCCTGGTGGCTGCCTCCACGTCCACATTGTCCACACCAGTGCCAGCTCTGCCCACCACCTGCAGCCTCTCTGCCGCCTCCAGCACCTCGGCCGTGACTTTGGTGGCCGAGCGGACGATGAGCCCATCGCAGTCCTAAGAGGTGACAGACACGGCGAGTGGGACCAGGGCCGGGGCCGGTGGTGCCGGGTGGGTCACGGGATGGGGATAGCCGCTGCCGAGGTCCGGGATCTGCCGTGTGAAACCGGCCGGGCTCTTGCATCAGACGGAAGGCGGGGACCGGTCGAGAGGGTCCGCTGCCACCCGGGACCGCCGGCCTGCAGCTGTGCCCACCCACGCACAC
>VWZT01013523.1:83829-128110 GCA_013397055.1 Pachycephala philippinensis | reverse complement strand
GGCGGGGCAGGATGCGAGCCCCGAGGCGGAGGTGAGGAGCGTGTCCGTGCGCGTGTGCCATCCGCGGGTGCGCGTGTCCGGGGTGACGCGGGTCGGGATGTCCGTGTGTCCGGGGTGACGCGGGTCGGGATGTCCGTGTGTCCGGGCACGCGGGGGGCTGCCTGGGCCCGGGACACCCGCGGGGGCTGCGCGTGCCCGCGCCGGGCTGCGGTGATGCCGCGGCAGCTTGAGGCCCAGGTACCCCCCGGCATCGGTGCCGCCGGGATGCGGCTGGGATGCGGCCGAGAGCAGAGTGTGCTCCCTCGGGGCTGTGCAGGGCTGGACACCCCCTGTCCCAAGCCCCATTCCCTTGGGCCGTGGGTGCCCCTTCCTGCTGCTGGTGTCCCGTGGGTTGGGGCTGGTGACGGGGCTTTGGGACCCCGCGTTGGTGGCTCTCTGGGCCCTGCACCAGGCAAGCCCAAGAGAACTCGGGAGCCACTGGTGTGCATGAAAGGGACAGGGGTCCCTTGTCCAGCACTGGGGGCACACTGGTGTTCGCTGCCCTGTGCCATGGGGACCTGTGGGTGTCAGGGCAATGTGTGTGTGCCGGATGAGAGGGCAGGAGCTGTAGGGTCCTGTAGGATCCTCGGCTGGCGCCTGCACCATCACTAAGCTCTCCTCGGTGCACTGGGCATGTGAGGTTTGCTGGGAGGTGCTGGGCCAAGCATGGCCCTGAAGGAAGGGTTCAGGGTGTTGGTGCAGGGCTCTTGGCTTGGCCCATCTCCCCAGCTCCGTTTTCATCCTGCCTGCTCTTCCCCTGGCTCTGCCCATCCCCGATTCCACGCTGAGCCGCTGGCCAGACCGTTTGTCCCGGCACCTCTCCAGGGCTGCTGGGCCTCGGGAGCTGTGCCGGCTGCCACGCCTGCGGTGCAGCGGCGGGAGCCGCCTCGCCGGGAGCGCGGGTAACGCCAGCCCCCGGCTCCCCCCGTGCTGCTGTGCTCAATGGAGACCTTGTTGCCGTGCCCCGTGTGCAGGTCGGTGGGTGGCCGTGCCGTGCGCTCTGTACTGTGCTCACACACTCAGGCAGCCACCGTGTTTGTGGACGGCTGTCCTCGCTCCACCTCCTCCGTGGTGGCACTCCGCCCCCGCTGAGACATTTGTGCCAACGAGTCAGCAGGGAGCTGGGATGTGCCACGCTCGGCATCTGAGCTGCCACACTCTCCCTGGCCTCGCCTGGCCCTTGCCACAACCCCTCTGCCAGCCTGGAGCCACTGGCACAGGGAGTGGCTGTTGCTGAGCATGGGGCTGGGGCCTGCCATCCATCCCTCCATCCATCCCTCTGTCCATCTGTCTCCCCGCAGGAGGTGATCCAGTAGCAGAAGGAGGTGAGTTGTTGTTGCTGGGTTCTGCATGCCCAATACTTTGGGGATGCTTTACCCCAGGATGCTTTCCCCGTGGCCAGCAGCCACTCTCACACAGCCTATGTGACCTGGCCCTGGCTGCCAGTCTGCGTTCTCCCCTCTCCCCAATGGCACCCCGGGGTGCCGGTGCTGGCAAGCGGCTGCAGTGGCCCTGGTGTGATGCCATGGAGATGCTGTGAGTCAGTGAGTGCTCTGAGTCAGGGCCGCGTGGTGCCCCTCGTGCCACGGCTTGGAGGTACATGGGGGTGGGCAGTGCTGCCCGCTGAGTGGGGGGCCCCAGGGCTGTACCCCCCTCGTTCCGTGCTGTGCCTGCAGCTCTGCTCTGTGCTCCAGGCTGACATAGCCAGCATGAAAGGGCTCTTGTCCTCCTGCAGCCCCAGCAGCACTGCAGTGGCCTCCCCTTCACAGCAAACAAATTCTCAGTGTTGGGCACAGGGACGGGGAGGGGGGACCCCCCACTCAGCCCAGCCAGCCATGGCCGTGGCAGAGCCCTGGGCTCCTGCTGGCCCAGCCTTCCCATGGCCAGGCATGGGGCTGCCACTCCGGCTGTGTGGGGTGCTGGTTGGGCAGCTGGACTTTGGGAAGGTGGGTGCTCTGCTCATTCGTGCCAGAGCCCGCAGACAGCCACTGCACTGGGTTGGCCCTGCCTCAGGGTGGCCCTGAGCAGTAATATTTTGTTTCCCAAGCATAATGTTTTTTTTGGGTTGTCAATACCATTGCCAGGGTCCCAGTCTGAAGCATTGTAACCAGCACAGGATGGCCTGGTATCAGTCAGTTGGGTATTCCCCCGAATACTCTCACTCTGTCCTTTCCTTTGTTCTTTCCTTATCTGTTCTGCTTGTGTCACTGCCCCACCAGGGACAGCAAGCCCTTTTCTAGATAGGAATATCTTGTTCCAGTGTCATTGAAAGAGTGGCAGCTACTGTCTAGTGTTCTCTCTGGCTCTTCCAGCCCCTTTTGACACAGATTAAAATGGGAACCATGTTCACTGAACCCCCATTCCCCATGGATAGAGTTGGTCAGGTATATGGGACCAAAGCTGTTGGGATAACCTCAGTTTTCTTAATAATTCTAAAGTTCCCAGAACTTGCTGCCACTCCTTTATGTCAGGTAGATTCTGCCCATGTTCTGTTTTTTCCAGGGTTTGCGGGAGAACAGAAGTGGCTTTTTTAATCCAATAGACTCCCAGGAACTTAACCTCCTGCTTGGGCCCCTGATGCTGGGATGTAGGACTGCTCAAGACTCACATTTTTCCTTGTGGGCAAAACCATCATAGGTTATTCTCCAACCAAGTTGATTAGAGGGATGGAGCACCTCTATGAGGGAATTTGAGAGAATTGTCTCTATGAGACAATTTGGTTTGTTCAGCCTGGAAAAGAGAAGGCTTCAGGAGGACCTAATTGTGGCTTTCCAGTACCTGAAGGGAGCCCACAAGAAAGATGGAGGGAGATTTTTTACAAGAGCATGTAGTGACAGGACAAGGGGGAATGGCTTCAAACTGACAGAGGGTAGGTTTGGATTGGATAATAGGAAAAAATTCTTTACTGTGGTGGTGAGTCACTGGCACAGGTTACCCAGAGAAGCTGTGGATGTCCCATTTCCAGAAGTGTTCAAGGTCAGGCTTGATGTGGCCCCAAGCAACCTGGGCTAGTGGAAGGTGTCCCTGCCCATGGGGGTTGGAACGAGATGATCTTTAAGATTCCTTCCAAACCCAGCCATTATGGGACCATTTGATGATGATGATGGTATCATCAATCTACTGATATGTTGTAACCTTTGGTGCGACAAGTTTGTGGCTAAAACTTTGCCAGGGCTTTATGAGCAATAGTAGGAGGGTGTTTATATCCCAGGGGCAGCCTGTTAAAAATATGCTACAGTCCCTTCCAGGTAAACCTGAATCAAGCCTTGTTGTGTTCCTGGAGAGGAATCACAAAAACCGTATCTTTTACATCCAGGGTTGCCATCCATAATTGGGGCACTCCCTGAAGTTGAGTTACCAGTTCCTCAGTGTTTGGCACAGCAGTGGTTAAAGGCTCAGTATTGGCATTGGCATCTCTCTTTTCTCCAAATCTCGTCCCACCCTGTCTGTGCATCAGTAATTGACAGTTAATTGCCATCTCCATTCCAGTTTTTGGATTAGCCAGAATGGTGAATTGTATGGGGTGAAAGTTTGGTGAGTTATTAATTGGTGCATTATATGGGGAGTGAGCTTTGGCGTTGATTTGTCTTGTTTGCAAATCAGCTGTAACTTCAGGAGTCCAGTTTTGTGCTGCAGCAGAGACTTGTATCGTGGTACATTAGTAGCTTTTGAATGAAGGAGTGTAAGCGCTGTGTGGGGTGAATGCACTGTAGTATCTGGATTTCTTTTAGGGTCAGGGTTGAATGGGAGGACCAAACGTTGCTCTGCATCAGCTGCCAGGTTTGGCTGCTCAGAACATTGAAACTAAAAATGTTTTCATTGTGATCTTTCACTGCAAAGTGAGGGGACGACATGTGCTTATCGCCTGGGAGCCATAAATTAGCCTTGATGGTTTGGCACGTAGCACTTGCTCCGTTCACTCCAGTGATTTCAGCTCTGCCCAGTTTTCAGTGTCCTGCTGTGTTAATACTGGAATCTGTGTTCCCTTATCTAGCAATGTCAGTAATAGTTGAGGAGGCCCACCTGGAATCGGGATGTATGGGCTGTTATTATGTATGCATTGATAGGATTCCACCTGCTGAATTTCTGTCCAGCCTGGCGTATGGCCACAGCACTTTTCAAACTGAATCAGATTGAATGGGATTGTTCTTCAGGTATGATTTTCCACTCCTCCTCAAGGTTCAATTGTCTCTTCTGTTTCTATAATGCATCTGGCTTCATACTCTGGGGGACTTGAAGGAGACAAAGAATCATCTTCCTCCAGTTTTCTGTCATTGGGGTCACCCCATATGTCTCCATCCTGTTCATCAGGGAATATGATTAGTTTTCTAATTTGTATGATGTCAGGGGGATCAGGAGCTCACACAAGCATCATCTCTACCTTTTCTTCCAATTTTTATTTTTATCTCCTTCTCTTCCTCTAAATGTTTCTGCAGTTGCTTTTCCCTATTTTTCAGCTGTGACCAAATATATTTTAAGTTGCTCCTTTTCTGATTTCAAAGCAGTATATTCTACATCTGCCCTTTTTTTAGAAGAGAGGGTGCTCTGATTTCCTTTTGCACACAAGATCAGTGAGGCCTCAATACTGCACCAACAATTGCTTTATTGTTTTTCCAACATTTTTGGGTCCATTCTATTCCTTCCCAGGATGGTGCACACTTGTGTTAACCCAAGTAATAATAACAATAACATACAGAAACCTAGCAAGGTGTCCCTGGCTTGGGACAAGGGAGAGAAGAGTAGCCCATTAGCTGTCTCCAAGGTATTTTTGGGTCTTCCTCTGAACTAGGTGAAATTTTTACCCTCCTTATGTGTAGCCCAATCTTATCCCCCTCCTCCTATGTTACATATGGCATGATCTAGGTGGAGAGTTGAGTAATAGAGTCATATATGTGGCATATATTTCTTAAGCTTATTAAGCTGTGCAGTGGTGTGTTTCATTGTTTAAATAATCCTCAGTCAGGAAAAAGTTATGCTTTTGGCCACAGTGTCCTTCAAAGTTCCAGTCATGGGACTTTTTTCCGTTCTGTGCAGTTTTTCAGAGCCAAAGCAGGACAATCCCATCTCACAGGACCTCCTCCTTTGCCCAGCTCATCCTTTCTTGCTGTCAACTATGCGCACCTCCACCTGCAAAGTTAACATGGAGGGTACACAGTGTAGGCTGTAGATAGTAAGCCTTAGCCCTTGCCTGGCTCCTTGGTCATCACCCCACAGCATCCGCAGGATTCGCAGTTCCTTGGGTATTGTACTGTCCCTATGGATATTCTGCCTCTGGGTATTGTGTCTCCCTGTGCATCGAGTGTTTGGCTCCTTGTTTGTTGTGTCTCTGGGTATTACCCTTCTGAGTGTTGAGCCTTGCATATTATGTCACTGGTTAATGTGCCTTTTTGGGTATTTTGCCTCCAGGGATATCATGCCTTAGGATATCATGCCACTGGGTACTGTGCTTCCTTAAGTGTTGTGCATCCTTGTGCATTTTGACTCTGGGTATCGTGGCTCCTTGGATGTTTTGTCTCTGGGTATCACAGCCTGGGTACTGGTCCTCCTGGGGTGTCACACCTCCCTGGATATTGTGCCTCTTGGTATCAGGTCTCCTCAGGCATCACACTTCTGGTTATTGAAACTTGGGTGCTTCTGGGTTCCACACCTCTGGGTAAGATGCCCCTGGGCACTGCACCTCTGGGTGCTGTGCCTCCAGGTACAACACCTCTGGCTGCTTTGTCTCTGGATATCATGCTGGTTATGGTGCCTGGCAGGGCACATACCCATGCCTGACCAGTGCCGGTGTGTTTAAAGTCATCATGCCTCAGTTTCCCTCCATGATGGGTTGTTGCTGCAAGGGTTGTGTTGTATGCAGCCTGTGTCTGCCTCCCCTGCTCCCTGCCGGGCTGGCAGTGCTGTGTCCCCTGCTGCAAGGTGCTGGTGTGGTGTGCAAGGCTCTGGGGACACGGTCCCGGGGCCCCTACCATGGCTTGTGCCACAGGAACATGCTGTCCCTACTTGGCTGTTGGGTCTCAGCCTCGCGCATGTGTGCAGAGCACTGTGCCCACACTGGTGCCGGGTCAAGTGCCCACCTCCCTGCTCATGGGGCCCCACCAAAAAGCTGTCAGGCTGAGATTAGAAAATAAACATTCTGATTTCTTTAAAAGGAAAAAACCCCAACAGCCTAGGGTTTTTAAAATTTGTTGGGGTTTCTCTTTCTCTCTTTTTTTTTAAATCATGAAATGACTCACACTTCTGAGCTGAAAATAAACCCGATTACAGCTTTGGCGGGGAGCTTGTGAGCCATGACAGCTTGGAGGCACAGGGTCCCTCAGAGAGCAGCCAGGGCCAGCCCTGCCTCGTTCCCCCAGATCCTCCCTGGGGGCTGTGGGGGTCTGCTGTGGGGGCTCAGGTGGCCCTGACAGGGCTGCTAATGGAGCTAAAGTGCTACTATGGGGACACTGCCATCTGCACAGCCCCCAGGGCCTCATGTCTTTGCACTCAGAGCCGCTGCCTGGCGGCTGTGGGAACACACACGTGCATCCCCACGTGTGCACAGACACCCGTGGGCCCCCCCGCCACCCTCCCTGGTCCCTCTGGCACAGCGTGGGGTGGCACAGGGGGGCCCCGGCCTGGACCCCCGATATTGTGCATGACACGGCCGTGTGCTGCTCTCCGCAGGGACCCCTGCAGCAGTGACGTGCCAACCGTGGTCCCCGGAGCCAGACACATGGCAGGTAAGGCACCCCGAGAGCCCCCGGTACCCTGCATGCCCCGTTCCCATGCCCCGATGAGGGGGATGCGCCTGTGCACCGCCCCAGGGATGGCCAGCGGCTTTCTGGGCCCCGAGGCATCCCCACGTCTCTCCTCGGAGGCAGAGGAGGTGTGGAGCAGCCACTTTGCTCGTCTGACTGCTGCTCGCCCTTGCTCCCTGCCAGCTTCCCAAGAAGGGCTGTGGGGTGAAGGCGATGAGGACCCTGTGCCAGCCGAGCCGAGGGGGTCCAGTGGTCCCCCGAGTGCCCAGCCCCAGCCTGGTCCCTTGGTACCAACGTGTCTCCTCCGGGATCTGGAGATGGGTCCCCTCGCCCAGACACAGACCCTGCGGGACTTCGAGCAGGTGAGACGGCGGGGCACTGGGACCCCCCATTGCGTCTCCAGGGCCCTCCCGGCACTGCCGGGTGCTCGCAGGATTCATGCCGGGTCCCCTGGACACAGCAGCGGGGTGCGGAGTGCAGGAGGGGTCGCGGGCAGGTGATGGTGGCACAGGGAGAGGGGGCTGAGCCCGGCCGGGCGCCACGCTCCCCTCACCGCCCTCACGGCTGCGGCGCGTGGGGGCCTCCGGGGCTCGGGTTTCACCACCCGCTGTCCCCGCTCCAGCGATTCCTCAAATAGCTCTGGGAGGCGAAAAAAAAGAGGAAAGGGAGAGCAGCGGGGCCAGCGACGGGAGCTGCGGGCGGGCAGGGAGCCTAGGCTGTGTCCCGGCGGCGCCATGTGAGGGGTGCCGGGATGCCCGCCCCATGGAGCGCCGGCCATGGCTAACGGGTACCGCACGCTCTCCCAGCACCTCAATGACCTCAAAAAGGAGAATTTCAGCCTCAAGCTCCGCATCTACTTTCTGGAGGAGCGCGTCCAACAGAAGGGCGAGGATAGCCGGGACGATGTCTATCGGCGGGTGAGTGCCTGTAGGGGACAGGGGTGAGGGAGTTTCCTCTCTTTTCTGGGAGGGAATGGGGTCAGGGGAGTGTAGCCGGGGGGGGATGCCAGGGAGGGCATCGGGCACTGGGGCTGGGGGAACTGCTGTGTGGGAGTTTGCCCCTCGTTTCCTTTGACAGGAGCGAGGAGAGCGTTGGGGAGGGCGTCCCCAGCCTGGTGGGGTGCCCGGGGTGGGTGACGGTGCAAGTTTGGGGGCAGAGAGATGGAGTGGGTACACCCCATCCCGGCGCTGACAGGCTAAAATACCACCTGTGCCACTCACTGACAGGAGCCCCCAAAGCCCTGCCATGGGGTGGGGGTCCCCCATGCCACTTCTACTTCATTCCCGTGGGCAGTGGCACTGGGGGTCCAGGCAAGCATGAGGGCATCCTACCCACCTCCTTCCTGCTCCATAGAACATTGAGCTGAAGGTGGAGGTGGAGAGCCTGAAGCGGGAGCTGCAGGAGAAGCAACAAGCCCTGGACAACACATGGTGAGTGGGGCTGGCCAAGCCCCTCACCCTGGGGCAGACATGGTGGCCATGTGCCGCCTGTGGTGGCTGTGGGGGCACGGGGATGGGGGGTGTCTGCCTGCACCCTGCCCATAGCAGGCAGTAGAGGGGCCTGCAGTGGGGCTAGAGGGGTTTGCAATGGGGCTGGGCACCCACAGGGCTCCTCTTACAGCCCCGGCGCGAGCCAAAAATAAAGGACAGCACCTGTTTGGTGGGGGAGGGCAGCGCCGTGCCCAGGGCTATGGTCTCACCATGGAGCACTGATGGCAGAGGGGCCAGTGGCACAGCAGCTGGGGAGCCCCTGGTTTTGGGAGTGTGTGGGGAGTGTTCTGGTGGGTTAGAGCCTAAACATGTCCTGGTGCTGCCAGAGGAGCCATGTCCCCAGGACAGCAGTGCTGGGAGCGTGCAGGACATGGGGGCAGCCAGGCTGAGGGCACCTGGAGTGGTACAGATCACCCAGCCCAGCTGGTTTGGGGTAGAGGCTTTCACAAAGGCCGTGCCATGCTGTGCTATGCCATGCTGTGCCACGCTGCACACTGCCAAGCCACGCCATGCTGTGCCAGCCCATGCCATGTCATGGGAGATGCCATGCCGCAGCAGGCTGTGGCACACCGTGCTGTGCCTGCCAGGGTGGCCGCGGAGAACCAGACGACCCGCAGCCAGGCCGCGCTCCGGCAGCAGTACGAGGAGCGGCAGCGGGAGTCGGAGCACGTCTACGAGCTCCTGGAGAACAAGATCCAGCTCCTGCAGGAAGTGAGTCAAGGGACGGTGGGGGGCCAGGGAGGAGCTGGGGGCTGGTGCCTGGGGGCTCACCCTGCTGCCATGCAGGAGGCCAGGCTAGCACGGAGTGAGGCCGAGCAGGCCACAGCTCTGGCCAGAGCTGAGGCAGAGAGATGCCGGGAGCTGACAGGGAAGCTGAAGGAAGCGGCGCGAACAAAGCAGGAGGACAGGAGCGACGATGGCTGTGGTGCCATGGCCCAGAGGTAGGTGCCCAGGACATGTCTCCTCTATGCTGCCTCTGTGTGCCCTGTGCCAGTCCTTGGGGACTATCAAAGGACTCGTGCTGTGCACGACTGAGGGGCTGTGCATATGTGGTGGGGTGCAGGGGTCAACCCAAGGGGGGAGAGCTGGGCCGTGGGGAAGGGGGAGCAGTCCTGAGGTTGCTCTGCTTTGCCTCAGAGATTGACCTCTGCCAGCTGTCCCCATTGTCATCACAGGGCCAACCCAGTCCCTGAGCATCCCATGCCCTTTTGTCCCTCTCAGGAGGATTGAAGAGCTGACCCAAGAGCTGGCTGCCAGCAACCAGCTCGTGGAAATGCTGTCAGTAGAGAAACGTGACCTGCAGCAGCGCCTGGAGGGGTCTCCAGTCATGGAGGGGCAGGTAAGTGGGCAAGGGTGGGGGGACCCCAGGGAGGAGGACGTCCACTCAGGGCTTGGCTGGTTGTTGTCATCCCTGTCCCCTTCTGGGACTGTGGCCAGGGCTGTGCCATGTTCAGCCTGGCAGGGTGGGGTGATTGCCAGGAGCTGGGAGGAGCAGGGGGGCTCAGAGGACACAGTGTGAGCTGTCAGGGGACAGGCCACCAGCCTGTGCAGTCCTTCTGGGAGTGTTGGTGCTGCTTGCTCCCGTCTGCCACTTGAATCACAAGTCTTAAAATACTCCCAGCAGCCTGGCATGGTGCCAGGCAGGATTTTGGGGCTGTGAGAGATCAGAGCGGCATGTTCCTGGCAGCTGCACAGCTCTGGCCATGCTGCATGTTGGTGGCACAGCACTGTCCCCAGCAGCTGTGGGCCCTTGGTGTGTGAGCTGCCTGTGCGGTGGTCGTGGGGACCCTGCTGTTTGGCCACGGGGTGGCATGGGCTGCTGTGCAGGTGCTGGTGGCACTGTGCTATGGGGACATGCCCTCCAACACTGCCTGCCAGGGCTGGGCACTGGGGCATGCTGGCACTGGGATGTGGCACTAGGGTGGGGGCCTGGCACTGGGACAGGTGCTGGCATTGGTACAGGGATATGGCACTGGGGTGAGGATCCGGCACTGGGACAAGTGCTGGCATTGGGACAGGGACGTGGCACTGGGGTGAGGATCCGGCACTGGGACAAGTGCTGGCATTTGGACAGGGATGTGGCACTGGGGTGAGGATCCAGCACTGGGACAGGTGCTGGCATTGGGACAGGGACGTGGCACATGCACTGGGGTAGGGACCTGGCACATGCACTGGGGTAGGCACCTGGCACTGGGACAGGTGCTGGCCTTGGTACGGGGATATGGCACTGGGGTGAGGATCCGGCACTGGGACAAGTGCTGGCATTGGGACAGGGACGTGGCACATGCACTGGGGTAGGGACCTGGCACTGGGACAGGCACTTGCTTCGGAGCCAAGCACTAGTGTGTGTGTGGGTGGGTGGCTCTGGCACTCAGAATGGACCCCTGCGCTGTCGCGTCTCGACCGATCGCTGTCGGTGTCTCTGTCGCGACCCCCAGCGCTGCCCGTGTGTCCGGGCGTGGCGCAGGCCACCACTGCGCATGCGTAAGGCGGACGTGGCAACTACATATCCCGACAGCNGGGGGCTGTGGGGAGAGAGGGGGCCGCATCGGGGGGATCGAGCTGTGAGGCGAGGGAGCAGCATCGGAGGGGCGGGGGGACCAGCCAGGAGAAGGGGGTAGCCCAGGTTTGGCTGTGCAGATGTGCAGGAGGTGGTGTAGGGTGGGATGTTTCTGTTGCATCAAGAGTCCCGGCGTGTCACCACCCTAAAAGGAGGGGATTCGTGTGGTGAGACGTGCCGGTGGGCTCAGGGACTGAGGGAGATGTGCTGACCTCGGGAAGGTCTCCCGAGAGCCCGCAGGAGTACGTTTGGGTGCCGGGAGGGAGGGAGAATGAAGGAAAACTGCCGGATTTGCGGCCGGGAGCTGTGTGGCAACCAGCGGCGATGGATCTTTCACACGGCGGCCAAGCTGAATCTCCAGGTGCTGCTCTCCCACGTCCTGGGCAGGGAGCTGTGCCGGGATGGCAGGTCCGAGTTCGCGTGCAGCAAGTGTGCCTTCATGCTGGACCGCATCTACAGGTTCGACACCGTCATCGCCCGCATCGAAGCCCTCTCCATCGAGCGCCTGCAGAAGCTGCTGCTGGAGAAGGACCGTCTCAAGTTCTGCATTGCAAGCATGTACCGCAGGAACAACGACGACTCCAGCACGGAAGACAGGGCTGGGGAGGGCACTGTGGACCTTTCCAACCTGCCTGACGCACGGTACGCTGCCCTCCTTCAGGAGGACTTCACTTACTCTGGGTTTGAATATTGGATGGATCAAGAAGAGCACGGCCTGGAGCCACACAGCTGCCCCCACTCCGACGGACAGGGGAACCGCCCGCGGCGCTGCCGGGGCTGTGCTGCCCTGCGTGTGGCTGATGCTGACTATGAAGCCATCTGCAAAGTGCCCCGAAAGGTGGCCAGGAGCATCTCCTGCGGGCTGTCCAGCCGCTGGTCAGCCAGCATGGGCATCGAGGAGTCATCCGTGTGTGATGTGGCCGAGTCCACAAGCTCCAGGGTGGCTGTGGATGGGGACAGCATGGAGGAAGGCACACCTGCATCCTCTGTTGAGTCCCTGGACACCACCGTGGAGGCAAGCCCTCCACAGCAGAAGGATGAAGATGCAGATAAGGGGGTGAAAGGGAATGGGAAATGTGACGATTTCTCGGATGATCGCATGACCCCAAGCTCTTCATTGAGCGGGAACAGGCTGGAGCTGGCCCTCAATTTGATCAAGACTTTGGACTATAAACCCCTTCAGAGCCCCCGAGGCAGCCGACTACCTATTCCTGTGAAGTCCAGCTTGCCCCCTCCGAAGCTCAGCCGTGACTTGGCAGATGGCAGTGCTTCTGCTGGCTTAGCGTGTGCTAGTTCTGCCTTCTTGAACACAGACAGAAAATCGTTTTCCAGAGCTCCTTTGGGCCTTCCCCTGGAAATTTCTGAACTTCAGGAGCTGTGGGATGATCTCTGTGAGGATTATATGCCGCTGCGGGTACAGGTAGAGGTCACGGTGCTGCTGTTCCATTGAGCATTGTCCTCATGGTCCAGTGCTGAGTCCACTGGGGATTCCTCTGTGCTGAGATAATGCAGACAGCCACGTGTGGCTGAACCGGGGCTAAGAATAGGCAGCTCGGTCCTTTTTAGGTGTGCTGCCTCTCTCCTCAGTCATTCTCTTGTCTCCCTTTTCCTCCCGGTGTTCTGGGAAATTAACTTTCCCCCCCCCCGCACCCCACCCATCAGCCCTCCTTGACAATGCAGTCTGCTAGGTGGGTCTAAGCTCTTTGTCATTTTCCTGCTGAGAAAACGCCAGTTTCACTTCATCTTTGAGAAGTCGGTGTGGCTTTTATCCACAACGAAAGGGAGTATTTTAAGCTCCTGGGCACGTGTTTTCCAGCAAACGTGTTTTCTTTGTGCCTGAGTAATGGTTGGAGTGTGAGGAATGCCTGCCTCCAGCGCTGCCTCTGCAGGTCAGGCCTCCGACCTGCCGAGCGTGCAGAGCCGCCCAGGCATCTGTGGCGTGTGCCCTGAGGAAAAGGTGTTTCCTTGCAGGTGGATTTGTGCCAGAGGATGACTTTAGGGTTGGTATTCAAGATAATTGGTTTATTTTCTGATCCTTTGAAAAGATCTATCAATTAGTGACAGGTGTTGCTGAGAGGTGATGAAGGCTCCTGCTTTCGGGATGCTGTTACCTGTCTTGATAGCAGTCCTAGCTCCCAGTAGCCTCTGGTTCGCTGGCTTTAATGAAATGTTCTTTAGTGTGCAGTCAAAAAGCTGAACTTGTAACTTCTTTACCACTTTCCGTAATGAATAGAAGGCCTCAGTCAGTTTCAATTCAGGAATATCCATGTCAGCCTAATTGCATTCCCATTAGCAGCCTTAGTGCTGCCTAATGCTGTAGGTAGCCTGGGGGATTAGGAAAATGCTCGTTTATTACTATGGCAACCGTGGCAGTGCTGAATTGCTCTTCCTCTTCAGCCGGCTGCTTGCTGCCCCATCTGCTCGGGCGTTTCCCAGAGCCGTGTGCTTTTTTCCATAAAAGCCTGCTCAAGAAACGATGCTAGGGAGGAACGTAGGAAAACTAGTTTTCATCTGGAGCACAAAGGCATCGCGCTGGCAGCCGGCGGCTGAGGATGTGAACCAGGGCATGGTGTTGTTATAAATGAAACATGCCCAATTTAGAAAACAAAGAATAAAAATTTATTTCGTGTTCGAAAGGTTCGAACATACAATGCCACGGTCGAATAAAGGGACAGCACCAAGCCCGGGATTGGAACTGGGTGAACACAGATCTGACCTCTATCGCATCAGACCTCCCCGTGTTCACAAATCNGTGTCATTTGCTGATGATTTTCACTGCTAGGGATGTGTTTGCAGGGTAAAAATGGGCTTTCTCTGAACAGCGTGGCGTGTTTACAGATTGGCTTTGTGTCACACGCGGCCATCCTCCTCTAGGAACTGTGTTTTGAAGAGTTTCTCCAGCCTCTGCCATCCTATCGTCCCTGCCAGGAATGTATCCTGCAGGATTTTTCACTGCCGGTTCCTTGCCGTGACAGCAGCAGCTCTTCGGCGCAGGGTCTGGCTGAAGGGGGAAGGGCTTAATCCTTCGGATGGCTTTAAGAGCAAAAATGGGAAGGCAGATGCAGCTGGTAGGCTAAATAGTTCTTGTACAAATTATTTTTCTTTCCCTTTATAAAAGCAACACTCTTCCTATGAATCAGGTGCTGCTGCCATCCAGCAATTCCTGTGCATAAATGTGAAAGGAATGTCTAGGATATATAGGACCACAGTTCTCTTACGGCTTTTGCACTTCTTTAAATTTATGGAGCATTCTGGTGACCTTGTAGGTACCATCTTCCCGGGGATTTTCTTGAACCAACAATTCCTCCTCTTCCCCACCACAGCCCCAGGAAGTGGCACCAAACGGAGCCTTTGTGAGACGCTCCCGAAGCTGCCTGCAGTGCCGAGCTGGCAGCGAGGGAAGCGGTGCCCTACTGACAGCCAAGCTTTTCCCCGATGTGCTGGGCAGATCTCAGCTTGGCAGGCTCAGATAATGCCATGATTATTATTTTTTAAAGAAGTGTTCTGTTGGGGTCAGCGTGTGCTGGCACTGCTGGGGCTGTGCTGGGGAGAGATTGTCAGTAAAATGCTGATGTTGGAGAAGCCGCTGGGGAGCTCTGCTCCTGAGATGGCTGCAGGAAGGCACGAGGGAGGCAGCTTGGGCTTGGAACTTTGGACTCTGGAGCTGGCTCTGCCTTTCCCCTCCCTGCTGTTAGCTCTTCACAGGTTTTCTGCCTTTTTTTCTTTTTTTTAAATGTGGAAATTGAGGAAATGTGTTTTCCTTTTTTTCCTCTCTTATTCAACCTTGTTTCAAAATAGCTGCTGTGACATATTCCAGCAGCTCTCCCTGTCTCACCCAAAGCCTTCTGGCAGAGAAAATTTGTAATCACCATGACTTGTAAGTTTTGTCTAAAATCCTAACAAAACATCAGGGTAAAAGGGAAGTGTTACTTCTGTCTGTGAGAAGCAGTGCACAGACCTGAAGGAGCTTCCCTGCGCTGCCTGGCTTTCCCACAGACTGCGTTTCTGTGGCTTCTGAAGAGCAGGATTCAGTCTGACAGAGCTAATGGGAGCTGACTGTTCTCACTGTGCCGCACTGCCTGGAGCTGGTGCTCCTGTGTGTGCTCCAAAAAGCCCTGACGCTGTTTCCGTGGCCTCTGTGCTGCATCCCTGCAGCCTTTCCAGGGCGCCCACCTAGAGCAGGCACCAGTGCAGTCGGTCTCGTGTCGCTGATAATATTCAGGAATACTGAAGGAGTCCTGTGAGGGCTAAGGAGGTGGCTGGGATGGAGTGCTGCCCTAAGGAGTTAACTCACTGGGCGGGAGACAGTGAAATTGTAAGGAGGGATGACAAGGGATTAGTGTTGTGCTCAGCCAGCCGGGTCTGGCAGGCCACGTGTCACAAAGTAGGCTGTTTACGTTCCAGATAAATGGGTATGTGTCATGAAAAAAATCTCAGCTGTGGCACTGAATTTGCTCCTTTTTTTAGGAACTGCAGGGAATTGTACACAGTGTGGGTGCTGGAGCACTGGGAGTCGTGAAAGAGAGCCCAGAAAATCAGAAGTGGAGGGGCTCAGAGCAGTGGATGACTGCTAGGTCATGGCAGGAGGGGAGCTTGTGGGAAGGATTGAAGGTTGTAGGTTTGATAAAGACACAGAAGCTCTGCAGAACATGGGAACCATTTCGGTGCTGGCTTTGAAGCTTTTTTAAAATGCCAGCAGGGTACATGGGAAGGAGAGTGGCTTTCAGGGATTGGCTTGGGTGTGGGGAGAAGATCCATCATTAGGCCACAGTGGTTAGAGCTAAACAAGCTGCTGGATTTGTGGTGCAGCAGTGAGGAGAGACAGGGAGCCCAATCAGAGCCTCGGGGCACCATGGCACTTCTGGCAGATGAGGCAGAGAGCTGCCAGGTGCCAGCCTGCCTCCTAGGTGAAGGGAGACACGGGCAGAATAATGTATCAGAGCCAGTCAGAAAAGCACATGGAGCATATTTAAACCCATGCTGCAGGGTCTGTGATGGCCAACAGCTGAATAGACGAAGCCAGTGCAAGAGTTGAGCCATTCTCTCCTTTTACACTGTTTTTCTCCTTTCAGAATTTGCAGGATGAACGTCAGCAGCCAGCTCCAGGTAACCCTGCAGCAGGGGAGCACGTGTCCGATGTGCGTGCAGCAGAGCTGCAGGGCAAAATCCAGCACTTTGAAGCTGCCAACAAGGTATTTCTTCATAAACACCACATCCAGTGCCTAGTGAGTCTGATGTGGTTAGTGTCAGAGGGTGCCTCCTGGCCTGGCTGGAGGCAGCTACCTGCACCTCTCTCCCAGCAAGGGTGTGTAATGCTGTGTGAGTCTCAGTGCTGTTGTCTGGCAGCTTGAATGGAAAGCATTTACTTTTTTTTTCTGCAGGTGGGCTGTGTAAATTTTCCATATTTAATTTTGCAAATCATTATTTCAAAAGAACTTTCCACTTGCCTGGTGAGCCTTCCAGGAGCTGGTGAAGGAGGGATGAACAAGGCTATTTCCCTGTCTCTTGGATTTGCATGGGCTGAGCCTGGTGCAGGAGAGAGGGGGTGAAGGCTGCCTTCTGTTTTCAAGCTGCAAGCGAGATCAGCATAGACGGGTCCTGGTTTCATTTCTGTTTAAATACTTGGAAAAGAAACATGTATCTGAGTTATCTTAAGGCAGATCAATATTAACACTTGTTGAGAAGGGTATATGTTCTTAATTATGCTCTTGAAGTCTAAGGTAAATTATATTCTCTGGAAAAAAACAGGTTAAATGTGGAAGAAAAATCGGGATGGAATATTTGTTTAAATCTGGGGATAGCCATAAGGTGCTGAAGCTTCCTGGACTGCAAAGCTTGACGGAAATAGAGACCCAAGGCCCAGTAAATGCAGTTAGAAGTGTTTAAACAGGTTAGGGGGAGTGTCTCTTGGAGAAGAGATAACAGGACAGGTGTGTAAACTAACAAGCAACAAGAGGAAATTACGTGGCAGCACCAGCTCCTTAAAAAGTTGAGTCTTGAGTAAGTTCATAGGAAGAGGTGTATCATCCAGCTTCAAGAATGCCAACAGACAGCATGTTTAAAAATGCTAATAAGCACTTGTTTAACTGCACAACATGTGCTGTGTCATGAGCTTTATGGTGAAAGCAGCAAACTGTCCTGAAACTGTTTGAGTGGGTGATATTTTCTTTAGGGTGAGAGTGTCAAAGGCAAAAGTTTCTCAGGTTGTAAGCCAGCCATGGAGACCAGTGAGAGGTTCCCCTTTGCTTTGCAGCCGTGCTGTTGGCACGCTGGCCCTGGCTAGGCTCTGTTGTGCTGAAGACAGAACTTAATGCTAAATAAGCCACTGATTTGATCAGTGAATGTGTAGCTTCTCCATGCTGATATTTTTCTTTCAGATTTTTGGGAGGATTTTGGGCTGAAGCAGCCCCTTTCCTTTTGAGGAAACAGAAATAAATGATAGAAACTGGGAGGGAGGGCTGCTGGGCAGCCTGAGTGAGACTCTCCTGGAGTATGTGGGAGGCAGTGTGATCTGTGAACCCAAGCCTGAAACCTCTGCCCTGCACCTGACGGAGCAGAAGCACTGGAATAAGTCCTGTGTGTGTTTACTCACCGGTCTCCACCCAGCTCCAACAGTGTTTACAGACTCTAGAGGGAGCCACGTTGATCTTGATGTGGTCAGCACCAGGGCTGTATGGAGTAAGGAGTGGAGGGAGTCTTAAGGGTGTTTACATAGGGCATTACTCAGGATTAAATAAACCCAACCTATTTCTGTCTTCAGTTGTTACAGGAAAAGCTGAATGAATTGAATTTCGAATTAAAATCTGTCCAAGAAACATCACAGAGGCAAGATCGTACAATCCAGAGTCTGAACGAGGCCCTGAAGAGCAAAGAGAGTAAGGTAACAGTTTTGGGTGGCCAGGTGGTGCTCACCAGAGCAGGGAATAGGGAACTGCCCTGTGGGCAGTGGCTGAAAAGGAATGCTTGAGTCATTGCTTGGCATCCTGCATCTCAGTAAATTACTTCTTGCAAAACTCTTTCATGTGGTGCTGAGGTGTCATAATCCAGGCTGGAAGCTTGGGATGGGAGAGTCTGTGCTTGGTTTGCCACTGACTGGGCTTCCTGTGCTTGGACTCAGACAGAAGAGCTGTACCACATCATCGAAGGGCAAAATGAGACGATGGCCAAGCTGCGGGACATGTTGCACAGAAACCATCTGGGACAGCTGCAGGTATGTCCTGGAAGGCCTCCAATACATCAGGTTTCATTCTGCAGGGATCCTGGTTTTTAAATCCCTCACGTGAATAGAATCTCTGAGTTTCTCTGAATCCTGTTTTTTGGTAGGTGTCAGAGAGCCCACTGTCACCGCAGGAGCAGCAAATGTCACCGCTCGATCTCCAAAACACGCTTTTCTGCACCAAACTGGAGGTGCAGAAACTGAAGAGAGCTCAGCGCCAGAAAGAGCATCAGCTGGCTGAAGCCAAAAGAGCAACCCAGCTCCTGGAGACCACGGTCCATGAGGAAGAGCAGCAGAAAGAGGCAACCTGGAAACACAACCAGGTATGACAAGCACTTAGCCTGGAAGTTTTTGGGTTTACGCAACTAAGAAGCACTGGTGTGGTCAATACTCTGCTCTCATCATTTCTGCTGATAGCAGACTGGCCACACTTGCCTAATTTGTCACACATGGCAAGGAAAATTCTCCAGCCTCCTTAGTGTCATAGCTGAGGATTTAGAATCGGCAAAGACCCTTGATAGTGGGTATGTTGTCACTTGTACATCTTTGGCTGCTGCAAATGTCCCATCTCTTTTTGTGATGTTCATGTCCCCTGCTGCACAGGTTAGCTGTGATGGACTAAAGCTCTGCCTGTGGCCAGAGTAAGGGGTTTAGATGTATGGATACCCTGGGAAATGAAATAAATTCAAACTTCACCATCATGAAAGTGTGTTTTGAGATGTGAAAGGTGTAGCCTTGCAGAGCATTTTTAGCTGTTCCCACAGCCCTTACTGCTCTTGGCTTCCTGAGACTGGCCTGCGTGTTGAGAACTGAATTCCAAGGTATGTGCTTTTTCCTTGCAGGAGCTGCGTGCTGTGGTACAACAGCTGCAGGCAGAGCTGCAGGACAAGGCTCAGCAGCTCCAGACTTTGGAGTGGGAGAAAAGCCATGAGCTGCAGGCCCAGGAGCAGAGGGTTCAGCGTTTGACTCAGCAGCTGGCTCGCAAGGAGCAGCTTCTGCAGGTGAGATGCAGAAAGATCTGAGTTGAGCATAATTAAATGGAGTCCCTGCTCCTCCTTTGGTATTTGGCCATGCAAAAGTCTGTCTGTAGTTTTCATGCATGCCCTTTGAAGGAAGGAAGGAAAGAGAGGCTTCTGGGCTCCCAAGATGAGGAATAAGGCACAGGTATCCACGTACCTCAGCCCACAGCAATGCCTGGTGAGCCCTGGCAGGTGCTAGTCAGGCAGCCCCAGGTGCTGGGACTACCACCCTTTAATGTGAAGGCTAGAACAAGCATAGGGTGGAGGTAGTTATCCCTGATTCTCCTGTGCTGCTCTCGGAGGTGGGGGAGGTTTCTGTACTGTCAGTTGTACTAGGGGGTGTGTGTGTGATCTCTAGGAATCCAGGGAGCTTCTGCAATGCCAGCAAAGCTTGGAGAAGAGTCCTGCAGCCATGAATGCCATGTTGGAGAAACTGCAGCAGCGTGTCAGTGACAGGGATGCTGCTCTGGAGGTGAGCACATATTGTAGGCAATGTTTCAGCTGTCTATGAGGCTCAGCCTTTGGGTTACCATCAGCCCCAGGCTGATCCCAGGGGTGACCATATCTTCTGCATGCTCTCCATGGCTCATCCTTTGAGAGGAGTCCTCCTGGAAGGGGGAGCTGAAGTCCAACATACAGGGAGTGTTGGCCACAGAGCCTTATTACCCCATTCTGAATGATCCCCTCTTTCACACAGCGAGCAGTAGATGAGAAGTACTGTGCCCTGGAGAAGAAGGAGCAAGAGCTACAACAGCTCCGTCTCTCAGTCCGGGAGCGTGGCAGTGACCTGGAGAGGCTGCGCAGTGTCCTCTCCAGCAACGAGGCCACCATTCACGTGAGTGCTTGGACCTGGGCCTGCAGAGTCCAGCATGGCTGTGGGGATGGGGTGTTAGACAGACCTTCCTGTGAATGCTCTGGTGGCTGCTGGGGAGAGTGTCTGCAGGTGTTTGGCTTCCACTGGTCTTGTGTGTAGGGCAAGTTCCTGGATCACTCCTGTTTCTGGGCTGGGCATAGAGGACACCTGGAACAGATGGGTGAATCTGTGTGACTCTGCTAGCAGTAGAGACTGGTATTTCCAGTTTTGCTTAATTCAGGATTAAGTCTCTGTCCCTGGTTGAGCTGCTTCTGTTGTGGTCCTCAGAGCCTGGAGAGCCTCCTGAAAGCCAAAACCCTGGAACTGGAGCAGGTCTCAGCAACCTGCCAAAACCTCCGCTGGCTCAAAGGGGAGATTGAGGCCAAATCTTGCAGCAGGCAGAAGGAGCAGGAGGGGATCATCCAACAGCTGCAGACCTGCCTGCATGACAGGAACAAGGAAGTGGAGGTAAGGCTTTAGCTTGGCTTTCTGAGCCTTCAGCCAGTTTGTCCATAGAGAGAGCGGTCCCAAACCAGAGCCTGCTGCCTGTCTCCCCTGAAGCTGTGCTCAGTGTTTGTAAGCTGGCTGCTTTTGGCATCTGTACGTACCTGTGCCTGCTGACACTGCTCTCTCAGCTACACCCAGGCTGAAGAGTCCTTGAACAACTTCCAGTTTGATGGCAGCAGTCTCTCTCCTTTCCTCCCCCCTGTTCAGGAACTTACAGCAACTCTGCTGCGCAAGCTGGGCCCCGGGCAGAGTGAGGTAGCAGAGGAGCTGTGCCTGCGTCTCCAGCACAAGGAGAAGATGCTGCAGGATCTCCTCAGTGACCGGAACCGTCAAACCATGGAGCATGATACTGAAATTCGGGAGCTGTTGCAGGCTCTGAGCACCAAGGAGCAGCAGAGCAGAGTGAGTTTTGTGCAGTGACACAGTTGGAGGCTGAGGTGGGTGGCTCTGACTTCTATTAAGCAAAGACAATCCCGTGAGTAGGCTGAGAGAAATGGAGGCATTTGTTCCTCCGTAGGTGAGAGGCTGAGCCTCGCTGGCGAGTAGAGATGGGAAGGCTGCACTGGAGTGGGTGTGAGTGGCCAGGAGCCGTAGCTGCCAGGCTGGTTTGCAGAGCACGTTGAGTCTCGAGTGACAGATAAATACTGAGATGGTTTCCCTTAGTCTCTAAGAAGAAGAGGGACCAGGATCCTACCCCTGGTCATGGCCCTATCCCTAATTTTCCCCCTCAATTAGGCGGCTGCAGAGAAGATGGCGCAGGCTTTGGCTGAAAGGAGCTGCGAGCTACAACTCCTGCGCCAGCACCTGTTGGGGAAGGACCCTGTTGGGACCCAGTCAGCTGGTGCGAGGCCATTGAAGCAGGACAAACAACCCATACAAGTAAGAATACTGTACTGTGTTTCTCTGCCTGTGGCCTTGGGGCTTCAGAAAGAACTGATTGCCACAGAAGGAAATAGGAGAGAGAAGAGCACCACAGAGAATGATAGAAATGAAAGTGGGATTAGGGAAAAGACTTCCCATAGGAGGAGAAGAAACTGAGGAGCAGGAATGCTGCCCGAATGTTCTGATCTTGATTTCACCAGCCTTTGTCACTCAGTGTCTCTTTGTTTTGATGGAGCAGTAATTGAATCCTTGGGGCACTTGAGAGTATGAAAGACATCCACCCTTTGACCTTCCAGCATTGACCCACTCCTTCCTTGGGCTGGGCTGCCTTGCTGTATTGTAATCTCCCCCCTGACTTTGTCACATTCTGGAGGGGACAAGAGAGCTAAATTTAGGTCCCACTAATTCCTGGCAGAGCCTGCTGGCTGTTTGCTGTCTCTTCCACAATTGGAGTTGGTATTTTTAAAGCAGCTTTGCTAAAACCCCCTTTGAGGCTGAACACAGCTCCAAAGCTGCATATGCCATGGCTCCTACTTGAGCAGCTGTTAATGGTTTATTGGTGAGCTGACGCGCTAAATGTTTTTAAGCAGCTGTAAACAGGTTTCTATTCCCAGGATCAGTGAGCTCTAGAGACTTCCAGAGATGTGTTTTCCTTCCTGCATGGTCGCTTTGGGCCACATCTGAGATGAAGATGAGTCTCAATTGAAAGATGGTCTTGCTGCAGTTGAGTGAAACCTGTTTAATCTTTACTGTGAAGACATTTGCTGCCAGCAGCTTCCCAGTGCCAAATAAAACAAATGCCCTGTTCCCCACACGTACAACTTCTGGGTGCAATTCACTTGTCTCTGCTGCCTGGCTATATCCCCTTCATTATTTTTTCACATTTTAGAGGTGTCAACAGAACAGCCAGCAGCTTTCGTGCAGTCCTGGAATTCTGGGGAAGCTGAGTGTTCCCCATGAAAATGCAAACCTGCAGACTTTTGTTTTCAGGAAATACTGCAAAGAGCTTGTGGAGCTACAGTCGTTGTTGGATCCTCACAGGAGGACAGCAGCTGCAGGACAGAGGGAGGTGAGTGTGGGGCAGCTTCTTTTGAGGTCCCCAAATATGACCAGGGCTTTCTGCTGTGGGGGAAACATGATTACATAAAACTGTGGAAGAGTAGAGAACTTCAAAGAAGAGAATTTTGAAATAAAGCTGTGCCTGTCTTCAGGGTGATGTCTGAGGATGGGAGTAAGGGAAAGAGAAAGGCTGCTGTTGGGTTTGAGGTCAGGTGTTTCTACTCAAGATCTGATGCTGTCCACTAGAGAGTTTTTGACTTTGTTTCAGGCTGAGCGGAGACAAGTGAAACTGTTTTGGGTTTTGTCTTGGGACCAGGACACTTGAACTTTGCCAGGAGTAGGACAGCAGGCCTGTGATGTTGCTGTTGCTTTGGGCTGGTGTTGAAAGATCAAGCAGGGAAGAAGCATTTACTAAGAGACAATGTGATGGGGAGCACAAGCATCAGGCCCTGTCTTGCCAGAGAGGGATTGTGTGTGATCCTGGGGTCTGAACTGACATGTGGTGTTCCTGCAGTAACCAAGCTGTCTTTGTAGTTACAATGTCAGCAGCAGAACTGGAGAAGGATCTTGTCAATGCCAAAGAGGAGCTGGAGCTAATGGCGAAGAAGGAAAGGGAAAGCAGGGTGAGCTTGTGATGGAGCCTGTGCTGATCTCCCTTACCTTCAGCAGACCTTAGGGCTGCCCCTCACTGGAGCTTTTGGACCCCACTGTTGTGAGGGTACCCGCAGTGAGAGAAATGGGGCAGCAGCTTGCAAGGGGTGTTGGCTTTCGGAAGTCTGATGGGCTTCTCTTCCCCCTGCAGCGGGAGCTCACTGCTCTCCAGTCTGTCGTGGCCACACAGGAGGAGGAGCTGCAGGTGCAGGCCTCGGATATCGAGTCCTTGACCAGAACCATCCAGATCAAAGAGGACCTCATCAAGGTGAGACACTGTGCTAGGCTGGGTGACTTCCACCTGGGAAGGCTGCAGAGGAGTCTCTTCGTTCCACACATCCTCAGAGCAGTGTGGCTGACTGGCTGTGGATGCTGTTGCGGCTGGTTTGCCTACAGCTCTCTGTGTTCCTTTGGCCAGAAGGCAAAGGCCACAAACCCCCAGACTGTTGTTATTGGGTGTTTTGCTCTTTCTGTACCAAACACCCTCCTTCAAGTCCTTTAATCAGAATGCATCGTGTCCCTTCTTGGTTCCTACTGAACACTATGGTCTGTGCCTAATCCACTCTCGGTGCTTTGGCATTTTTTTCTTAGGAGACCTGGATCTTTCCAAACACTGGAAACTTTGGGCAGTTGCATTCCAGGGAGGTTTGTGAAGGTCCAGCTGTCTTTGTTACTGATCCCTTCCTCATTGAGCCCTCCTGCTGTTTGTTGGTTTTCAGGATCTGCAGATGCAGCTGGTGGATCCTGAAGAAATTCCAGCCGTGGAAAGGCTGACACAAGAAGTGCTGGTGCTTCGGGAGAAAGTGGCCGTAGCAGAGTCACGAGGACAGGAGGCTACTGGAAACAGAAGGCAGCAGGTAGTGTGCCAGTGGGACAAGCTTGGATGTGTTTGTATTTCTGCTGGTGCTCAGTTATGAGGCTTTGTTTTCAGCCTTTGCATATGCTGAGATGTTCTTGTTCTTGGAAGCTGACTGTGTGAGTGTGGGAATACAGAGATCAGTTCTCTTTAGCACTTGTCCAAAGGACAGAGTTTTTTGGGAGTCCAGGGATGACATGGATCAACTTGGACACAAGCAAGAGAGGAAGGAGACCCCCCACTTTGTCAGGGACAACTAGATACCTCCTGTGATTTCTGTCTCTATTTAAGAGCTGCATCTTGTCTCTTCTCTCTAACCAGTTGTTACTGATGCTGGAAGGGCTGGTGGCTGAGAGGAATCGATTAAATGAGGCTCTTCAGGCAGAGAGGCAGCTCTATGGCAGCCTGGTGAAGTTTCACACACATCCAGACAGGTAAGTGAGGCTGCCTTGGCTCTGTGCTGCCCTGCTCTGCTGCCAGGGCAGGTGTAGGTGGTCCAGTGGGGCAATCCCTGAAGCAGAGATCATTCTGCTAGTCTGAGAGCTTTTCAGTGGGGCAAGAGGGAATCTAGGCAAAAGATCAGCCAAAAGCTTTTTTGAGAGTCCAAGTTTTAGGCTGCCTTTTTCCCTTGAAGAGGCTGCAGTGGCCAGCTTTAAATGCTCCATAGACTCCCCCCATTGCCATGGGATTTCCATCTCTGTTCCTTGGCTTATCTCTTCCCAGCTCAGTTTCCCACCCACACCTGGCCACCTTTCAGAGACTGCTGTCAATTTCCCAGCCAACTGTTGGGTTGATAAGGATCTCTCTAGGTGCTTATCCAGGCAGTTGCCTGTCCCCTGCATTAATCCCCTGCCCTTCACAGGGCTGCAGCCTCTGGGCTATTTGAGCTACCTGATAGCAAGGGGGCACATAAGTGGAGTGCTTGGGAAAGTACTGAAGAACAGCTGTGACTCTGAGGCCCCAGCCATGGGCTAGGGCCTTTTTTGGGGGTGGCTGTGCTCTGGAGAGGTCTGAGGTGAGGCAGGAGGTGGCTGAGCTGTCTGGGGAGCACCTGGGGCTGTGCCTGGCGTTGGTGTCCCTGATGGAGGGGCCAGTTCGGTGTGTGCTGGCTGCAGCCTGTCTAACCCTCTTCCCTTCTGTGCCGCGTGTCCGCTTAGCGCTGCGAGAGACCACGCTCTGCAGGTGGAGCTGGAAGGGGTCCACGAGCTCCGGGGACAGCTGGAAGAAGCTCTTGGAAGAAGCTTGGAGTGTTTGAGCAGGCTGGAGACACAGGGCGCCATAGGAGGTGGGGAACAGGAGCGTGTGAGAGTCCTACCCCAGCATGCCTTCTGAGCACTGGCGCTCGCCCGCCTGCCACGGAAACGGTTCACTAACCTGTCTCACTGACTCTAAGCTTTGGTACTTAGTGATGGTACGATAGAACTGGTACAGGGCTTGTTTTTGTTTTATTTTTGAGCTGCTTTGGAAACGGCGATCAGTGCAATCCACCTGTGTCTCGTGTATGTTCCTGTCTGACCCACCCTGGTGGCCACTGATGTATTTGCACATTCAAATCATTCCATTTTAGTTACTCCCCTCTATCTCCCTTCTCTTCCCTCCACCATGGGCCAAATAAAGATTCCCTATCTCTGAAGGAAACACCAGATGTTTTCTATCATCTCCCAAGTGCATGAGTGTGAGTTTTTGTATTCCCTCACCATTTTTCTTACCCAGTGACATCCACCCCTTGGGTTGATGGTGGCTGGCCATGGAAAAGTGGAAAAGTGTGTTCCAGAGACGGAGAATTCAAGACCTGGGGACACTTGCCTGGGCCTTTTATACAAGACTTGAGTGTAGAACCAGCAGTTCAGTTTATGCTTAAACCAAATCCTACTCCAGTGTAGATGATTTTACTGACTGGCCTTTTTTTTGCTAATTGTAAGTTGTTTCAATCTAACTTGCAAGTGCCTTCATGGGAGAGCTTCCTCCTCTTTTTGACAAACAGTTTGGGGGAACTGAGACCTGTCCCTGCTCCCAGGGTCTGGGCTGGGTCTGCTCCCTCACTCGTACATGCACAAATCCCTTACATGCTCCACGTGCCCCTTGGGCCATGGACAGGACCCTGTTTCTGAGGTGCTGGGGACTGTCCCCCTCAGCACCACTGCATACCTTTTCCAGGCCCTCTTCCACCTCCTCTGGGAGTGTGGGAGCTGGTGTGAAAGCTGAAAAACAGTAGCAACAACCTTCCAATGACCAAGGCTTCCCATTCACAATGGGCTGTGGATCAGCTGTCTTGTACTCAATCACTTCTCAAAATGGCAGGAGCAAATTTTGCACCTCTGAGCATGTGTTTCTGCTTGCTGGGGAGGCTGAACTAGGAGCAGGCAGAGCAGAAGAACTCTATTGTGCTGGGCTGCACACCTGGACCTGTGACTGCCCTGCTGCATGTCTCCTTGCAACTGCTTCAGATGACACCACCTGTCCTGTGCCTTGTGCTGCACTGAGGGCTTCTCCTCCCTCAGTGACACGGGGATGGGAGGCAGCAGAGCTCTCCCTGTGCTCGCAGCAGGTCAGCACTGCCCCTCTGGGTCAGCACTCAGCTGCATCGTGACCGCAGCAGTTCCCCTGGGGCCTGAAGGGATACAGCTGGGAGCTGCTGGGCAGCTCTGGGTTTTGTTAGCTTTTCCTTTCTTGTATTTCATCTTATTCCCTTCCTCTCAGTTCTCTGTGTAGCACCATCTTCTCTTCATCCTTTTGCTTCTTACTTTGTAGAAGCCTTTGTGTCCCTGTCCTTACCTTTCCATCTTCCCTCTGCCATCCTGGCACTGATGCCCAGCTGGCACCCTGGTCCCTTGGGTACCATGGAGCCCAGCACCCAGCCCAGACTCATTGGCATGGCCTGAGAGAAGTCTTGGCTGGTGCTCAGGCATCTCCCTTCTCCACCTGTGTCTGTGTTTCGCTCTAGATCTGTCCCTGCCTCTGTTAGAGTCACTGCTGTGCAGTGCCCCTTAGGGGCAGTGTTATCCTAGGCTCAGGTGCCCCAGCTTTTCTGGTCTGTTCTTTAAGGCCTCCTCTTATCCCTGATATTCCTGGCTGGTCGTTCCTTGTGGGATGACCATCCTGAGCATTCCCTGCCTGAGATCATCCTCTATCAAACTGTGCAGTGCTTTGTGCTGTCTCATAGCTCTTTGTGGAAGTCACTCCTTCCTCTCTGAACTTCCCCAAGGACCTTGCTTCCCTTACCTTGTTCCCAGCGGTGTGAAGGCTCCCGTGCAGCCAGTGTACCTGGGTGTCCCGTGCTTACAGGCTATGTGCAGTTTGCAAGCATGTAACTAATTCTCTGTGCCTTCAGGCTGGGCTGAAAGCCAGAGCAGTCTGAAAAAGCAGTGCTGTGGTTGCATCTCATGTCTCCTGTGCTGGTGGCACACACAGAGCTGAGCAGCCTGGTGTGCTCCTGCTGTGATGGAGGGTTCAAGCACATGGTGACCACCAGCCTGGGCACAGCTGCCCTGCGCGCACACACCTCTGCTCCTCAGCACCAGCTTCCTGTTCTGCCCCTTGTTTTTAGTTTTGGGGTCCTTTTTCCTTGGGAATTGCAGTCCCTTTTACTCCTCAGCCCTGGGGCACTGGGAGCCGTGCAGAGCTGTGGGCAATGGTGAGAGGTGGGATGCTGTGCCCTGGCACAAAGAGCTGGTTCTCCCATGTTCCCAGAGCAGCTCTGCAGGCTGTGTGTCACCCTGCTGTGGTCCCTCAGCCATGGTGACCCACCTTGAGAGCCATGTGGCCCTCAGCCCCCCAGCAAAGCCTGTGGCTGACAGTCTGCATCCCCTCACCCTTCGGGGCCCCAGAGGCACTGCTGTTGCCCTGGCTGCTTCAGCAACCAGCGGGTTGTGTCCCTGGGGGCTCGCAGGGCTGTGCTTTGGCTGTGCTGAGTGCCACCTACAGGAGCTGCTTCTTCCCTGCGATGCTGCTGCCGCTTCCAGCTGTCGCTGAGTGTTTTGCTCCCTGAACAGCATTTCTCGGTGATGGCTGTCCTTGCTCCCTGGGGCACTGATGGCTGTCCTTGCTCCCTGGGACACGTTTACTTCAGTGGACAGGCTCCACCATGCAGGGTGATGTCTACCCAGGTTCAGCAGTGAGGTGCCCCACATTTTTGCAGCCTAATGACAGCCGCTTATCACATGTGGATCTCCTGAGTGTGTCCCCGTCTATGAGCACAGTGCGCTGTGCAAACGCCTGCCCTGCTGCAAGGCATGTTCCTGGCTGGTCCTTGGCTATTCTTCCTGAGAGCCAGATGCTTCCCCGCTGGCTTCCCCTTCACCAGTGATGCTTGGCATCACTCCTGACAGCATTTCCCTGTGTTCCCCTGCTCTGTATTCTGCCTTGCCTGGCAGCTCCAGATTTGATGGTGATGGATTTGGCTGCAGGCAAAGCAGTTACCTCTCCTTTGGTGCACAGGCAGATGTGAAACCTGGCCCTGCACAGCCCTAGGGGATAGTCTTGGGCCCTGTCTAAATGTCTCTCTCCCTGGGGAGAAAAGGGATTGGGGATACACCCATCTCCCAGCTGCCCAGACAAGGGGTTCAAGCCCTCACTCAGGGTTTGGCAGCAAGGGGACAGAAGTAGAGCTGTGTGCAAGCAGAAGAACATGACCCCAGCTCAGCCCAAGGCCCCCATGCATTGTGGTATGGGACACAAGTGTCCCTTTACCTCTGCAAAGCCAGCACAGGGCTTGCAAGGAGCCCCAGGCCATGCCTGACAGCAAGGCTTGGGCACTGTGGGCAGGGTGGCTGCCCCCAAGCTGCCCCTGCCTGGGCAGGTGATGGTGGGGTGTGCACCCCAGTCCTCCCGCCAGCTTGGAGCAGCACTAGCGAGGTTCCCTGATGAAGCTTGTGCTGCTGCTGTGGCTTCTGAAGTGGCTGCAGGGTGGGCAGTGCATGTACCTGCGTGTTAGGGCAGCAAGCACAAGTTGCAGATGGGGCAGGTACCATTGCTGTGTTCCCATCCCCGGGGCTGTCCCCCACCTCAGTGATGGGCCAGCACAGGGTGCTGGGTTGGGGCTCCAGTGTGCAGGGAGCGGGTGGCAGGACCCAGGGACAGCAGGGAAACCTCGGTCCAGCTGGGAGTGTCCCAGCACCAGGTGTGCATGAGAGCAGACATCTGCCCTGGGGCTGCCCGCAGTGACCATAGGTATCACCAGGGAGGAGGGGACAGAGGCAGTGCTGCCAGTGCTGCTGCTCTGAGCGCCTTGTTGTGCTGTGCTGTCCCCTAGGTCAGGCCGCAGGTACACACACCGATGATGCCAGCACCAACTTCACCGACAGCATGAAGGAGGAGGCAGCCCGTGGCTTGGCAACCCAGCAGGTGAGTCAGGGCAGAGCGACGCCGGGAACAGGGGTGGCAGAGCTGGGCACTGCGCCACCGCCAAACTGCGTCCCAGCCCCTTCGGAAACGTCCCTGTCACCCTCTGTCTTTGTCCCTCTAGAGCAACCCCCGGGCCCGCAAGGAAAATGGGGGCACTGAAAGGAGCACAGCACCCACCGTGCCAGAACGGGAGCTGCGGGCTGAGGAGGAGCTGCGGGAGCTGAAGGCGCAGCTGGAGGAAGCCGGCTTCTCTTCTGTCTCCCACATCAGGCAAGAGCTCTGGGTCTCTGGAGCCAGCGGCGGCACTGGCTGGAGGGGGCACCCTGCATCCCGGCCTCTGCCTGTCCTTTACTGTGCCTTGTGCCCCCAGGAAGGCGATGCTGAGCCTGTGCCTGGAAAACGCGGAGCTGAAAGAGCGGATGGGTGAAGCCACGTCCCTGCTGGAAAGCGGGGAGCAGGAGGAGCCTGGGCTGGGCAGCACCCTGGCCCCTGAGCCCCGTAGGCTGCAGCGGAAGAGCCGCAGTTCCCTTGGGGACCGCCCGGCCGGGGCCAGCGGGGATGGCCGGGGGTTCCCGGAAGAGAGGGGAACTGTGCCCACCAAACGCCCAGCGCTCGAGGCTCGATCCCAGGATGACATGCCCAAGAGACCCTGCCCTGGTAGCCCGGGTGGAGGGGACGGGAGCCATGTAAGTGCACAGGGAGCCAGGATGGGGATGGAGATAGAGATGGGGATGAGGGTGGAAACGGGGAGCTGAGAGCGTCTCTTCCTTCCCGTAGGTAGAGGGCTCCGTTCCTGGCAGGGGCTGGCCAGGGCTGGGCGCAGAACTGCGCTCCCAGGTGGCACAGGGCCAAAGGCAGTGCCAGGAGCTGCAGGATAAGCTTGCTGCCTCAGAGGCCACAGTGCGGGCACAAGCTGAGCAGCTGGAGAAGTACCACGTCCTGCTCCGTGAGTTAAAACCAGGGTGGGGTGGGGGTGTGTTCTCAGCCTGGCATGCCCTGTGCACTGTGCTGTGCATGGGGCAGGGGTGGTGAATCCTGCCCGGGGGGCCCTGAGCTGATGGGGCTGCCCAGCAGGTGAACCTCAGACCCAGCAGCTCAGCAAGCAAGTTCAGGTGGACTTCCAGGACCTGGGCTATGAGACCTGTGGGCGAAGTGAGACCGAGGCTGACCGTGACGAGACCACCAGCCCTGGTAAGGAGAGCCAGGGTTCCAGGGATCCCTGTGCTTTGCCCACCTGGCGCAGAGAAATGACACACTGTGCTCTCTGCAGAGTGCGAGGAGCCAGATGTATTCAGTGAGACCAGCCTGGGCGAGGAGCTGGAGTCCCTGTGCCAGCCAGGGATGTCCAGAGGAGGCAAAGCTGCCCAGAAAACCATGGCCCTGGAGGATGTGGAGGCCCTGCACCAGCATATCCAGGACCTCAAAGCCCAGCTGCTCAATGCCAACAAGGTGATCCAGAGCCTGCAGCGCCGTGCCCGCTCCATCTCCATCACAAGTGGCTACACCTCGGGTGCTGAGCGGCCCCTGCCAGGTCCCAAGGCCTTGGCATCCCCAGCCCACAGCCTCACGGATGAGGACGAGGGCTGGCAGTCAGATGGCCATGGCACACTCTGCCCACCTGCCCTGCGGGCACACCGTGACCTGCAGAGCCTGGTGCACCGCGTCGCCCTGCTCGAGGCACAGCTGCCCGCAGCCAAGCATGGAGGCACTTTGCCCAAGGAGCTGCAATCTGCCACTTGGCCTGGGTATGGCCCTGGGGACTGGGACCAGAGGGGGAGATACAGGGATTTCCAGGGGTTGCCGAAGGGTGGTGGCTCCTTGTTGCGTGGTTTCCCTGCAGGCAGGTTCCTGGGGTGTTTGTATGGTGGGGCAGAGTCCTAGCAGTGGATGGTGCACAGACTCCCTCTGTGGCACCTCATCCCTGCTGTGCTCTCAGGGAGTCTGGCTGCCCTGTGAACACCCTGCTTGCCCATCTCTCCTAGGAAGTACAACTCGTTGATCCAGGCACAGGCTCGGGAGCTCTCCCACTTGCGGCAGATGCTGCGGGAGGGCCGTGGGGTGAGCCGCAGCCTGGCCCAGCACCTGCGGGATGCCCTGAGGTCCTTTGAGGACCTTCTTCGTGGCACTGACATTGACTACTACCTGGGCCAGGGCTTTCGGGAGCAGCTGGCCCAGGGCAGGCAGCTGGCTGAGAGGCTCAGCGACAAGCTGGGCACCAGTAAGTACTTCTGGGGGGGCAGTGGGGCTGGATATGGTGGGTGTGTGATGGGTCAGGAAGGGATGCCTTGATGGGTGAAGAGCAGTAGACACTCACATCATGTGCTGTGTGGGATACCTGCTTTGAGCTGGGACCAGGCATCCTGTGGCATGGAGACACTGACTGGCTCTTCTCTGGCTTGGTTTTTCAGGAGATCGACAAGATAGGGAGGATAAAACCAGTCACGAACTCCTGGCACAGAGGTACTTGCTCCCAGGGAAGGGTTTGTGGGATGTGCTTGGCATGGGCACCTTGAGGTCTATCACTGCTCTTGGGGTGGGGGCCCAGGGTGCCCTTGGGGTCTCTGCTTCAGGTGGATGTCCTGGGACTGCCTCTGCTCTGGGGATGAGAAGCCCCATGGGCACTCCATGTCTCTGAGCGGCCTTGCATCATTAGTGGGACATGGCACGTGGGGCATTGTGTAGGAAAGAGCTGTGGGATGGAGGTCAGACCTGGTGATGGGCCACCTCTGCAGGCTCAGCCGGGAGCTCCAGGAGAAGGAGAAGGTGATTGAGAGCCTGGAAGTGAAGCTTCAGGAGCGCTCTGAGTCCCCAGGTAGCAGCTGCCCACCCTCGGAGTCATCCCACTCTGCCAGCAGCTCATCCTTCACCTCGGAGGGGCTGGAGCCCTGCTCTGATGGGGATGCAGCCAGCGAGTACAGCCAGTGCCACGAGGAGCCCGCCCAACACACAGGTACCACACGGTGACCAGGGGCCGCAACTGTGGTGCCTCTGGACACTGGGACTTGGCTTCTCAGGGTGTGCCAGGGTCCCCAGTGCCTCAGGGAGGATGGCTCTCCGCCAGGCTGAGCCAGAGCCACTGTAACCTCTCTCTCCATCTCTCTCCTGTCTCTAGGCCTTCACTTTGACTCCTTGTCCAAACCTGTTAGTGCCCCCCTGCCTGCCCTGACCGCCGGGCTGTCCCCTTTCCTGCCTGCTGGGCCCCCTCCTCCCGCAGCCCCGCCACTCCTGGGTTGCTACGGGAATTCTGTCTGCTCCCTGGCTGAGGCACAGCAGGAACTGCAGGTGCTCCGGAGGCAACTGGGAGAAAGTGAGCACGCTGCCTCTTGGCTTGGGTTTGGTACTGCCTGCCCTGCATGCTGTGCTGTGACACATCACCCCCACCCTCTCTGACCTGCATGTCCTGCCCTTGATCTTCTCCTTCTTCTCGGGGCTATGGCTTTGAGGCTGGGTCCTGCTGCTCTGGCTGGGGGACAATGGGGACATGCGGCTCTCATGTAGAGAGGACCTGGTGGGTTGGATAGACCCATTCAGACAGCACTAGCCTGTGGTGTGGGCACTGGCATATCCAAGGTCCTCTGGGAAAAGGCTGATTTGGTAAGGTGTTGTGTAGGAGTGGGGCTGAGACCCTCCACCTTGTGTCATGTAATCATCAAGTCCTGGGAGAGCCCTGCCCTTCAGGAGGAATAGGTTTGATTGAGACAGGAGGTCAGCCATGGGAGACACTGGGTCACACTGTTGCTCAGAGCAAGAAGGGGGCAAAAAGCAGAGGGAGGGAGTGTGTTGCCCCATTCTTCCTCCCTGCTCATTGTCCTTCTCCTCCTTCCCACTTTGTCTTGTGTGTGCAGGTGTGACACTGCCCATGGCACCAGCAAAGCCCACAGTCCCACTGGGCCCCTTTGGAGAGGGCAGCAAAGCCCCAGCATCGTTCTGCCGACACGGTGCACTGCAGGGCCTGGCTGAGCTCCCCAGGGCCACTGACACCCGCACCCTCTGGGACATACCCCCGCCTGGCCAGCTGCTCTATGGGGCCCTGCCCCTGGGGTACCCCTCCAGCCAGAAGCTAACAGGTATGGTCCGTGTTGGAGAGCACATGGGCATCCCACCTGCACGTGGGGGAACTGGGAGGAGATCCGGCACCACAACAACTGTGGGACAGGGCTGTGCTATGGGGATGGCAAGAGGCAGGCGGCACAGCCTTTCCTGCCCTGAGCTGTGTCCCTGGCTGTGGCAGGGGCAGACCTGCTGGAGGAACACTTGGTGGAGATCCGCAACCTGCGCCAGCGCCTGGAGGAGTCCATCTGCACCAACGACCGGCTCCGGGAGCAGCTGGAGCGCCGCCTGGCCTCCACCGGCAAGGCCAGTGGTACGGTGCTGCCTGGGGCTAGGGCTGCTGGGGGCCAGGCCTTTGCACACCCCACTGCTCACCCCGTGCACAACGGGGCACTGGGGAGAGAGACTCAGCACTGGTCCCCTCCACAGGATTTCCCAGTGATGTCTATGCCCAGACACCGGAGCTGGGGCTGCAGCTGAGCAGGGAGAACCGGGCTCTGCACGAGGAAAACCGGACCCTGCGGCTACAACGTGACCACCTTTCCCAAGGTAGGGCTGGGCCAGCATCCTGGGTCTGAGTCCCAGAGGGCACTGGCTGAGTGGGATGGCAGTGACACCTCCATGCTCTCTGTCCCCAGAGCTGGCACGGGTGCAGGAGACACTCCTGGCTGCTTGCTCCCGGGCTCGGGAGGCTGAAGCAGAGCTGGGCCAGAGGTGTGGGAAGCAGCGGAGGCTGGCGGAGGAGCTCACTGAGTGCCAAGAGAGTGTCCGGCAGCTCCGGGATGAACGGCGCTCTCTGCAGGAGGACAACAACAGGTAAGGTTTTCAGGCATTGTGGCATTGGGGCCACAGGACTGGGTGGCATGGCTGGCACTGGACCCACGTGTCACCTCTGCAGGCTGCAGCACTCAGTGACGCTCCTGCAGCAGCAGAGTGAGGAGCAGCGCCTGCTCCTGCAGACCCTGCGTGCAGAGCTGCATGTCTACGAGAGCCTCCCTGGCCCCTCTGCTGAGACACGAGCAGGTATGGGACCCGTGCACAGCATCTCTGCCCAGCTCCTGCTCCTGGGGTGCCTGGCCCCTCTGCAACCCTTGGGTGGTCCCAAACACTTCTGTGGCAGCAGATGGCACACAGTGGCCCTGCTGGCAGGCAGAGAGGGAGGGCAGGACCCAGCAGCCCCAGGCACAGAGCCAAATCTATCTACAGGGGCTCAGATGTTTCTTGTTCCAGGCTGCTTCCCATCTCCTCCAGTGCGGGATGTTGGCACTAACTCAGCAGCTCCCCTCTTCTCCCCACTGCCCTCTGACACGTCAGTGGTCCGACGGACAGACGGTGGGTACCAGAGCCTGCCCGCATGCAGGCCAGGCCTCAGGGGCTGCTGAGACCTGACAAACTCGTGGCAGCACCCTTGCTGAGCAAGGCTGCAGAGCTCAGGGCAGAGTCAAGTGCCTGGGATGGGACAGGGTGAGTCACGAGGGGAACAGGAAGTGGTCCTCACCCAGCACTGCTTGTTCCACAGAGCCACATGGGGCAGATGTGCTGGTGAGGAAGAGTGAGGGACTGAAGGGGGCTCACGTTGTTGGCCGCCTGGACACATACCGAAACCTGGAGCAGCACATTGTGGAGGGGAAAGCCTTGGCCCGGGAGCTGATGTGTCTCACGCGCCCGGCGCTTGGGCTGCCCAGCTGCCCGCTCCCGGGAAAGGAGGTAAAGTGTGGGCAAGACAGGGCTGGCAGCAGCTGGGGGCCAGACCCTCTGCGCGCTGTGCATAATGTGGCTCCTGAGCCCAGAAGCAGCCCCGAGGCCTGCAGGGCTGGCAGGAGGCAGGGAGCCTCCAGCCCAGGGAATGCTGCCGGCACTGCCTTGCCGCGCTGGGCTGAGCACAGCGAGTGCCCGGGTGCAGCGGGATGGGGGTGCCCCAGCAGCACCTGCTCCCGCACCCTTCTCCCGCAGGCCCTGGGATGGACAGGCACAGGGCAGGGGCACCTGTGGGGCAGCGCCAGCACCCTGCACGGCATCCTGGAGGAGTGTGTGTCTCTCCTCACTGCCTTCTGGAGCACTGTGCTGCCCGTGAGCCCTCCCCAGCACCAGGGCAAGGTGAGCAGGGGCTGGGGGCTGGCAGGGCACTGGGGCCGGGTGCTCTCTGCTCATCACACTCCTCTTGTCCCAGGAGCAGGTGCTCCAGGGCGAGATTGCAGCGCTGCAGGCCCGGCTCTCTGAGAGGGAGGATGCTCTGCAGAGCACGGCCAAGCGGCTGCGCAGCACAGCCCAGCTGAAAGACAGCATGGAGCAGTTCATCGTCAGCCAGCGTATGTGGTCTGCATGGCAAGGCCAAGCTGGCCTGGTCCCAGTGTGCCTGATGTGGTTTCGCAGCACAAGGACCTCAATGACCCCATCTCTCTCTCCCGCAGTGACCAGGACCCACAATGTGCTGCGCAAGGCCAGGACGAACCTGGAGGTGAGTTAGCCCTGACGGCCAGTGCGGGATAGGGGTGGGTGTCCCTGTCCTGATGCCCTGGGGATGGACACAGATGGTACACACCCTGTGGTGGTTGTTGCAGAGTGCTGAGGGCCAGCTGGGGAAAGCGTGTGGGGCACACAGGGACACATTTTCCTTGTCTGTCCTCAGCCAGCATGTCCATGTCCCCAGGGCACAGTAGTGCTTCCTTATTGCCACGTGTTGTCTCTTGCCAGGCGAAGACCCAGCAGGCCCTGCCTGTTGTGTGAGCCCCACGCAGGACAAGGAGCAATGGCCCAGCATGGAACAGCCGACTCGCTGTTGAACTGTGCCGTGCCACAGGGCTGGAGCGGACCCTGTCCCTGCTACTCTGAGGGCTGGGGTGGAAAGGGGTCTGGGGTGTCCAGTGCTACACAGTTAATGGGTTTGGGCTGCTGTGGTGGTTGCATGCCCTCCACCAGCCTTTGCTTGGCATGGCAGCAGCAGCTGCTGGCTTGGGCTTTGTCTGCCCCATGCTTCAGCACTCGCTCCCTTCCACCCTCAGTGCTCAGAGTGGGGTGACACAACCCTCCACACTGAGCACCCCCTGCCCTGGGTCCTGGTCCCCTCTGTAACCCTGACGAGTCCCTGTCCCTGCTTGTGGATGTATGTATATGTATATAGACAGAGGTATTGGAACTGTGTTCTGGGGACTCCCGGGCATGTCGGGGCCCCAGCGCAGAAGGAAGATGTAAGAAATGCCATATTCTGTTCAGTGGCTGAAGAGTCCCCAGTAAAGGTATCCTTTGGGTTGTGGTGTTTCTAGCATGCCTGTCTCTGCAGCTGTGCTCCCCCTCCCCACACTACCTGCGGCACAGGGTGCCAAAGGCACTGGCTGTCCCCAGAGGGGTGGCTCTGTGCCCTACCCTAACAACCCAAGGGCAGCTCTGAGCCGCACTGGGCTCTCCCTTTCCTCCTCTTGCTGTTCTAGAGCCCCTCCCCAACACCAGGCAAGAAGCACTGAGAACAATAAATACTGTAATAAATACAGAACCCCCTGTCCCATGGCACTGCTGTGGCAGCAGGCGGTGCAGCCGGGTTCCTGGAGTGCTCTGCTCTTCCCAGGCCTCTCCAGTGTGGGCAGGTGCCAGTGCCCCTCTGGCTGTGACAAAGTCAGCTCTGTCCCACAAAAGCACCTGATGTTGGGGACAGAGTGTTGCAGTCCTTGACGGTGCTCTCACAGCAGCAGGTAAGAGTGGCTGCGTCCAGCTGTACTGTCCATCGTGCTGGCTCAACGCTGAACCTGGCAGAGGGCCGAGGCTGCAGAGCCCTCTTCAAAGCTGGGGGGAAGCCCCATAGCCAGGGCTGTGGGACAGGGGCCAGGTGCCAGGCTGGGGTAGCACAGAGCCCCTAGCAAACAAAGTGGCCTTGGAGACTCATCACCAGGACAGCAGCGCAACCTTCAGAAGAACAGGATGTGTTCCTGGAGCCTGGACTGGGTGCAGTGCCAGGACCAGCTTGAGGCCCTCACAGGCTGGAGGAGACAGGCAGGGTGAAGCCCTTTCTGTGTTGGGCGTGAGGAGAGGCTGTTCTGGTGAGCAGCAAAGTGGTCCCAGAGACTCACAGAAGCCAAGGGAAGCTGCAGGTGGGCGGAAACCAAGGGCTAAACCACGCCAGCAGGATGGGAGAGTGTCACAGGCCCCAGTGGCCCTGAGCTTGTTGCTGGGGCCCGTGTCCCTGCCAGGTTTGAGGCTGGAGCCAGTGGCCAGTTGTCACACAGTCCCGCGGCCCAGTGTGTGCAGACAAAGCGGCGTTTCGTGTCCTGCGTGGGGTGTGTGTGAGGCCCCAGCTCAGATGGGCTTGTACAGCAGCGTGGTGACGTACTTCTTCTTGTAGCGGTGCGTGGCACTGAGCACCATCACGCCATCCTGCGAGAGGCACAGCATCAGAGTGCGGGGCCGGGGCACCCCCAGGGCTCAGGCAGCTGCCCCAGCCTGTCCCTGCTGTCCCCAGCCCCACAGCCAGTCCAATGCACAACAGGGCAGCAGGGCAGAGCAAGGGCAGGGTCTGATATGTGCTCAGCTCCACCACAGTGCAGGGAGGCAGCTGAAGGGAATTGTCAGGAAGCCACACCCTCCGCCCCTGCTGTGCCACACTTCACCAGGCAGCCAGGTCCCATCTCCACCCCCCAGCTGACCAGGTTCTGCTCCCTGCAGGTGCTGCAGGTGCGTGGAGTCAGGGCAGCTCCCATTCCCTCACCCAGCAGCCTCCCGGGACCTGTGCTTACCTTGATGGAGAGTGCGTAGAGGTGATTGAGCATGACATGGTTGGGCTCGGGCAGCAGTGCTGGGTCACACTAGGAGGAGAGGAGTGTCACAGGGGAACAGCAGAGCTCTGATCCCCCAGCTCCTGCCAGCACAGCGAGCTGCTGCCTCAGGCAGCTTTAGCTGCCACTGTCTCTGGCTGTTCTGAACAGGAACAGAGCTCAGCTAGGAGGCCAAGTAAGTGTGGTAAATGGGAAAAGTGATGCTTTTCCTAGGAAATGCCAAGGGCCAGACCCCAGTCAAGGCAGACCAGGCTCCCTGCAGACAGGACTCCCTTTCCGACCCCAGTGTGGCTCTCTCTGTGGGCAGTATGCTGGTACACACCGAGATATTGGTGTCCTTGTTGAGGATGACCTGAAGGAGGTGAGGCGGGAGGATGGGTGGGGATTTGAAGCGCTCCTCGGGCCGGTATACATACATCTCTTGGCCATAAGGTCCTGGTGGGGAGCTGGATAAATCTAGAGAGAAGACAAAGGAAGAGACATGAAATGACTGAAACAGGATGGGCGAGCACAGAGCAGCTCCTAAGAAGCTTAGAAGGACTCAGCAAAGTCTTTCAAGCACCAACATCCTCCACAAGCCATGGGCAGGCATCTATTCTATAGCAACAGCTCAGCCTTTTCACAGCAGAAAAAGAAGCCAGGCAAGCCCATGGCAATTCCAAGCAGGCCTGTAAGCTGGTACATGCACTGACACAACACAAGTACCCCATGTTACCCATCACAAGATCCCTCAAGCACACAGCTCTCGGCACAGCCAGGTCCCTCTCCCTGCAGGAAGCAGCTGGCTTGCTCCAGAGCTGTGTCCTCAGCAGCAGGGGCACAGGGAGAAGGTTGCCCACATGCTCTCAGTGCTGATGAGGAGGTCCAGGGAAGGCAAATGGGAACTCTAGACTGAGCAGCTGTTCGACACGTGAGAGGGACCTTGGGAGCTTGTGGTCACTGAAAGCTGGACTGGCTGCATCACCCAGCTACATCTGGTCTGAAAATTTTGGACAGCCAGCCCCCAGAAGGGCTCTACCTCCTCAAGCTACTGCTGCTTGCTGGCTTCTCTCCAGCAGTGTCTCTTGCCCAGGCTGGGAAAGGACGTGGAGCTAAGCTGTATCTGAGATGGGGCTGTACCAGGGACAGACACACAACTGAGCTTCCTGCCAGCATTTCACACTGAGCCAGCGCCACCAGTGCCTGTGTGGTAACCTAACCTGCTGCTGTAACACAAGCAGACAGGGAGATTTGCAATGTGCTAGCACTGGTACAAATTACCTTGGCATGAAAACCGAGAGGAGCTGCTGAAAATAAACTGGATCCTGCTATCACCTAGCTTGTACCCCGGATCAGATGACTTACAGTTGATCAGACAGAAAGGGCTGATGTTCCTGGCATTTCCCAGTCCGAAATGGCTCCCTCAGCCACGCACAGGTAGCAGCTCTGCTCTGGGATGGTGCTAGTACAGAACAAGTTACACCAACACAGCCCCTCCAGAGGGACCAGGCCTCAGCTGTGGGCTGGCGAGAACACACTGCCCAACACTGCTCATCCCCAGTGCAGGCCCACACCTCTGCCAGGGGGGTCTGTGCACCCCAGAGCAGTGAGTCTCCGAGCAGAGGAGGTGGAAAATAGCACATGCAAAGCTGTAATGCCACAAAACTCACCCCGACCTGAGGTTTCTGAGCTCTCCAGGGAATCCACCTTCAACGCATCAAACACTTCAAAGTCAGACTTCTTGACGTGGATGAGATTGTTTATCGTTCCCATCTGGCTGGTAACCACAGGCTGGAAAGAACTCGGGTGAGACTCTTCCTATGTTCACCTCCAACTCAGGCACATTCAATGCTTCCTACATCCTCCCAGCCCAAGCTGTCTTTGCTACAACACTACCACAGAGGTGGCTGGTGTCCCTCTCTGCCCTACACCTGTAGATCTCTGCTGTTTACCCTGGGAGGATTTTCCTTTATCCCACGCTCCTACATCACCTCCTGTTTCCATCCTCCATCCCATTACATGTCCATGGGTAGTTGTGTTGTCCTTCCCACGCTGCTACCACATGATTTCGTTTGGAGGAGAACCTGTGAGTGCTGACCTCATGGCCCATCTTCCCATGTAGCCAATTCTCAGCGGGACTTGAGGGCCTTCTGGCATTTCCCTGCCCTTCCCAATGCTTCCCCATAAAGCATGACTAAGTCCAGAGCAACCAGCCTCTGAAATGACTCAGGGGATGGAGGTGTGCCTTTTGTTTCAGCAGATAGTCTCCGCTCTCCCTGTTCCCCCTCTGCTGTAGTTACATCCTGTCTAGTTCCCTGAAGAAGACAAAATCTGCAGGGATAAAGCTTTGAGCATTACCTCTGATGGATCATGGACCCACTGGCCATCCACAAAGAATTTGTACTGGTGCTCTCCTTCTGGAAGGTCCAGAATAGCAACGAAGTCATTGTGGCTGTGCAGAGAGAACAGAGGTGCAACAGCATCACCCTGTTGATGCTCTGAATGCTGCTCTTCCATGGGGCCCCAGGAACCAGCACTGCTGAGGCCCTCTACCCCAACACCTTCGTGCAGGGTTAGGCTTGCTCATCATCAGTGACCCAAGGCATGGCCACAACAGGTATGAGCATTCCAAGCACTAGCATGGCTCAGATCCCTGGCAGCCCAGCTGCAAGTGGCAGTCCAGCCCTCCATGGCCAGAGAAAGTGGATGTGATAGACACCCTGTGCAAGACAGGCTGGGAAGAATGCATGGGCAAAGCTCCTGCCCTGTGCTGGCACAGCAGGACAGGAGCAAGTGGGACAGCTCTGTTTGTCAAGCCTGCAATTGAGATAAACTCATTCCAGATTCATTGCTAGGATTATGCCCAGAGTCCTCCCATGTAAGTCACAGATGTGTTGAAGAACAGTGAGAACATCATTAGGGCAGGAAGATACGGGAGGGACAAACAACTAACGCCCACTGGCAGCAATACAACCTGGCATGGGGTAATCCTGCAGTCAAGGGAAGAGCTGACAGCTTCCAGAGGACTGCTGCATACCTGGGCAGGGCTCTGCTGCCAGGACTGGCTGTTGCGTGACATCCAGCTGGGCAAGCAAAGTGGACCATCCTGTCCTGTCCCTGTTTCACAACTTCCCACTGTCCCTGCAGCAACACTCAAGGAAGGAGCTGACTGTGTATTTGTCTCAGACCCACAGCTGGGGTGAACGGAGAAAAGCCAGGTGAGCAAAGGAAAACGTTCTCTGCGCTAAAGCAGAGGAGACCATAGAGTAAGTGACTTGAGGGACTTGCTACCTCTTGATGAGTGGGATCTTGGTGCTCCAGTTGTTGAAGGATCCGGAGATGAAGACCTCTTTGCCTCCATCGGCCCAGCGTATGACAGTTGGACGAGCTTGTTGAGATGGTTTCACTGACTCCTCCAGATCTGGCTGCCATGACACAAACTCCTTGTCCCCAGGAACCTGGGCAAAGAAAACCAGAGCCTGACTGAGACACAGAGACAACTGTGAACACATTCACTTCCCCCTGGCCTGTACCAGCCCACCTTCACATCCCAGACAGGAGCACCACAGAGCTCCTCCAGCCTCCCAGTCCCCCAGAGACCACTCATACGGCTGGGAACACAGCCCCACACAGCCAGTGAGCTGAAGCTCCAAAGGGCAGGCAGGGAAGGGAGCAGCCAGCCCCTACCTTGGAGTCCTGGGAGCTGAAAACGCTGGGATCATCGGTGCTGCCCACCATGATCTTGTGCGGGTGCTCCTTGGCGGGGTGGGAGGCACCGGAGCCATCCGAGCGGTGGGACTTGGAGCCATGGCGCTCCCCAGACACCCGTTCACTGGTGGTGTTCCCCATGACAGCTCAGCAGGCCCTGTGAGGGACAGAGAACAACATTCTGCCTTTGCCCATGGGCTCTGGCAGCAAGGAGAGGAGCAAAGGAGCCATCTCCCAATGTTCTTTGCCAGTGGAGACAAACAGCAATCCTAAAAAAGGCCCCAAGTTCATTTCCACTACTAAGTTTGGGAGCTGAACGGGAATTCAGCAAACAAGACAGCTTGACCTAATTACAGCCACATCTTTAAGAACCATCACCTAGTTAAGCCGGTAATTGTTACACTCCAAAACCAATACCAGTTCACCTGTGTCCCACATCAGCCCTTGGCAGCAAGCAGAGTAAAGCTGATGGGAAAAATAAAGCCGACTGTTATTGGCAAATCAACTGCCTGGCGTTAACAGAGCCTCTTTCACAGTCCCACAGCCAGGCTCTACAGACAAGCCCCTATATCCAGCAAGAAAACAGCCAGGGAGTGAAAGTAGCAGCTGTTTTACAGTCCCCAACAAGTCTTCAAGAGCTCGCAGGCAGAAGAGCAGAGCCTTGTGCCTGCAAAGGCGACAGGGAGCATTTCAAGTGTCCGAATGGAATCGCCCAAGCTGGAGCTTGTCCAAGGAGTAGGGCTAATGCTGTGGTATCTGCAAAAAGCTCAGCTCTCAGCAGCATTCACTTATGATTCACCAGGCAAGTCACCGTGTCAGCTGCAGCAAAGCACAGGGAGGAGGACCGTTTGTTGTGACCTAGCCAGCGTCTGCCTGGCTGTCTGGAGGCACACGGTGAGGGAAGGGCAGCCCTGGCCACCTCAGCGTCCCTCTGCAGCTGGAGATGGGCCGCCATCCCCAATCTCACCCAGCTCAGAGAAAGCAAAACAGGAGAACTGACCAAGCCATGAACAACTACACACCTCCCAGGACAAACAACAATGCCACTGCAAGCTACACGGGACTCTTCAGGCCTTACCCTCTTTCCAGGAGATGAGATGGATTTGGGTTCTTGCCTACTTCCAGGCTTATTCTGCAGATTTTAGCTTAACATGGGCTCTGCAGGGCAAGCAAAGGGACAGCCAGCCTTGCTTCATGTGCTCACTCATGACATTTGGAGGTTTGTTTAAAAGATCAAGTTATACAAAGGGTGCCAAGCAAGGCTGCCAGCCAAAGCCAGGCTTTAGGATATTATGGAGCAATTACTACAGTATTTCTTAAATCCTGAGGGCTAAAAGGCAGCTCAAGTGGGCAGCTAACCCATACCCCCACCCCTCTCAGTGCAGATCAAGTGTACCTGAAGATCCAGGTCAGATGAGCTGCACGTCTTGCTCTGACATGTTCCCCCTCTGCTCTGGGGAGGCTCAGACAGTTCCTCACAAAAACTGCCCCTGTACCACCAGACCTGCTGTTGAGGAGTTTCGTCCCACTACTCCCTTACTTCTCATCTACAGGGAGGAAGGTAGGAAAGGCTGAACATCCTTTTGTAGCAGGACAGGCCTGAGAGATACGTGCAGGTGTTAACAAGATGTGAAGCTTCCCTTTCTCTCTTTTCCAAAAGGAATCCAGTCCCTCTGTCCCTTACAAGTCATGCTCTCCAGACACTTCTTGAGGGTTATCCCAACCGGTGGCTCCTGTCTGGCGTGTGCCATCTGAACCCCCTGCACCGCACACACACAGGCACCCTGCCTGTGCCAGGACAGGTCTTTGTGCACAGCCTGCAGTACTTGGCTTTGCTGAATTAACTTCTACAGCTCAAACCCTCCTGCACCCAGATCAGTCCTTGCCGCACGGGAGATGATGTGACACAGGTATGTCCAAGTCACGGATGGAAATGCTGCCCACACCAGCAAACCTCCATGCCATCTCAGCCACATCCCAGTCTGGAAGCAAGCCCCTGCCAACCGCAACCCAGAGCAAGGTGGGTGCCTGCCCGCCCCATCACCAGGGCCCTTCCGTTCCAGCCAGCCCCACGTCCCCACTTGGAAAACGACAAGTGAATTATACCCATTTCCCCCACCCCGGCATGTGCCATGCTTGCTGCCTGTCCCAGCCGGCCAGTGACCGCGCTGGGAAGCACTGGCAGGCATTCCCAGGGGGTTTCTGAGGGAGGGATGGGGTCCAGCATCCCGGCGGGCTGACACCGCCTGGGGCTGGCGTGGCCCGGGAAAGCCCGATGCGCCCGGGCTCTCCCTCCTTCGGAGACGGGAACCAGAGCTGAGCCCTGAGGTTGCCGTAAGGTTAAGGGGATGAGCTGAGAAACCGTGGGCGGAAAATCTCCCTCCGAGCAGGCAGGGCTGGTGCTCGGGCTCTGCTCGGCGGGGGCGGTGGCGGGGCTGTCACGGCGGNCGGGGGAGGAGCGGGACACACCGGCAGGGGCCGGGCCCTCCCGAGGGCTGCCAGACGGGGTCTGCACCGCTGCGGGGTCCGGGACACCACTACACCGCGGGGACGCGCAGCCACGCCTCAC
>VWZT01013523.1:67977-82170 GCA_013397055.1 Pachycephala philippinensis | reverse complement strand
GACGAAAGGAAAGGGAAGGAAAGGAAAAGAAAGGAAAGGAAAGGAAAGGAAAGGAAAGGAAAGGAAAGGAAAGGAAAGGAAAGGAAAGGAAGAATGTGGTTGCAGGCAACAGGATCTGTTAGTGGCCCCCACAAGACAAGAACGGTGCAAGAGTCAAAGAAGAATGCAAAGCGGGGTTTTGTCCTCATGAAGAAGCAAAAGGAGGATAAAAAGGTGAGTGTGCGAAGGCAGCGTATGAGGGGATGCCACGAGCAACAATCCAATCTTGGTGTGGCTCGGGGAGCCCAGCTGCATCCCCCAAACTGCCTGACTTACCCTTGAAGACACGGGTGGCCCAGCGACACTGGAGCTCAGAGATGGGCATGATGGCACCCAGCGGCTGGATGAAGCCAATGAAAGCCAGTGTCGGCTTCTCCAGGTCAGGAGGAAACATGAATTTATAGAGAGGGATCTGGTTCTCCACCACCTTGAAGCCCTCGAGGAATGGGAAGGAGAAGCTGTATCCTGTGGCAAAGACCACAGCATCGACATCTTCCCTGGTGCCGTCCTCAAAGATGGCAGATGTCTCTGTGAACTCCTGGATGTTTGGCTTCACCCGCACCCTGCCTGAAATGATGCGGTTGGGCAGGTCATCGTTGATGGTCGGGTGCTGGTCAAGGACCCTGGAAGGCACAGACAGACCTCGTTCAGGCCCTGGCAGGGGGATGGGCTTCACTGGAGCAGGTACCTGGGGTGCTGCTGGGGCGCTCACCGGTGCTTGGGCTTTAGGCCATAGAGGGTGTGGTCAAAGCGGGCATTTAGCTTCCTCTCCAGGAAAAAACTGATGACATTTGGAGGCAGCAGGTTCTGTAGGAGCTGTGTGAAGCGACTGATGTAGCTGAAGTCAGAGGGGTACCCACTGTCCGCCAGCCGGTGCAGCACCCAGGACCCACGCTTGGTGCTGAGAAAAACCTGGAAGGAAGGTGAAGAGAGGTGGCAGCATGGCAGCATCCTCAGACTGGGCTGGGCCCCGGCTGTGCTCCAGGGACAGGGAAGCCAGCACAGCTGCTGGGACCACAATAGCCACCCCCATAGAGAGGGGACAGGGCACTTGTGGCCAGGTGCTGGAGGGAGGGGAGCCCACAGGGGGTGGTGGGGGATGATCAGTGTCCTCTGGGGTCCCATCCCTGTGAGCTCCCCCAGCACACCTGCTTGGCTGCGTGGCTCAGTTCCACTGCGATATCGGTGCCCGAATTCCCGATGCCAACCACGACCACCTGCTTTCCCAAAAAGAGCTGAGGGCTCTTGTAGTCCCGGCTGTGTAGGTACCAGCCCTTAAACTTTTCCAGCCCTGGAAGAGAGAGGGAAGCCATGCTGGGCTGGAGTGTGGGGCGGGAAGGTGGCTGCCCCCTGTTCAGATTGGTGGTGTGTTTTGGGAACAAGCTAGGACCAGTGTGACCAACAGGAGTTATGCAACCTGCTCAGAGAGGTAGTGGCATCTCTAGCATGGAAGATTCTCAGTGTAGCCCTGAGCATCATGCTCTGGCTTTGGGACTGGCCTGGCTTGGAGTAGGGCTTGGACGGGAGAATTCCATGCTTCCATCCCAAAATTCTGCTGCAGGTCCTGTCTGGTGCCATGACTTGCTGGTAGAGGAACAACCAGGGCCCATGCCATCTCACCAGATCCTGGTGACAGTGTGTTCCAGCCTGTTCCCCAGCCAAAGAGGGTCTCCACAGCTGAAAACCCTCCAGGTATTTTCCCCTGGCACCCAGAGGAGAAGACCGCCACCAGTGCTCAGCCCTTCAGCCTTGGTGAGGCGCTGGAGAGTCCAGCAGGTGCTTGGCCAGCAACATGGAGAGGGAGCCTGTCTCAGGTGGGAGAGGCACGCTGGCAGCGGTGACATCTGCCAGCAGGATGCTTTGGATACTCATGCAATCCCACCTGGTGTATTAAACGGCAAAGGCATTTAGGGATGCCAGGAAGCAGGCGAGCAGCCCACAGGCAGTACCTGGGAAGGAGCTGAGTGGGAGATGTGCGTCTGTGTGGTGCCCACTGCACACCAGCACGGCATCGAAGATGGCTGTCTCCTGCTTCCCCTCACTCTCCGTCACCACCTCCCACTGCCCGCTGCTGGCGAAGTCGGGGCGCTTGGAGACGCGGCACACGCTGGTCTGGGTGCAGGGGGAGCGGTGTCAGGCACCCTGTGCCCCCCGTTCCCGCTGCCACCATCCCCTCGGCCCCCCAGCTCTCACCCTGAAGCGGATGTGGCGGAGCAGGTCGAAGTGCTGGGCGTACATGCGGAAGTACTCCATGATCTTGGAGTTGTGCATGTAGTTGGGGAAGTCCTCAGGGATGGGGAAATCGCTGAAGCACATCATCTCCTTGGAGGTGTTGATGATGACGGAGCGGTAGATGCTGGCACGGCCGTCCTCGGGGCACTCCTGTGGGGGCGGGGCACGGCTCAGCGCTGGCCGGGGACTGCTGAGCCACCTGCCTGCCCTGCCCGGCACCTCCCCTGTGGGGTGCAGGATTAAGCCACAGGTGGTTGTAGCAGCCATCCCTGTACCCAGCACTCTTCCATGGGTGAGACCCCCCGCCCCAAAAAACAGGGAAGAGGTAGGTTTGGACTGGCGGGAGCCAGGCAGTGGTGACAGTGGGTCACGGTGGTCTTGTGCCTCAGTTTCCCCACTTCCTTGCCCCTATGAGGGGGCACATTCCCAAAGCTCCTGTGGTGCCGTTGCCCTGGCTGCCACATCAGGTCTTACTGGTTGTGGAGCCAACTCCAGTGCTTCCTGCTGAGTGGCTGCTCCTGCTTGCCAGGTCTGTGCCTCAGCAGCTGGATGATGCTGCTCTGATTCTGCTTCACCAACCCTGTCCTTGACCCATCACAGGCAGAACCAGCAGACTGTGACTGATCCACCCCAGACCCCACTCTGGCATGGTGCCACATGTGTCTCCCCAGGGCTCTCCCACACGCATATTGGGCATGGTGGGAACACTGATCATCTTGTTGGTGGGTCCATGGGATAAAAGGCAGCAGCCTCATTAGGTGAGGGCAGAGATGAGCTCCAGGATTGCCCCAAGGCAGGGAGAACCTAGGCACAGAGAACGCAGCACTTGGTGTCTCTGTGTAGGCGAGTGGCACAGAAGCAGGGAGAGGAGCAATCTCAGGACAGAGAGTGGGACAGACAGTGGAATCAGATAGGACAAGATAGGTAGGAAAGGGCTGGGAGCGACCAACAGCAAAACAGCGGAGGAAGGAGTAGATGAGACTGGGAAGGGAGGGATGGGAAAGGGAAGTCTGAGCTGGGGGAGCAGGCCATGGAGTGAAGTCCTTGAGGAGGCTTCATCCTGCTGCTGGTGAGCAGGAGTTGGGTCCTATGTGCCTGGCACACCAGCTGGCCCCAGGCTGCCAAAGCAGTTTTACTTTCCTGTGGTTTCCCTTGGAAACCTGCCTGCTGCACGCATGCAAAGCAGGAGCGGTGCGTCCTTATCTGCCAAGGAGCGATCCCGGTCCCATCCGTGTTGCTGCCGCGGGGCAGGCTGGCTGCGCGGGGCTTACCTCGAAGCGCCAGAGCCCCCCGATGTCCTTGCTCCTCTCAAAGCAGGTAGGCTCCAGCCCCTCATCCAGGCAGCATTTCAGGGCGCACAGGCCAGAGGCACCGGCCCCAATGATGGCTACTCTCCGGGCAGGCATGTCCCACGGTGTGGTGGTGGCAGGGATGCGGGAGAAGCCGTGGCCAGGAGCAAAGCGCACTGAAGGGCGGTTGCGGAGCCAGGCAGATCCCCCCAGGGAGGCTGCCCGGTGCTACTCGGTTTGGGGGTGACTGTCCCTGTGCTTCCTGTGGGCGGCCGAGGTCAGCTGGGGTGTCACAAGATGTGTTTCTTCCAGACATGATCTACAGGTTTCCCCCACCGCCCTGCCACGCCTCCTCCCTGTGCCTGCCCTCCGCAAGACGCGCATTAAGTTCTGTAAGCTGTTAACGATGCCGACATTGCCCCGGGACTTCCTGGGCAGGGCAGAGATGTGGCTATGCTTCAGATTTCGGCAGGTTGTGGCGTGGAACACAAACCTAGGGGATGATCAGGGGGGCTGGCGTGGCCAGTCCAGGCGTGTGGTGGTCAGGACCCCCATCCTTACCCACTCCGGGTCCCCAGCCCACCCAGCCACCTTCTGGAAGGGCTGCGTGCAGGTGACGAGGGTGGCACCTAGCCGTGCCGCTGTGACCGCCGGGACCCGCTCCGGCGGCACACACCCTGAGAGAGGCTGTCGTGCTGTGGAACGTGTGTGTGCATCAGCCTGTGCTGTTGTGGGCCGGTGCCTCAAGGCTGATCTCAAAGCCGTGAGCATTCCCACAGCACACGGAGGGCCGTGTTAGTGTCAGTAACGGGACGGACGCTTGGCTGTTTATTGCATTTATCCAGTTAGAAAGTGTGCTGTGCCTTTGCTGCTTAGCTCTGGTGCGAGTGTGGCAACATTGGCATGGCTGGGTTACAGAAAAGCCTGGAGCGCTGGCTGAGAGGGACTGGAACTTAGCCTGCAGTGAGCAGGTTTCCTCCTCTGTCCCTGATGGCACTCCCCCGGGGGAGGTGCAGAGCAGGAGCCCAAGCATTATTTTGGCAGCTGGGGAGGCTCTGTGCATCCCGAGCTCATGGTGTGGTCACAGCCTCCAGGCGGGAGGAAGGATTCTGCCACCACTGGGATGCACAGGCTGCCAAGGGGCAGGGGTGGCCAGCCAACCCCCAGCACATTGCAAAGCCTCCCTTCCTGTGCTTGCAGGGCACCTACAAGTAAGCAAAAACAGCTGCCAGGATGGCCACAGCCCCGACCAGCTTGAAGATGAGGGGCATGGCAGGGGCTGAGGTGCTCTCTTCCACGTGCCGTGTCTGCAGGGGCTTGAGGATGCGCTGCTGCTGGGTGAGGATGGCCTCCCTGGCACCCGCCCATGCACCCGGGCCCCTCAGCCTGTACTGGTACGGCGTGCAGGGCCCGAAGACCACCTCCAGCGCCAGCTTGGGGTCCGTGAAGAACAGGGTGAGCACGTTGGGCTTGACCCCCAACTGGCAGGCAAGCTCGTCCATGTACGGGACATAATCCACCTGGATGGTGTGCCGCTGGCTCTTCACGTACCTGTGGGCAGGGAGGGCAGGCAGGTAGGTGCTGGAAGCAGAGCTGGCAGATGCCCTGCATACCAGGAAGGCGGTATTGGACAGACTGGACTGTGGGTAGTGTGGCCAACCACATCCCTGCCCTCTGTTGGCACACACAGATGTGCCAGGATGCATCCATGACACATGGCTGCCCATAAGCAGCTGTGCCAAAGGCAGCCCCATTGTGCTCCCACAGGGATCTTACCGCTTTGCCATCACTTCTTTCTTCTGCTCGATGTCAGCCTCCATGTCGTGCCGCGGGGGCAGCTCGTTCAGCCCTGGGGAGGATGAGACACAGCGGCCACTGTGGTGCTGCCCTTGCCTGGGTGCTGTGCCTCCGCCAGCACCACTGTGGCATGTGGTCTGGCACCCGAGGCATGTCCAAGTGCCTTGGGATGGGGAGGAGCAGCCTGTGGAGCTCAGGGTATGGATGTCCCTGTCCCTCTCAGACAAGAGGCCATCTCACCATGACAGCTGCAAGGCAGCCATGCCATCACCATAGCCAGGATGGCACAACCAGCTGCTGTCTCCCTGATGTGGCTGGGCACCATCTGCCCTCACTCCAGGGCTGCATCCACAGGGCAGGTTTGCCTGACTTACCCTTGAAGACACGGGTGGCCCAGCGACACTGGAGCTCAGAGATGGGCATGATGGCACCCAGGGGCTGGATGAGGCCAATGAAAGCCAGCGTCGGCTTCTCCAGGTCAGGGGGGAACACGTATTTGTAGAGGGAGATCTGGTTCTCCACCACCTTCACGCAGCCCTCGAGGAATGGGAAGGAGAAGCTGTATCCTGTGGCAAAAACTACGGCATCAACATCTTCTCTGGTGCCGTCCTCAAAGATGGCAGACGTCTCTGTGAACTCCCGGATGTTTGGCTTCACCCGCACCCTGCCTGAAATGATGCGGTTGGGCAGGTCATCGTTGACGGTTGGGTGCTGGTGAAGGACCCTGGAAGGTGCAAGGAGCCATTAGGGCACTGGCAAGGGAGTGTTTCTGGTCTGTGTCCTGCTCCAGTTGCTGCTCCCTGCTCTGGGAATGCTCATCCCCAGGGATGCTTGCAGCTGCCCCTGCACTGGTGTCTCCAAGAGTCCTTGGAAGGGGCAGTGGTGGCTCCCTCAAGCATTGCCTGGGCACAACAAAACTATTAACCCAGCCCAAGCACAGGGAGCATGGAATGGCTAAACTGGGCAGGACACAGAGGGAGGCAGATGGTCCCTTCTGGGCAGGGGGAGTGTTTGCTGATACCTGTGCTTTGGCTTCAGGCCGTAGCGCGAGTGGTCGAACCTGGCGTTCAGCTTCTTCTCCATGTAGTCACATGCCATGGATGAGCTGACCAGCTCCTGCAGGAATGTCTTCATGCGGGTGGTTAAGATGGTGTCGATGGGGTAGCCCCGATCTCCAACGCGGTTGAGGATCCACGCACCCCGGCGGGTGCTGAGGAAGACCTAGACAAGAAAGAAGGATCACTTCCTGAAGGCAGTGATGGTCCTGGGAGGGCTGCCCTGTGGGGGACATGCCCTTGCCCTGGGATCACTCTGCCTTTTGCTGTCCAAGCACTGGGTAAAGACCCAGAGGGCAGAGGGAGCTGGTGATTGGCATCTTGCAGGGGAGTGGGACCAAGTCTCAATTGCCTGGCAGCTGGGACTGGCAGGTGCCAGCATTGCCAAACACAGCGAGTGCTGGCGTGGAGCAGCAGCTGTACAAGTGCCTTGGTCCTGGTGTCCTTGTGGAGCTGACAGTATCCCACAGGGGCTGGACCACCCGCCGGGACCCCCCTCCTGCTGCTCACCTGCTGGGCTGTTTGGCTGATCTCCACAGCCAGGTCTGACCCTGAATTCCCGATTCCGATGACAACAACCCTTTTGTTTGTGAAAGCCTGAGCATCCTTGTAGTCTCGGCTGTGGAGGTAGCGGCCCTTGAACTTCTCAATTCCTGTAAGCAGGGAGGAGGGATGCTTGGCTTCCTGGTGCCAGGTTGGAGGATCACCCCCCTAAAGACTGGAGATGCTCCCTTGCCCCACCAAACCACTCCTGGGGAGCATAGGAGTGCTCCTGGAGTCAAAGCAAGACAGGGAAATGCTGGGGCCAGAAGGAAAAGTAGCAGGGAGAATAGGGACTGGCATGGACTAGCTTTCAAGGGTGTCTCCTTGCGAGTGTGCAGGGCAGTACCTGGGAAGGAGCTGAGCGGGAGATGCGCGTCTGTGTGGTGCCCACTGCACACCAGCACGGCATCGAAGACGGCCGTCTCCTGCTTCCCCTCACTCTCCGTCACCACCTCCCACTGCCCGCTGCTGGCGAAGTCGGGGCGCTTGGAGACGCGGCACACGCTGGTCTGGGTGCAGGGGGAGCGGTGTCAGGCACCCTGTGCCCCCCGTTCCCGCTGCCACCATCCCCTCGGCCCCCCAGCTCTCACCCTGAAGCGGATGTGGCGGAGCAGGTCGAAGTGCTGGGCGTACATGCGGAAGTACTCCATGATCTTGGAGTTGTGCATGTAGTTGGGGAAGTCCTCAGGGATGGGGAAATCGCTGAAGCACATCATCTCCTTGGAGGTGTTGATGATGACGGAGCGGTAGATGCTGGCACGGCCGTCCTCGGGGTGCTCCTGTGGGGGCGGAGTATGACTCAGTGGTGGCCAAGGGAACAATGGGGAAGGATGGCTGGGGCTGATGAGGTGCTCCGTTTCATGGAGCCCCTGCCCTCAGTCTCACCCAGAGGACCCCACTGTGACCGGTTGCCACCCCACCAGCCACCACTGACCCCTGAGGGTCACTGTGCTGACCCCAAGCAGGACACGTGGCCAGCAGGCTTTACCTCAAACCTCCAGAGACCTCCGATGTCGCCGGTCCTCTCGAAGCAGACGGGCTCCAGCCCCTCCTGCAGGCAGGCTTTGATGGCGCACAGCCCGCTGCTGCCCCCGCCGATGATGGCCACCTTCTTTGCCATGCCGCGCTCCACCACCGGGTCTCTGCCTGGGGACAGCGTCGGACAGCGGGGCTAAGTGACCAGGGGTGCTACTGTGCAAAACTTTGACCCTGGCGCACTGAAGAGGTCACAAGAGAGGCAGCCCCTCAAAAGTTTGTCTGGGGTTACAAAGCAACTCTTGTCCCCCACCAGGTGTGGACCTGGCCAGTGCTGGGTTTTGCACTATTGTGGTGTTGCCTCTGGATGCCCTTAGGAGAAACCCTACCACCGAGTGTCAGGGAGCCTCAAAATCTCCCTGCCCATTCCAAGTCCCGGCGATGGAGGTACCCTGGAGTGCTGTACCCTTCTGTGGGGACCAACGGCTCCCTCCCAGGCGGGTGACAGCCCCTCTGCCTGCCCTTTGCGCTCTCCCTTCCCCGGGGAGGTTCCTGTTGGGCTGTCCCGATGCCCGCTGCGTGCCGGCAGCTCGGGGGACACCCTTAACCGACCTGCGGCCGTGGGATGAGCAGCCCAGGGAGGGCTGGCAGCAGGCAGGGAGCCGTGCGAGGGTCTCTGCCGGGCTGCCCCGACCCGTGACGCCGGACCGCGGCCTGGCTTCACGGTGCGCAGAGTCCGGGAGCGGGGCGTCCCCCTCCGTCACTCCTCCCACGGGCCCAGGGAAAGGAAGCCAGAACTCGGCTGGCTCCCGGCTGCCTGCTTGGCTGTTCCGGCAGCGGTGTCGCCGCAGCCTTGGACGGCGGCCTGAGCAGTCATCCCAGGCGCTGCGCGGGGACATGGACACGCAGCCGATCCTTGTGGTTGCGTGCTCGGTAAACAAACGCTGTCCTGGACTTTTACCCTAGGATTATCAGGATCAGCCCAACCGCGGTTATCCTGCTACCCCGGGTCACACACGGCTCTGGCTGCTCCAGTGGCAGCCGGCACTCTATCGCCCACATCCCCTCTGCCCCTGGGCTGGGCATGTCGGCACACCGTCCCCATAGCCACGGCTCACTCCTGGGCTAGCAGAGTCCTTGAGGCCAGTGGAACCCCGGTCCGAGGAGCACCACGCTGTTGGGGTGTCACTGGTGTGAGGGTGGTGGGACCAGTAAGGAAAAGGTTGTCCCTTACAGCAGGAGGCACAGACCAGGTGGATCCAGAGCTCTCTGCTGTCTCCTGGCACACTCGCAGCCAGACAGCCCCTGAGGACTGCAGAGGAAATTTGCTCTCCTCTGTCCAGGGAACTTTGCTGTAGAGCTGGGCAAGGCAGAGGGGCCAAGCTCTGCAGCTGAAATGGTTTTAACCTTCTAAAACTCATAGTATGTCTGCAGTAAGCTTAATAAAGCTCTTTCTGTCCCTCCCTGTTGGCAAGGGCTGATCTCTGCCTGGGGCAGAGGTGCTGAGCTGCCTACCCCCACGCTGTGCCTGCCAGTCAAAAAGCATCAAAAGCATCTTACCAAGCAAGGGATCAGCACGGGAATGGAGAGGTGGCACCACTGGCAGTGCTACTCTTCCTGCTCTGCTGTCAGCTGGCTTCTCGCTCTTTTGCAAACTCTGCACAGACTGCCCAAGGGTGACAGGTACAGGGGACCTCTCTGAGCTCTCAACCGCTCTGCTGTCTTATAAAACCTCTGTGCAGGTTGCCTCTGAATTTGCTCTTCTCCCTACAGGAGGCTGCATTGCCCTGGACTTTACCCCCCCCCGTACCTGAACTCATAGCCCAGATAAACTGTGCTGTCAGGCACCAGGGTCATGCCAAGATATTTTGGACAAGGCCAACTGGTTGATATCTGTGGAAAAGTCACAGCTCCCCATACCTGGCAAGCACCCAGGATGCAGAGTGGGGGCAGCAGTGTCTGCTGTACGGTGTCTGCTCTGGGCTTCCACAGTGGGCAGAAATGCCATGGGACAAGTGGAGCAGAAAGCTCCTGTCCTATCAGTGAGCTGGCACCCATGTTCGAGGAGCAGAGACAAGTGACAAGCACAGAAGGAGACCAAAGGTCTCTCTGGCGGAGCTGGAGAGAAGCAGCGAAGAGGTCAGAGGGTGGCCAGGCAGCCTGTGACCCAGAAGCAGGGCTGTGCAGTGGTGATGGTGGGTGCCACCAGGACCTCATGGAAGGTCCTGCAAGTGAGTCAAGAGCTACTTTTGGCACACACATGTATGTGGGAGCCACAGATGCACAGGTTTGCTGCTGTACCCTCCATGATGTAGAGAGGAAGACCCCAACGGCTCTAAGAACAGACTCTAAGCAAAGACAAAAAACACTGGCTTTTGGGAAAGGTAGAGCAAAGATGTTTTGGCACAGTACAAGCCCTGCCCACCCCAAACCCTGCCCACCCCAGAGTGTGCCACCTGCCTGTGGTCCCACAGCCACCACAGGGCTGGTCTCTGTCTTGGGGCAGGAGGGCTGGCCAGGGTGTCTGGATGTTGTCATGCACATGCTGGACTGGCCCAGCCAGCTGCCAGGCATGCAGTGCAACCCAGGGGATTAGTTTTTGGTCACTGAAGCACCGACCCAGACCTGGCAACTTCACTGGCTCACCATGTCAGTGGGATCAGGGCTTGGCTCCAGGGGAACCCTGTCACGTCAAGCACTTTCACTTCAGCCCCCGCACACCTGACAGGTAGTGACAGGGTGCTCGTACCAGCAGCCATCAGGCTGCTCCTGAACACTCCACCCGGAGAACAGCACACTTAAACAGTGCCTGGTCTTAATATGACTTAATTGGTGCTTTCCAGGGCCTGAGTTCACTAATAGACCTCAGTGACCACAAGGAGCCTCACTTGGGCCCAATCCCTCCACCCACATGCCAGGAGTACTGTTTAAGCTCATTAAGTGAGCTCAGTCCAGAGCCCTCACTCTCTGCCTGGCTGTGGTCCCTGCTGATGTGCGTTCTATGATTTTCTAGCTCAGTCTCGGCCCCAGCTCATTATAGAGGCTCCTTGTGGTCCCTTCCTGCCAAGGACCAGCAGCCCTCTGTAAAAAACAGGCTGCCAGTGGTGCCAGGGGAGGAGAGCCAGCCTGCCTGGAGCACAGGGAACTGTGGCAGTGGCTGGCAGAGCCAGGGCCTCTTGCTGCAGGAGGTGCAAGGAAGGCTCAGACCTGGGGCTAGGTATATTTCTGGGCTGTGGGAAGGGGCTGGCTCTGCAGGACTCTCTCTGCAGCCTGGAATATGCTAACTATCAGGAATTGCTGTGAATGCATTGTACCCCCTGAGAGACTCAAAATCCTGTGGAGGGAAAAAGGAACTGGGAAGCTCTGGACAAGAGCTTCAGGAGCAGGCTGCTGCTGGGAGCTGCTTCCCCTGTTACCCACTGGATGATCAACCCTTCAGTCCTACTATCCTTTCCCCATGGCTCCGGAAGCCATGTGCATAACATGTGGCCTTAGTGCAGCACTTAAATTGAGAGCAAGAGGGAAGAGATTGCTTAGGAAGGCAGAGCTCTTTCTAACTGTGAGGAGAGACCCCCATGGGTCCCCTCCAGGCAGGTGTTGTAGAGCAGGCTGTGCAGGGTATGCTTATGACAGCAGCATGATCAGTGTATTTATAGGATACAGATACAGGGGTGATTGTAGAGAAACCTCTGCAAGTCCACAGCTACCACGTACACCATGGGCTATTGCAGGGGCCCAGCAAGAGCATGCAGATTCACAGTATTAGCAGTGAGCTGCCGGATGAGTGTGCTGAGCCCTCCCCAGGCTCTGCAGAGACTGGTTTTTGTCACCAGAGGACAGTCAGTGCAGACCCTGCCTGACAACTGACCAGGAGGGCAAGACAGCACCAGACATCTGAGTGCAGGCACTGGAGCCTGCAGCACCGCTCGTGCAGAAGTCTTGGCCGGACTGATGTGGTTTAGGATGCGAGTTCAAGTCCCAGAATCCCCTCCCTGCGTGTGCTCAGAACACCAGCACACGGCCCCTGCTTTGTGATGAAGCCAGCGGTCAGTCAGTGGCTCCAGAGTGCAAAGAGGGCGGGTGCGGTGGCCGGGGACAGCCAGCAGTGCTCCACCACGCCATACAGTGCATAGCCCAGCAGCAGCCCGAAGAGCACGTCCGTCATGTTGTGCCTGCCCAGCATGACCCGGGAGATGCTGACGATGAGAGCCCAGAGCACCACGAGCACCCGCAGCGGGACGGCCAGGACCAGGTGGCGCAGGACGAAGCGGCAGACGAGAGCGGCCCTGGTGGCATGGCCCGAGGGGAAGGAGTACTTGTCCACCGAGATGGTGACAAACATGTCCATCTTGTTGTGGGTGGGCCGCGGCCGCTTGACGAGCCCCTTCACCACCGCCACCATCACCAGGTCCAGCAGCAACGCTGGGAGAGACAGGAACAGGGGATTACTGAAAGCAGAGCCATGAGCCAAGGGAGCACTCGGCTGCTCAAAGCTGCCAGAAGGCGGTGTTATTCCCCATGGCTGCAATACTCGGGCACAGAGAGGACAGCATCCAGCTGCTCTTGGCCCTCTGCAGCAGCATGAGCACATCCTCAACCTCTACTCCTCTGCACACACGCCTCCTGCACCACCAGACTCTTGGCCTGCCGCAGCCAACAGGGCTCTTCCCAGCCTGCACCCCAGGGCTTTTCTCTCTGTGCAAAATCTGATCTTGCCATGATTTGGGGCTCAATCTGCTCCTTAATCTGAAGGCAGCAGAGGCATTCAGTCCCCACAGCTCCCTTCCTGGCAGCGCTGACTCTGCATTGCTCTGTCTACCCTGGCGACTGGGGTCAAAACAGCTGGGTGAATGATCAACCCACTCCACTCAGGCACAGGTCAGTGGGAAAGGCTCAGAGCTGGTGTGGTGCCAGGGCTCCTGGGGTCTGGCTTCTCCCTGCTGCTGGGGGAAAAGTTAACCACACTTTGGTTTTCAAGAGATGAATCAAAAGACAATTTATGGTGGCTTGCCCCCTGAGAGCTAAAGACTGTTGTGATAGAAGAGGCGAAGTACCTGCGGTAAGTGTTCAGCAAGTATTTGGCAAGAGCAGCTTCTCATGTAGGGCAGAGGGTGCTTTGTCCATCCCTGTTAGCTCAGCTTAGCACAGCACTCACAGCCAAGGCTACTTCTTCCAGGGAAGTCGTGCAAGAGACCAACTTCTGTTTGTCCTAAGACTTGTTTCTGGATACCAAATCTTTTGGTCACTTCAGTTCATTTCCTTTGGTTAATCATTTAAGAACAAATTTTCTTTTTTTCCCACGTGTAAGCCTAGATCAATTGCTTTTTCTCTTTCTACACAGGATTTGGGAGATTCAAGTTGGACACGAGGGAATGCTTCCTCCCCCACATGGGTGCTGCAGCCCTGGGACAGATCCCCAGAGAGGTAGGTGGCTCTGGCCCAGAGCACTGAGGTCTGGACAAGGCCCTGGTGCTGGGACAGATCTCTGTGGATCAGAGGTTAGGCTGGAGGCCTCCAGGTCCCTTCCCACAGCTCTGCTGTGGGGCTCCAATTTAACCGTGTGCTGCTAGATGAGAAAGATGCACAAACCTACATTTCCCACCAAGCAAATTTCAATTCAAATTCTAAGTGTGAGATCCTAATTATCTGCAACTTAATACAAGAGTAACAATGAGGAATCTGAGAAGGTCTGGTGCTCTGGAGGTATTACAGTTTATAAATAAGCAAAAATGAATACTCTTAAATATACCCAGGCTACTCTGTGTGTGTGCATCTAATACTACACCATGCCAGATTAAAATTCATGCTTTAAACCAAGTTTCCTCACTGGCTGGTACAGAACAATTCACCAAGGCCCTGCCTGCAGGGAGCCAAGGGTGAACGTCTGTGTGCCATAGCAGCTTTTCAGGGAAAGGGCTGGTGTCTCAACACTAGGCAGCTGCACCTAGAATGAGCTGTTCTGACAAGCTGGAAGAGCTAAAAGAGGCTTCAGCCCTGAGAGCTTTTTGTAACTGCAGGAGCAGTTTAGCTGTCAAGAGTTTCGCAGTGCATGGTTGCAGCTGTGACAGACGAGTTGTACTGGTGCCACCACACCCTTATGCTGCAGGGTCACTCCCTCTGCTGCCAGGCATCCCAGATGAGCCTCCACAGGTTGCTCAAAATCAGCTGGTGCCCTAGGGATTTAGGTTTACCCAGCTCTGCCCCGTCCCTCGGGCTCCCCCCACGCCAGCCCCTGCCTGCAGAGCCCCGGGGTGAGCCCCCCG
>VWZT01013523.1:51573-66631 GCA_013397055.1 Pachycephala philippinensis | reverse complement strand
GCTGCATCCCCGGCACCCTGAGCTGCATCCCCGGCACCCTGAGCTGCATCCCCAGCACCCTGTGCTGCATCCTCAGCACCCTGTGCTGCATCTCCAGCACCCTGAGCTGCATCTCCAGCACCCTGAGCTGCACCCCCGGCACCCTGTGCTGCATCTCCAGCACCCTGTGCTGCACCCCCGGCACCCTGTGCTGCACCCCCGGCACCCTGAGCTGCCCCTCCACCCCACCTCTACAGCCACAGCCACACACGGGCAACACCTTCACCCCAGCACCCGCTCCCCGACCCCACAATTCCTGCTCCTCGCGCCCCACAGCGGCTCCTGCACCATCCCAGTGGCCTGGACCTTGCCCTTCCGAGGGCGTTTTGGCCGCTGTCTCCCACCAAGCATCGTTTCTTCTTTGGGACTGGGTCATGAGCGCAGGCAGTGCTGGAGGAGTTGCTCCCTAGGCTTGTGTTGGAAGAGGGAAAGGTTGCGGTGCTCGGCAGAAGTGGCAGCTGGAAAACAGCCTTTTCCAAGGCTGAGTGTGCGGGTGACTTGTGGGGATGCCTAGGGGCAAAGCTGTTGGCTGTCTCTGTGTCTTCTGCCTTTGGAAAGGGATGATGCAAGAGGGGAGCTGTCCAGAGGGGTCTGTTCTGCAGCTTGCTGGTGGGCTCCTGCTGCTGGTGCCACAGGTGTGTGGGCGCTGGGGGAGCAGCAAGCCCTCGTGCTGCCTGCCTGCATCCTTGTATCATGACAGATTGGTGTACGTGGGGCACTGGAGCACTTGGGGACGTTGGAGTGAGTGGAGGTCATCATTTGGGGGGATGGCAGAAGTGTGGCCCCAGCCACTCTGCTCCAAAGCTGCTCCCTCGTAATTGCCGTGCAGGCCTTGCTGTAGCCACACCGTGTTGGTAACATGGTCAGCTGCAAAGATTTGGGCTGAATTCCACCTCCCCAGCCATATTGCAGGGATTTTTTGTGCCAGCGGCAAGGCATAATTGTGGGATTTAATTGTTGTACGTGTCTCTGTATTAAAGGCATAAAAATTGCAGACGTCTTGTATGAGGGGGCTGCTGACAGGCTGGGCCATTGCCCTGGTCACGGTGCTGCAGCTGGTGGATGGGGAAGGCTGTTCTCCAGCGCAGAAGCCGATTAAAGAGAGAGTGACTCCAAAGAGACGCAGCAATTGGTTTTGGCCCAGTCAGTTTAATTGCTGGTTAATAAAAATGGCATTGTGTTGGCAGAGCAAAGGCTTGAGCTGGACATGTGGGTCTCAGTAAAGGAACCGAAGCTGAATTTGTTCTTCAGGTTGTCCCCGAGAGTTTGCTGCAGGCAGGGAGAGGGTCCCTGTGTTGCTGGCCTCCCCATCCCTCGCTGGGCACTGCTGCTGCCATTTCCCTGCTCACCTTTCTCTTCCTGTTCACTAGGTCAAGCTGGGAGCTGCCCGACCTGAGAGAGGGAAGAGTAAAAGCCATCAGCGATTCGGATGGGGTGAGCTACCCCTGGTATGGAAACACCACAGAAACCGTGACCCTGGTCGGGCCCACTAACAAGATCTCCAGGTTCTCGGTGAGCATGAATGACAATTTCTACCCCAGTGTGACGTGGGCTGTCCCTGTGAGCAACAGTAACGTGCCGCTGCTGACCAGGATTAAAAGGGACCAGAGCTTTACCACGTGGCTCGTGGCCATGAACACAACCACCAAGGAGAAGATCATCTTGCAGACTATAAAGTGGAGGATGCGAGTGGACATTGAGGTCGATCCCATGCAGCTGCTGGGGCAGCGGGCACGGCTGGTGGGAAGGACTCAGCAGGAGCAGCCGCGGATCCTCAGCAGGATGGAGCCCATCCCACCAAACGCACTAGTGAAGCCCAACGCCAACGACGCCCAGGTCCTCATGTGGAGACCCAAGCGAGGGCAGCCCATCGTTGTGATACCTCCCAAGTAGGGCAGCACCGGACATGCACGTGAGGACCGGGGTGCCCCCAGCCCGCTGCAGATGAACAGGATTTCCGAGCCAAAGCAGACCTCTCGGGTTCTCCTGCCTTTGTTGTTGTGGTTCGAAATGTGGCTCCTCCTCAGTCAGAAAGAGAGCCTGGCTGGCACAAGGGCGCAGAAGAGGGTTTGCTGAGCTGGAGGATTTCCCAGGAAGCGGAATCGAGTACTTGCAGCTGGCACAGAGGCTGTCTGACCTAAAGGACTTGTTTTTCCTTGTGGGGCAGTGCAAGGAGCATGAGTGTGGTTGAACCGTGCCTGTGGCAAATGCTGCTTTCCACCCAGACGGAGGGAGGAGAAGAGGCTGTGCCTGCTGGCAGTGGGGGGCTGCTGCAGTGACCCTTCCCGCTGGGATGCCGTGTCCCTGCCGTGTCCATACCTATGCATTTCGGTTCGATAATCCACCCCTCGCCCGCCCACTGGGACCGGGCGGGAGGGCCGGGAGTGGAGTGGGAATGGGCAGAGCTGGGGGGCTGATCAGAGCCCGGCGCTGGCTGGTGCCACCACCCGGGAGGGTTTTCCGCAGCCCAGGGGGAGAGGGACATGTTTTGCATGCGTCTGGGTGTGTTTGGAGTAGTTGTGAGTGTAGGAGATGCCATAGCTCTTTTCCGTCTTGGAGTGAGATCTAAGGGCAGGTTAGATGTCCTTTTGTTTTAAGGTGCACTAAGTCTTTGCAGTTCCTCAGCCTCCTCTCCCAAGTCCTGCTGACCCTTCTCTTATGGAAGCAAACCCGTTCTCAGCCGAGTGAGAAATGGGGAGCAGTGCCCGTTCTCCCAGCCCAGGTGCTTGCTGGCTCTGTGTGTGTGGGTACCCAAACCAGCTCAGAGGTACCCTGGACTCACTTGCTTCACTACAGACCCCACTCCATTGCTAGAAGTCGGGTGCTTGTTCATTTTAGACGCAAATGATGGCTCACATGGAAACCTCCTCTTCCTCAGCCACCCACAGAGCAGGGTGGCTACTGGCTGGGCTACCAGTGGAGGAGATGGCATACCTTGTGGTAACTCTCCAGGCTCTGCAGGGATGGGCTTTCCTCCTGGTGGGTGGAAGGCAGGGATGTGAGTGGAGGCTGTTCAGGGCAGGCCTGGGTTTGCCTGGGAAGGAGGTGAATGTGCTGCTTGGGGGCTGCCTCCTGCTGCTGCAGTGCTTGGGAGGGGTAACAAGGGGATTTATTTGCCTTTCTTCTCACCCCTTGCTGCCTGGATGGCTGGCATTGGCTGGTCCATGGGGCAGCACAGTGCTGTGGGATGCAGCTGGCAATTCCCAGGACCTCACCCTGGAGTTGCAGCAGAGGCATAACCCATGGCTGTGCTGCTGCTGCTCTGGGTGCTCCATCACTCCCTTGCGGGTGGTTACAGCTTTTGCTGCTTTCTCTGCTCTGTCCTCCCCAGCACGAGCCCTGCAGCTCCTCCAGCTGGCAGCCCTGCCTTCACACTGCAGGGGTTTGTGCTGCCCTGGGGATGCAGGTCATTCCTGCTGGGAGGGTCCCGCGTGCTGTCCCGCTGGCAGGAGAGCCTGGGGAGGATCGCTGGGTGACACTTCCATGCAAGGCCTTTCCTGAGGTGCTGGCAGTGCTGCCCTCAGCCCGGCACTGGGACGCCCAGCCCGGGGCTGCCCAGCTCCCTGTGCCAGCACATCCCCGCGGCTCCGCTCCCGCAAAGCTTCCAGCGCGGCTCCTGTTTTCCAGGGCGGGGTGTGCACCCCGGGCCCCGCCAGCACAGGGGCTCCCGAGGCATCTTAGACCAAAAATCCCTGTGAAATCCCCGTGCTATTTATTGTCCTCAGTAGTGTTTGCTGCTGATCCAATTCTTTATTTATTTTTCCTCTGGGAGTGTTGCATTTTGACGCCTTGACGCAACATTTCCCTGTGCCGGGGCCGGCGCTCCTGCTCCTCCCGCCTGGCCTCGCGCTGGGCTGGAACCTGCTGCTTTCGGTGCCTATTGTCAGGGTTTTGCCGGGGGCTACAGCCTTGCTGTGGGACAGCTTTGGAGAGAGGGCTTTGAGTTTTGGTTTGCTGTGTTTTCTGAAGCAGAGCTCCCACGGGGAGCTTGCTGGTGTGGGAAGATGTCATGCTCTTGTGAGACTCTGTGGTTTTGTCCTGGTGTGGAACTGATGGCAGCTTTTGCAATCACTGATGTTTTGTTTCTCAAAAAGTGTGTGGAGATGGGTTAGAAACTTGAAATACAATTTTCCTTAAGGATTGGGGGAGGAGGGGTAAGTACCTTTTGGTTTGAAGTAAGGCAAGTGTATACTTTTGACCCAGGGGGACAGAAGCATCTCTGGCAGCATTGGAGCTAAAATGCCAGAGGAAGGGGTTCCACTATAAACAGGTAGCTTCAAGGTGGGCTTCCTGCTGGGAGAGGATGCTGTGTCCAGAGGCTGTGTGAGCCAGCTCCCCAAAACCTACAGGAAAGGGCGGCATGGTGGCTGTCAGCCCAGAGAGCTGCTGTGGCACTGCCGTGGCTCCAGTTTTCTGAGAGTGGGGATGCTGCTGCAGGGATGCTGTTGAATTCATTGCCATCTTTTGGGATTTACTGGCCAGTCTGAGCCTTGGCACATCGTTTGCCATGACACTGAGACAGCAGTAGCTGAATTTGTGTCCGTGAATGTCTGCAACATCCTGGTGCCAGTGCCAGGCTCTGTGCCTGGCTGTAGCCGTGTGCCTGAGCCCCCAGGGCTGCCCCAGCCTGCAGGCAGGTGGTGGCTGAGCCCCGGGGCCAGGCCTGTGTTCACCTCTCCAGGCTTCTGCCAGGTTTCCATTCCCGCTCCTCTGACGGCTGGATTTGATGCACTTAACTTGGTTTGATGCGTGGGTTGTCTTTGTGGGCATTCCCCCGTTAAAAAAAGAAGAAAAAAACGGTTTGCAAGAATTGTTTGCAAAGAAACCCGTGCAAACAATGTTTACAGAAACGTGCAGGCATTTTGCACGTTGGCAAAAGGTTCACACCTGGCTGGAGGTGCGGGGTGAGCCCGGCTGTGGGGCTGCTGCTGCTCAAAGTAAAAGGGGGGAGGTGGTGGGGGAGAGCTCCCACCTGAGTCTGGGTTTGGCTCATTCCCTGCGGCTGGATGTGCACTCAGACCCCTGCGCTCGGTGTTCAGCCACCCCATGGGGATGCCTGCCCTGCGCTCCACTTCCCCACCAGCACCCCGTTATCTCAGGGAGGGGCAGCTCGTGGAAATGCCCACCCTCACGCTCCCTGTGCCCTGAGCCTCGGGGTGCACCCCTTCCCTCCTTCCCATCCTCGGGTCACTTATTTATTTATCTATTTATTTATTTAAGTTATTTATTGGTATTTATTGACAACTGGAAGTCGAGGGGGGTCACTTCTGCTGCACAGTGGGGGCAGCTGGGCCTCCCCCCCACCCAGCCCCCTGCATTTTGGGGTGCTGCTGGGAGCACCTCTGGGGAGGGATATGCTTGTGGGTCCCATCCCACGCTCCCATCCCCTTTTTGTGAGGGAGAGGAGTCACACCGGTGCCTGCAGGGAGGGCACCTGGCGCTTGCCCCCTTCCTGCAGAAGCTCGGAGCCCCCGCGCTCCCTCCTGTGCCCATCCCTATTTACTGACCCGGCCTCCTGGCACTTCTCTGTCCAGCTCCCACTGGATTTGCTGTTTCCACTTCCTGGAGACGGCAGGAAGAGCCAGGACGTATGAATGTCACTATGGAGAAAAGACCAAACCAGGTATTCTGCTGCCATGTGGGGAAAATCAGAAAGAGAGGAAAGCTGGTTTTGCAGAGTGCCTTAAACACAAATGACTTTACCGAGTAGGGGGCTTGGACTTTTGTCTGTGGATGTTATTACCAACTCGAAAAATGTTGCATTTCACTTCTCTGGGATTAAAACTACTTGAGCTGTACTGGAACCGAACCTTGTGTCTGCTTGAGTCTCTCTGGCTGGTTTGTACCTCTGGGGCCATGGCAGCACTGTGAAGCACGCAGGAATTAATGGAATTTCAATCATCAGCCCCTGCCTGCCTCAGCAGTGGGACCAGTGGCTGTCCCTGCTGGCTTTAAAGCCCTTGGATCTGCTGACAGGATTTGTTCCACTTTGTCCTGACTTGCACTTGGCTTCTGTGGTGTCCCAGAGAGGTTGTGCTGGCCGTGCAGTGCCCTTCCCCAGGGGATGCTCAGAGCAGGCTGTTTGCACAAAGGTTGCAGTGGGGCTGTGTCCTTCCAGGAAATTTGGGCAGTTGGTTGAAAAGCTTGGAGGAGGCAGACATTCCTTGTTTCCTAAGGAAACCAGATCAAAGTGAGGGAACAGCAAGAAACCCAGGAGTTGGTGCAAACCAGCCACGGGGAACTAGGAAAGCTGCCCAGCTTGATAAAGCTGAAAAACTACCCAGAAAAAAGATGTTTCCCTTTTGAAATTGTAGATTCCCCCTCCCCCTTCTTGCAGAGTGGAAGAGTGAGAACAGAAGTCAGCCCAGAGAGCAACTGTTCCTATCTTCTAGTCAAAATAATACATGGGAATAATACAGAGTTTCATAACAAAGGTTCATTTAAAAGCCATTTGGGGAAATACGGCAATATTCACTGCATAGTTCCTGAAGGCAATTAAAAATTAATAAAACCCTTTTATTTTGGGGGGTGGGTAGGGTAATGAAAGAGGGTTGTGGATGCTGCCCCAGGATTAGTCTGTGCGGTTCTGAAGGGGGATCTCACTGCATCTGGTGCATTGCTCACCTTGAACATCAAACCTGCCAGTCCCCACCTGCTGGGGGGGTACATTTGTGCCCCAAGACAGCTGATTTCTTTAACAGCTGCTCCTTTTGAGCATTGCTGGCTGTGCTGGGCACTGAGGGATGCTGGCAGCCAGCCTATGAGCTATTCAGCAAGCAGGTTTTTTTCCTACTGTTATATTAAAACGTTGCTCATCTCTTGAGAAATCCCTGAGATGGCAGTGTGGGAGAGCAGGCAGGAGTTTGCACAGCTCATGCCGTGCCTGCTCATGCCCTGGGAGCAGGGAAGGGCCCCCCACCCAGCAGCTAAGGGCAGGCCAGGCTGAGACACATTCTTCCTTCCCAGCAGGGGCAGCACAACAGCCTTGTCTGAGAGCGTGTGCCCTGGGACAACCTGTCTTTCCAAAACGCTTCCTTACAGAGCAAGAACAAGGGCAGTCTGTGCTGCTGCCACCCCCATCCGGAGCTTGGGCACAAATCCCAGCTGCACGGCCACAGGGAACAAAGTGAATGGTGCAGGGTGCCGTGGGGGCCAGCAGAGACAGACAAGGGACACTGCAGGTAGTACTGAAGGTCAGTTTATTTGTTTGATTCCCTCTTCCATAAAACCTGGAAACAATCACCTTCCAGCAAGAGATGAGAAAGCAGTAAGAAGTGAGAGATTTGGCTCTGCAGCTTCTCCCCTACTCATAGGACCAAAGGTGTGTTAGACGGCTGCTCTGAAAGGCACACAGCAGTTTGGAGCCCCCAAAGCTCCCTGTCCCAGCAGGACACCCCTTCTCACCACGCCTCTGGACAAAAGCATGGCCAGTACCAAACAGGAGAGATGCCACAGCATGGGCCCTGGAGTCCCCACTGGTCTGCTCATCTCGTCCTTGCAGGGCTGGTTCAAGACAGGAAAACACCCAGGGTTTAGTTCTGAGGGGATGTGGGGGACGAAGGGGACAGGAGGGTTGGTTTAGTACTGCCGTGCACCACTGGTGTGACGGTACGAGGCTGTGGGTTGTGCAGTGTCGGAGGGGCAGGAGCTGGGCCTGGGAAGGCTCCCGGCATCCCGGTGGGATGGACAGACAGACAGACCCTCACTCCGGCTGCGGGGTGTAGCGCAGGTACTTCTTGCCCGACGGGAGCTCCTTCGTGAAGACTCCTTTGGGGAAGAGCTTCTTGGCTTCCTCGTCAGGTAAGGTGGGCACGACCATGACGCTGTCACCGGGCTGGGGAGCAAACGGGGACCATGAGGAGCTGGCAGGGTTGGACACAGGTGGCACTGCCTCCCTGTGAATGCTCAGCCCCAGGCACGTCCTGTGAGGAGCCAGCAGTGAGGGCTGAGTGGGAGCTACACCAGGAGACACGGGTGATGTCCAAAGGGAGAGCTGTACCATCTGCCAGCCTGGCCAATGGGATCCCAGAGCCATGGGGGACACTGGCACTCCCATGGGAACAGGGAGTAAGGAGGAGGGAGTTTGAGCATCTCTGCAATGCTGGATGGATCACAGCTTGCCTGAGTCTGCTCATCCATTCCTATTACTTAGGCACCCCTGCCTTAGGTGGTGCTGGCTTCCCCCTTGATTCCAAGCCCTGGGGAAAGGTGTGCTTTCCTGGGAGGTGGGTGAGCTGGCCCAACCCAGTGGGAGCTTATGCTGCAGGAAACAGGAGCCTTCAGAGGCAAGGCTGCCTCCACCTGCTGCTTCCCCCACCCTGTGGGTGCCCCCCCAAGAGAAGCCGGCTGCCACTTCAGTGCCTGTTTCCTAGTGCCTGGCTGTGAGCTTTGCTCTGCTCCTCACCTTCCAGTCCACAGGGGTAGCAACCTTCTTGTATGCTGTGAGCTGCAGGGAGTCCACCACTCTCAGGATTTCATCAAAGTTTCTCCCAGTGGTGGCTGGGTACAGGATGGAGAGTTTCAGCTTCTTATCCGGGCCAAAAACAAACACCTGAGCACAGGGAGACAGGGTCAGGGGCTGGGCAGATTTGTCTGAGTGCTCTGCTGGATCTGCTCAGCCCTGATGTTCCTTCCTTTCCTGGGAGGTGGCCTGCTTGATCACAGGTGTTGGGACAGGGGGGATGCCATGGTAGGGATCTAGAAAACAAGTGATACCCAGGGAATGTGTTTTTGCTCTGGGAGCTCCTGTGTTCAATGCCAGCTTGTTTTGCTACCCGTGCCCTTCTAATGCAAGCACATGAGGGGAGAGGGGAAGTCCAGCAGATCAAGCACTGGCAAAAATTAGTCGGGGACAGGCACAAACAGGATGGGTGGGTCACCATCAGGCCAGCGCTGCGCTGCCTCTCTCTGTGACACAACCCATGGTTCCAGCCCAAGGAAGTCATCCCAGCTCCTGAGGGTGGCCACGTCCATCCAGGTAAGCTGCCCCACAGACACAGGGCAGGATGGCAGGCTGTGGTTCTGTACTGCTGGGCAGGCAAGGCTGCTGTGGGGACAGGCACTCACCACGCGAGCGGTCAGGGGCATCCCATCCTTGTCCAGTTCATCTGGGTCCAGCATGCCCAGCTTGACGGCCAGCTCCCGGTTCTTGTCAGCAATGATGGGGAAGGGGAGCTTCTCTGCAGGCTGTTCCCCGTTGTAGGCGTTGATGTCCTGCAGAGACAAAGCCATGGGACATTCCTGCTCCTGGCTGTGGCACCATCACAGAGAGAAGCCAGGCAGAAACATTCAGCAGCTGCGCTGTGGGAGCTCCCCAAGGTCTCAGGCTGGCACAGCACAGCCAGGGGCTCATGGCCTTCCATGAAGTTTCCAGAAACCAGGTGACAAACCAGAAACCTTTGTGCCAGGCCGGACTGTGCCTTGTTCTTGGAGGTCAGTTCTTAGGCTGTCTGTGCTCACACCCTGTGGAGCAGCTGCTTTGCCCAGGCAGTGGGTATGGAGCAACAGGGAATTCCTGCCCATGTTGGTGACACAGAGAGGTTTAACCACCTTTCACTGAGAACAGTGTCCCTCTTCCAACTCTCTCCAAGTACAGGATCTAGCACTGCTGACAGATGTGTTGGTGTCACACCCGAACTGGACTGCGCTCTCAAGGAATTGTTTTCTCTAGTGGCAGAGCAAACCAGCAATTCTACAGCCAACAAAGGTCCAGCACTTCACAGGTCTTGTGCAAGGGACCAATTCCATTCAGTGAGTCACTCGAAGCTTACTTAACTAAAGGCTCTCAAAAAACAAGAATGGAAGCCTGAGTGCAGGTGCTGGGACACTGCTCACTCCTTTCTGAACCACGTCTGGGACAGAAGAGAAAACCATCCCCCTCCACAGCCCTGCAGGCTCTCCCTTGTGACCCTGGTTTATGAGGTTCCTCCCTGTACTAGTCCAAACTTGAGCTGCCTCACAAATACAGGGAAACTGTGTTTTGAGCATCTCCAAGCCTGGTCTGGACTCGAGCAGAGCATTTAAGTTACCCCTGGAGTTTGCAGTACCACCCTCACAGGTCACACTGAGCCCCAGCAGCGCTGGGAGGAGCCTGCTCAAGGCAGCACAGGCAGAGCAGCTGCCAGCATCAAAGCAAGTATAATTCAAGGTTCCTGCCCCAGAACAGGACAGCCTGTTCCTTCCACCCTTTTCATGCTTCAGGGGGACAAAACTAACTGCCATGCTGGTGTGAGCCTCTCTCACACTGCTGTGCTGCATTATCAGCTCAGCTGGTAACTTCAATGTACAAATCTCTCTGCCTTCTCCAGGCTTTGAGCGTGGGGGAGCAGGGTGGGCCCTGCTCAGAGGGAACTCAGGGAGGGCAAGGCTGGAAATGCTGCACCTTGGCACTGCTCAGAGCACAGCAGCAAGAACAGGCAGGCCCTGCACCCCTCCTCAGCCCTCCTAGGCTGATGGTGCTGACAAAAGGGACTGTAGCCCTGACCCAGCTGCTCAGGATGCTGCAAGCAGGTCAAGTGGCGCACACGTGGCCAGATGCTTCCTTTCCAGCTTTTCTCTTTGCTTGTTTTCTCCCCAGGCCTTTCTGAGTCACCACTGCTCTGCAAAAAGGGGCCACTTATCTCGGCTGGGTTGTGGCCAGGCCTGCCTGGGAAGGAAGCAAGGAACTGGTTCTGTTGTCCTGCAAACCTGCCTTGCCAGAGCAGAGCAGGGAAGGAAAGCAGAGCTGGAGAGTTCAGCTGAGGAGAAATGCTGCTGAATGCCCCATAGAGTCACAGGAGGCTGCAGATGGACATCAGCAAATGAGACCCATCCACCCCTCTCTTCAGAGCAGGGGCTGGAGGATGGAAAGAGTTTCTGAGAAGTAATACCTGAATCCTATGGACTGTAACTCATTCCAAACTGCACGTAATTTCATGACCTGGGGAGCTCTAGAAAACAGCCTCACAAACCACACCCAGTTTTGCAATGGAACACCAACAACTCACTTCCCTATTAACTAATTTTCTTTCCAGAGTCTAAACTGAAACCAGGCATCACTGGAATGATTTATTCACCACCGACTCCCCAAGGTGCAGGTATCAGTGGCCAAAGAGAGCACTGAAACCTTTGATGTGCACAGCACATGCCAGCCAGGCCTGCTTCAGGAGCTCAGGCATTCATCCAGCCCTTGGAGAAGCAGCACACTGACTGGGGAGGTCGGAGAGTGGGATCAATCCCAGGCTGAGCTACAGGCTTGTTCCAGGTCCTGGAGCAAGGCTCTGTTTTTTGGCTAGGGATGGCTAAGAATAGCTGTGACGTCTCTGGCTGGGAAGCACAGCTGCACAAAGTGACCAGAGGATTATTGGCTACAGTCTGGCCCCACCTTCCCAGGCCCCAGCTGCCCATTGAAATTTGGCAGCAAAGCAAGCAGAAGTTTCTTTATTTTTTCATGCAGGATTTCAGCCACCCCTCCTGCCCACTTGCTTCCTTGCAGGCTGTGGTCCAGGGAAAAACAGCTTCATCCTCTCACTACTGCTTGGAGCTTCATCCAAAGAGAAAGCAGAGGTGTGTTTAGGAATGCTGCACAGAGGGTTCTGCCCAAAGGTTTGCTCACTCCTGGGATTTCTAAGTTTAATCTAGTGAAACACAGGCTGCATGGAGCACTCCAGTCTTCTGTGGATTTGTCCTCACCAATTGGATCTTTTGCTCTGGAGGACTTTCACCTGTTTCTTTCTGACAGGTGCTGAGCTGACACTTCCAAACCTCTGTCCCCAAGGCTTCTCTCAGCCTGATAGCAAGCTCACCACAGCTTGAATCACTGCATTCTCTGTAGTTTTTCTGGAAGGCTTTCCTACTCTGCCTCCCCTCAGCCAGCATCGAGAGGCTGTTCTGCAACCTCTCCTGGTTTTACCTGAGGTTGTGCTGAATAATTCCATAGCATCAGCAAAGTCAGCTCGTTCATCTCTTTTTCAGATCACCTGAGTCTGCTGAACCCCACACATCCCTGCAGGCCCTGGAGAGAGCTCAGCACTTCCCTCCCTGGACACTGCTTTCCTGCAAGAAGGAGCCCGCCCTTCACAAAGCTGATTTCATTGAAGAGCTTCTTGCAAATTCAAAGCCTTTGCAGAAGTCAGCAATACCCTAACACAAAGGGCTTTAGCCAACCAGGAGATGAGATTCCCTTACAAAAGCACAACCCAAACTCTCTGTTATGTTTAATGACATGTTATTTGCTAAGTTGTTAATTTTTGATTTCAGCCAGTTTGACCGGCACAGAAATCTAATTTACTGGGATTTGTACATTGCTTTTCCCAGGCCCTTCTGAGGCTTGCTGGGACATTGACCATGTACCACTCAGGTACAAAGGCCAAATTAAGCAATAAGGCAATTAGCTAATTTCTAAAGCCAGTCAGTCATGAAATAATCTCCAAGTGTACAAATTTCTCACCTTTAATGCCTCTTACTGCATGCATCTCTCACCCCTGGAAAATATGTGAGAACATTCCCAATTTTAAGAGCTAAGAGAGTGGCAGGTAATTCACCCACGGATTTTTACACTCTGGCCATTTCTGTCTGAAATACTCATTTTAGACCCACCTCTAGCCCTGGAACCATTCTCCCTGGCAGCACACACAGGCTGCCTTTGAAGTTTTTCTTTAGTTCCTTCACCAAGTTATTCAACTCCTGTCTTTTTTTAATACTTCCTCACGTTTGTTCTACATTTAACATTCTCCTATTTGTGGTTTTATGTTTAACACGTCCCTGTTTATCCTCTGTTTTCTCTTCCCTGCCCAAGCATGAACCACAATTGCCTCCTCACTTCTGATGCCTCTTTTCCTTTCCTGTTTTATTACAGAACTTTCTGAGGGTCTGTGGATAGGTTGCCTTCCTCTGAGGTTTTGGCATCACCTCCACATGTTTTAACCCTTTCAGCTAGTGGTGGGACAGCAGTAATATTGTTTTCCTCTTGTATCAAAATGCATAGAGCACCCTGGACTTTGTGGGGTGCTCCATGAAGATGGAAAAGACCTTCCTGTTCCTACTCTGAATTTTAGCACCCCCATGCTTCGGGATGTGAGATATGTAGCTCCCAGCCTGTGTGGGCTTCTCCTGTGGCTTTTGGAGCAAAGCAGCAGCTCAAGCTTCCCCCCCTGCACTCCCCACACCCCGTACCTTGCACCAGGAGAGGTGGTCCTGGACGCTGTCGATGGAGAGCGCGATCATCTTCACGTTGCGCTTGCTGAACTCCGGTGCCAGCTTCGCCGCCCGGCCCAGCTCCGTGGTGCACACGGGGGTGAAGTCCCGCGGGTGGGAAAACAGGATGCCCCACCTGGAAAGGGAGGGAAGGAGTTGGTGTGAAGGTGAGATGTCATTCTGGTTTGTGCTGCAGACAAAAGCTGTACAGACTGCACGGCGTGGAGTGCAGGAACAGCGCGTCTCTCTGCTAAGGAAATCCTGCTCTGGGAACTCTTCCTTCCCTATCACTAGAAACCTCCATGAGATAAGCCCTGCTCTGAGAAACTCCCTGCACCTCGCTCCCCACTCTCCCTCCAGGATCCTACAGGAGATGCTGGAAGAGCCCATGATTCTTGACATGGAGGTGGACACCATGCCATGTGAGGAAGTTTGGGGGAGTCATGCGTACACTGTACCCCACAGACCCCACGTGTGAGGGGATGCAGATGCCAACCTGCCAGCCAGGTTATTGCAGAGATGGTCACTGATTCAGGAGCCTGGCCACTACCCCCTACACCTCATCTCCATGAGGAGATACACACATGTAACTCAAAAGAATGGAACAGCACCAAGCCATAACCCAGCTGCTGCTGTGACCTGCTAAATGCACTTTATGAAAAAGTAAGAATTAATCATCTAACAGGGGAGGCCAGAAGTTAACATCACATTGTGGCTCCTGTTACAATGACACAGCCACCTCGCTTTTGCCCACAACTTGGCACCAATGGATTTTGAGTCATTAGAGCTGGCAAATACTAATCCTACACTTCACAGGTAAGGTAAGCAGTGCACAGAGAAAGGCAGCAATGCAGCCCAGCAAGCAGCAGGATGGGCTGGAGCAAAAAGGCTCTCAGGACTTCCCTTGGGCTAATGCAAAACCACCCCCAGCACTTCAAATTCCCTGCCAGGGACTTGTTGTACCATTTCTCAGCTCAACACTCACAGATCTTACTGCACCGATCTTCACCTGGCCCCCATCACCACAGCAGTGGGGCAAAGTCCTGTCTGAGACATTTGGGAATGCAGTTGGAAGGATCAAGTGAAGCCTTGCAGCTCTGCCAGAGCCGTGTGACTGCCACGGGTCACCAGGAATTTATGGGGCAGTTACCTGGCCACTGGTGCTATGAGTCTCTTCATACAATAGCTACGCTCCTTGAATAAATAGCAGCAAACAACCGAGGAAAAAGGTGCCACGTGTGTGACCAGGCCGGAACAGCCACTTTCAGAAGGCCTGCAGCTAAGAGGGTTCTTTTTTTCCCCGTTTGCTCAAGCTCACAATGCCGACAGAAGGGGACTCAAACGCTGATTCAAGCCTGCCAAGCGTTGTTGCCGGGAGCGAGTCCCAAACACGCTGTGCTTGTGTCAGAAATGGAGCAGCTGGCTGTGCGGGAAATGGTGCCCGAAGGCACGTGGCTTTCCAGGTCGGGCTCGAGCAGGACCAGAGCCCTTTGTCCCTGCACACCTTCGCACGCCCGGGCTCACACTGCCGGCATGTACATGCCCCCTGAGCTGGTCTCCGGGACTGCCCTGGGCTAAGCCTGGCTTTGCCGTGCCCCGGGCTGTCTCTTCCCTCTCCTCCAGGGCTGGGCTCGCCCCGCGGCCGCGCAGACGGGGATGATGGGGACGGGCGGCTCTCGCCACCGCGCTACCCGGGAGTCCCGCTGTGTCCCGCCCCCGAGCTCCCCGGCACGGGGCTGCGGCTCCACGAGAAAAACCCACATTTTTGGACCAAGCCCCTGGAACCGTGCCGCGTGCCCGGCGTGGTGACACGGGATTCACCCATGTGGAAGGAACGCGGTGAGCA
>VWZT01013523.1:24705-51106 GCA_013397055.1 Pachycephala philippinensis | reverse complement strand
GGGGCGCGGGGGCGCCGGCCTGGGGCTGCCCCGCCCCGCCCCGCCCCGCCCGGCTGGGTCGGGGCTGTGCGCTGTGCGACCCGCCCGGCTCCTCTCGGCCTCTCCCGGCCCCTCGCGTTTGTGCCGTGTCTGTGCAGGACCTCCGCGCTGCTCCTCGTTATGGGAGTAGCGCTTTTCCTCCGGTGTCTGCACCGTCCCTAGAGGTGCTCAAGGAAAGACTGGACGCGGCACTCAGTGCCGTGGTCTGGCTGACACGGTGGTGTTGATAGGTTGGACTTGATGATCTCGGGAGGTCTTTTCCAACCTAATTGATTCTGTGATTCCTTGCTCTTCCCGAGGTACTGGGCCAACCTGAAACTCTGGTTCAAGCAGAAGATTAGTAAGGAGGAGTTTGACCTGGAAGCGCGCAGGCTTCTCACGCAAGACAATGGTAAAAAAACAACCTGTGTTCATTTCCCTGCCTTGCACTGCCAGGCCTGGGAAGCTCCTCCCGGCTCCACGGTGCTTCCCGAAAGCGGAAAGTGCTGTGCGGGAAAGAGGAGTGGCCAGGGCTCCGGCAGCAATGGAGTTAAAATGGTGGGTGGTGCCCTGGCCTGCGTCGGAAAACCCTTTGTAACACCGGCACTGACAGGCAATTTGGCCTCGTGTAAATGTGGTAAAAATGTAAAATATGCTGTTCCAGCAACCAAAAAGCCATTTTTTAATGTCATTATGGAGCCACAGTCCTTTCTTTATTTTCCCTTTGGTTATGGCTGAAGTAGGGGAGGGAACCCTCAATTCACCTGGGTGAGTTTGCTGCAGGCAGGTCCTTCCAGGCCTTTGGGAATGGCAGGTGGGAGTGCTGAGGGGTGAGATTCCTTGATCCTTGCTTCTCTGTGTGTCTGCAAACACTGGTGGGCATTGCAGAGCTCATTGTGGGGGCTCCTGGCTTCCACGTTCATGATCCCTGTAGGAAAGGGCAGGGAGTTTTTTGGTGCTCAGACTCCAAAGAGGATCCTGTAACCCTCTAAGCCTATGAAGTTATTTTCACTTTCTCTAGTGCACAATTACTCTATGTTCCAGTAAACCTTTGCAAGGAAGTTCTGTTTTATTAGAACCTGTTTTTTTGAGTTGACTTCATCTTTGTGGGGCTGATTCTCATTTTGGTGGATTTTCTAGCAAAACCAAAAGTACTGCAGTCTGGTGCCTGCATGGCAAGAGGGACAGCTGCTGCTCCTCTTACTGGCTGAATACACAGAGACATGTCAAGTAGCTCTAACACTCTGTGTATGTGTGTGTAACACTGAGAAGTGACCTAATTGTTTCCATGCTGTGTGTAGTGTCTTTTGTGCTGTTGTCATAGTAGTAGATTCTGGGCCCAGTAGAAGAAAACTCTCAAAAAAACTTAAATTGAAAATTCTGCCTTTGTAACTGAGCAGGTGGGGAGAACACAAGTGTGGGAAAGCTTAGGGAGCTACTTTAGGATGGCTTTAAGGGGGTGTCTGTGGGCACTGATGTGCTGCTGATGAGCTCTCTCTCTCCACAGTCCACTCTCACAACGATTTCCTCCTGGCTATTCTCACCCGATGCCAGATCTTGGTTTCTGCCCCAGGTAAGTCCTGAGAAGCCTCATTAAAAGTGGTGTAACAAGTGGTGTAACACTGTGCCACTTGTGTGCTTGGGGTGTGTGTACACAGTACCCCAGTTTTCTGAGCCTTAATATTCATGGGTTTTTTTCCACACAGGCAAAAAGGTAGCAAAATAGTGATTCAGCTGATTTCAATAGAGATGCTTCTATGACTAAGCTGTGTGTGCTTGGTTAGAGGCTGGTGCTGGACTGCTGCCTGTGATAATCTGGTTTGATTTCTGGATTGGGTGTCTGCTGCAAGCTAAAGTGTAAAGGCAGATGTAGCTTTCTCCTTGATCTGCTTTGCTTACCATTTTCTCTCTCCTCTGAACTTCGTTCCTCTCTCTGCTGGGGAGGTCATTTTGGAGAGCTGGGTATTCCTGACTGATCTTGATTTCAACTACATATCAGATAGAAAAGTGCTTACAGTGAGCCCTGGTTGAGCTGTGACCAATTAACCCAATCGTCTGCAGGTAATTTTAACTTTGTGAACATCTAGAATGGCTGTCCTCAGGGTTGCACGGTGTGTTTTGTTTGGTCTTCAGAAGAGCTCTCAACACAGAGCTGTGGTAGCAAGGGCAATTGAGGTACAATTCAAGATATGGAACTGCTGTGTAGGAGGGGAGAGAAAATTGTTACAGTTCATATGGGCTGAGACCTGGGAGATGAGTTTTTTGAGAGGAGAGAATACTTGTTATGGGGGTGCCTGTTGTAGCTAGAGGAAGTAAAACCTGAAAAATTCATGGATGCCCACAGGTTTTTGTGTTGGAGCTGGTCCTTAACTGTACCAGCTGTGCTATTTAAATGTTAATCACCCCTGCCTCCAAACTTGCTTTGTTTGCTCTTGATTGAACTTCAGAAAAAACCTTGTGTGTCCTAAACTTGTTCCCTTTAGGGGTCTGGACTCATGTAAATCAGAAGGTTATGTCTGAATCTGCTGCTCCTTGCTTTTGACTTACATTAATTAATTACAGCTGGATTATAAAAAGAAAGCACAAGAACAGTGATCCCCCTGATTATTACCTGGAGCAGCTGAGTCTAAATGAGGAGGGGAGGGAGAGACAGTGTCTGTTTTCTGAGCTCAACACTGTGAGTGTTGGGGTAGAGTTCATAGCTCAGAGGTCTTGCTTCTGAGAGGCAGTGGTCAGGTTAGAGCCTCTTGCCATGTGACTGAGGTTGGGGTTGTTTATTCCTGTGTGCACACTCTGGGATTAGCTGTACTGAATGCCGTTTGTCTCTTTAGCCAGTCTGTTTATGCCACTTAGTCATGGCAGCTCCTCTGCAGCTGTCTGGTCAGGATTTGTCAGCAAGTTCTCCCAGGTGTCCCTTTTTCAAGGCTGTTTAGAAATGTGTTGAAGGTAGGAGCCCCAGCAGAGCAGGGTGCTGCTCCACAGGTGCCTCCACAGGAGTAATGCGTACCTCATTACTTCCTGCCTGACCTTCTTTAATTTCAAGTCCTTGGAGGTGGTTTTCTCTTGTCCCATTGCAGGTGCTCTCTTCAAAGCCCTTGAAGAACCCTGGTTGCAGTGGTTCAGCAGGTCAGTGACAGCATGTAGTGGTGAGCCAGCTGCCCGCAATCCTTCCCCAGTGCTGGTCACCTTCAGGGCTTTCAGGCAAGCTTTGGCTGGCTCTGTGTCCACAGATTGCATAAGCTAGCTTGAAATAAGTCAGTTTAGTCATGGGTGTGTGGTCTTAAAGACATGGTTTGGTGCTGTGGAGCTAATAGTGCATGCTGCTAGTCCCTTCTAGAGTCTCAGTTTTGCTGTCCACAGATGAGTGCAGAGTCTCCCAATGATTTGGGAGGTGATCTGTGCTGAGATAGCTCTTTCTGGGCCACTGACTGGTAGATCTCTTAGAGGCAAGATCTCACTATCAGCTGTGTGTGGAGCAGGGTTGTACATGCAAGCCCAGGAAAATGCAGTATGAGTGGAATACTAGCTGTTAACATCTAGATTTCTTTTTCTTCCCCTAGATGCCAGTCTGACGCCTGTTGGTTTTTTTGTTGTGGTTTGGTTTTTTTCTTTTTGTTTTTCTCCATGTAAGAATGGAAAGCTAACAGGCTTTTGTTTCAACCACTGTCTTTTGGGTAGAAGGTGTTTACTTCATGATTCATGGAAACAAGTAACTTTGAAGAAGTGTTTTTGAGGCACTTGGCACGCCATCACAAGGGTTACTGATGCATGTACTTTCCACCTTCGTGTGAGAGACAAGGGGAAAGAACCATCCTTAAAATGCTATTTTGTATTAAAAAATAATCTTGTGGTCAGTGGTAAAATTGCACTTGACATTGTATTGGAGTAAGAACTCTTGGGGAAGGTATTTTTAGGAGTGATTATAACATATGTTGAACCACAGACAAACCAGTCTGATCCCAATTTTGCTGCCTCTTGTAGTAGTGGTTCCACCTGGGATTTAGGGGAGCATTGGCTGAATGTTACCCATTTTGAGAATGCTTTGCGTTTTCCCCTCTCATCTGCTTAGGCTGTTGGTTACCCAAACTTCAAATCCCAGTTCCACAGCCTCTCTGGTGTGGGACGTTTAGGGCTTGGTGGTGGAGAGGGAGGGAGGTGTCTTGTCTATTCTGATGTGAAGGATGACCATTTGGGGTCAGCTCTCCTGGCTGTGGCCCCTCCCAAGTCCTTGTGCCCTGCTAGCCTCCTCGCTGGTGGGATGGGGGTGAGGAGCAAAAAAGCTCTTGACTCTGTGTCAGTGTTGCTCAGCAGGAATGAAAACATCTCTGTGTTACCAACATTAGTCTTAGCACAAATCCAAAACACAGTCCGATTCAAGCTACTATGGAAAATATTAACCCTCCTCCACCCCAAACCAGCACACTGGGATTTTTTTCTTCCCCAAAAAAATTCCATCAAGAGGAGCTCTGGTTTAAATCCTTTTTTAACCTTGCATGGACTTGCTCACTAAGCTTACCTTGTTTGTTGGACAGTTGCAAGCACTCAAGGTTAGCAAGGTTTCTTCAGTTAATATGTGTCTTGCTTGAACTGTTACCTCCTTTCTTAGCTAAATGTTAACACTAAAACTGAGACAATTGCAAACACTTGAGTTAGTGATGTAAGGATTTAATTGATTTAGTAGTAGTCTGGAGGCAATTAAAAGATAGTTCAGGGAATTAGAACTCATGTGGAATAATAGGAGCATTTTATTTTATTTTATCAGGTTTGTCCACAGGCTTTGCTTAGAGGGCTTTCAGCTGTGAGATGGGCTCAGGTTGCTGGTGTTTGCTTCTCTCTAGAGTGCTGAGAAGGGAGGAAAAGTAAGAAAATGGAACTGTGAGTTTTTGGCAGAGGAGAGTCAGCAGAATATCAGACAAAAATCAGCAGAATACCTGACCAAAACGCTTGTTCCTGCAGGAAGATTAAAACAAACAAACAACCCCCCCAAACTGAAGATCAAGTAAACAGGAGTGGGGAATGTGTGTTTTCTCTGCCTGTCTGCTTCCTTCTGTGGTGACTTTCTCTCTGTCTTTGTCCTTTCCTCATGTAGCACATCAGGAAAACCTGACAGGCTCTGTCTGGACTGGCTGATGCCATCATGATGGTGCCATGCAGATGTGGCAGCTCTTAGAAAACTGGTTTTATCTGTTGCTGATCTTTGAAAGCAGAGCAGCAGCCATTGCTGTGGCTTGTTAAGGTCTGATTCCTTTGCTAGCAAGATTTAATAAAAGCTGCTGACATCTTTCGCACCTGAGCCAACCCAGCCTTGTTATTTGTGGCCAGGAAGGCAAGTACTGGTTTTCTTAGAATGCTAGAGGGAAATTTTGCTTTCTTCATCTAGCACAAGTCAGGCTTGGTAATACGAAAACCTGGAAAAGGAACCAAAAATTCTGCCATGGGCTTATTGTAGTGGGGAGTAGGAGATTGTATCTCACCTTTTCCTTGTTTTAAGCTGGGTCTGGCTAAGTTCTTGTTAAATGTGTGCGTTGAGATTCAATTAAGTTGCATCTTTCAGATCTGCTGTCAAAGCCTAAAAATTTAGTTGCCATTTAATTTAAAAGCTACTGTATTATTTTTTTAAAAAAAGGTATTTTAAAAATTCAGACTTGGCTGTAGCATTATATCTGTAGCACATTGTCAGAGAAAAGAGTGTTTGCAATTTCCATCTCCATCCACTGCACTTTCTCTGGTCACACAGCTGAGGGTACTGTCACCAGTGGAGCTGTGTGAGACTTCTGACAAGGAGGAAGGTTCTGGGGTGTGGTGACATTGGGAGCTAGAGGTGTGCTTGTATTGAGAGCTCTGGATAGCACAGGTCATTTGTGTGTCTGTCCTTAGTGCACCTAATCCCTCCTGACTAGAAGGGGTCTCACCTGCTATGGAGGAGAGGAGGAGGAAGAACAAGACCTATAAAGACCAAAACATCTGAGAGAAGTAGCATTATTTTGATGATCCTGAGATGCAAGCCCTGAGATCCTGACGAAGGGCAAGTGCGGTATTTGACGTGGTTCTCCACAGTGGTTTCCTATGCCCCATTATTAGGGCCTCTCCCGTGATGCACTGATGAGTAGTGACACCAGCCTTATGATTTTTGGGGAGGTTTTATTTATTCTTTTAATTTCTTAAATTGACCAGTGGATTTTGACAGCAGGGTTTGTCGGCTATGGGTTTCCACCTCTCTGATAGGATGTAGCTAAACTTCGTGCTTAACTTTTTTTATGTAGGAAGAATGTGCCATCTCTGTGTGTGTAGGTTGTTTCTAATACCTTCTTAGCAGCTGACCATTCAAAAACTTCACCTGAATCCTCTAGTTTAGCCTGATTCTTACAGTCATGTGTCAGAAATTTTTTTCCATGGCAGAGAACACTGTGCTTGTGCTCCAGCTGTGAGTGCGGGCAGCTCCCCATAGCCAACTGCTTTTAGCCAGCCTCATTCCTTACAAACAGGGCTGTGGTATAACTGCATTTATGAATCCCTGACTACAGCAAATTAAACATAGTTAATTCTTGATTACAGCAAATGAAGCATAGTTGGGACAGCCAGAGATCAACCCACAGATTGGTATGAAGCTGGTGAGAACTGTGGCAGCCTGTGGGAGCAGGAGAGAACCACAACTGGGTGTTGGTCAGTGCTCAGTGAGCGTGCCTGATTGTGGGTGATGAGATGTGGAAAGGCTGCTGTCACTTCTTGTCCCTGTCTAGAGGAAATGGCAAAATCTGTCTGAAGTGTGGCCAGGGAATGTCTAAGATATTGCTGTGCTGTCAGAATTGCCTGGCAGCAGAGCTTCAGCCTCTGCTTTGGAGGCAGCTGAAGTCCCTTCAGAGCTGAGCCATCCAAGCTCCCTGGAGGTGGGCAGGGACCCAGCTCAGGTCATGCTCTGCTCCAAAGGAAAAGGATGCTCACTTGCAGTACAAAACCAGGGAAGGAGGGTCCTGGAGGCACAAAACAGAGGCTGCCTGTGTAGCCACAAGAGGGCTGTCTAGTCTCCGAGTTGCACTTGTTCCCTGTCAGCAAGCGCACACACATCCAATGCCGTGCTATCTTAACCCCCAGTGTTCCTGAAGGAATTAATTGCTCACAGATGCTATAAACGCTAGGCTGTCCTTGTCAAGAGCTGTGTGCCTATCAGGATATGGTTTGGCCTACTGTAGGTGCAGCTGTCAGACAGTGTTCAGTGGACTTTTGAGCTGATGATGTGACCAAATATATTTATTTATTGGTACTAGACAGTAATCTCTTTTTCAGCTGGTCACATTAGTGTCATCCTGCTCCTGGGCTCAGCGGCCTCTGCAGTTTTTCCCCCCTCTCCTTCTCTTCAGTGTAACAGAACAATCAGCTGTGATGTTTAATAACAAAGCTTGCTGAAGCAGAAGGAGGACTGGAGAGTCAGACTGCTTAATGCATATGGTTTAACATCTGACCTGATCCAGGAGTTGGTGGGAGGAGAACCCACCTCCAGGCAAGCTCTCAACAAATTACTTTTTCCTTCCTTTTGGCTTTCTTGACAGGCTGTGCTTATCTCTCTCCTTCCACTATGGGTTTTGTGTGGACAGAAATTGCTACATAAGTCATGGGTGATGAGTGAGTCAAACTGGCAAGGGGCTGACAAAGGAAGAGAAAGGCTACCAAAAGTGTTCTCTCCTTGGAAGACCTTCCTCTGGGCTCTGGCTGTTGATTTTGGGTTGACGCTTAGCAGGTGGCCAAATGTTAAGGGTTTCATCCTGGCCGTAAATCAGCAACACCAACTGAGTGGTTTTTTTTGTTTTGTTTTATTCTTTCTTTTCAATTTGTAGAAGGTGCTGGATCTCTGCCATGGCCAGGTGGCTCTGCAACTAAACCTGGAAAACCCAAAGGGAAAAAAAAGATTTCTTCGGTTCGCCAAAAATTTGATGTAAGTGCCTGTGGTTCTCTTTACACATCTGCCAGATTCTTAAAGCAGGTGATTTCCTATTTATTCAGGCAGTCAGACAGAATTCTGTGATGAACTCTGCAACCCAAAGTGTTAGAAGCAAGATATTCCTTGGGTGTAATGTTTTTAGAAGGTCCAGTTGTTTCAGAGCTGAAGATGCCTTTCAGAGGTGCTGTTTTCTGGTAGGTGGCACAGAAATGTGCAAGATCCAGTTCAGTTTGCAGCAAAGGCTCTGTACGTCCACGCAGCACTGTCACACCCCTGATCTGCACTTGTTTCTGTGCTGCCAGACCAGTGTGGAGGAGCCTGGTGTGACAGAGATTTGGGATGAGGCGCTCTCTTCAACAGGCAGGGTTTGATAAGGTGCATAGAGCCCTTCTAGGGACTATGATTAGGCACTGTGTGTGTGTGCTGGAGACCAGTGTTCCAGAGGGATGCAAGTCCCTGCAAGTCTGGAGCTGAAGGCTCCTTGTATTTAGAAATTGTTGAAATACTTTGCAGTGCTCACAGCTGCAACCTGAATTGTGATGTTCTGAATTCAGTCTGTGTTACCTTGTCTGTCTTAAAACTTCACTGTAGCTCTTCAGTAGCAAGTAGCTGAGAGTTTGAGAAGTAAGCTGTGGTGTAGTAGAAGGCTTAGAATTTGATTTACTCAATACCCCTACAATACACCAGACTTGTAGTGTGTGTTTATACACATGTTCAGGAATACTTGGCAGTAAGCACTGTATGAAGTGCATGTTATGATTAATGGGCTTGTCTGTTACTAGTGGAATTCCTGAGTAGTATGAACTCGGAGTGCCTTTGGATTTCGTAATGTTTCCTTCAGTAGTCAGAGTAACAGCTATGAATGACCGCATGTCCATTCCAGTTGCCTTCTGCTCTCCCAAACCACATTTCTCTTGAGTGTTGCTTACGTTTTGAAGGTCTTTTTTCCAGGCATGTGACTTTCCTGTTATGAAAGCACAAATCTTTAGAATTATGGGGAGGGAAACCTGCTTTCACATCAGTAGTGGGTGGATTGGTTTTTCACTCTGAGTTAAATGCCACACTGTCCTTTGACTAAAGCAGCCCCCCTTTCTCCCCGGAAACTAAGATGTGAGAAATCCACTTTGCTGCATGTTCATTGTTCATATTTAAAGTATGTGTTTGTCCTCGTGCCCCATAAGAGCCTTGCAACAATCTCCATTCCAGAGCCACTGGAGTGTAGAGGGCTAGGGATTGTGGGAGTATGATGAGTCTTGTTCCTTTGTGGGTTAGAGCTGGGCCGAGCACATGTATGGGCTCAAGGATCAATAATTTACATTTGCTTTGTTCCCCCCTTTATTTGGGGACTGAGGAGCCACCACAGGCACTCAGAGCTTGAGACACAATGCAGCAAAGGATTTGTGCTGGAATACATGTGGCCTGGGAAATGCCACCTTCTGGTATGAATTCCTGTTCTGTGATGAGTTTTTTCCCTAAATAACCGAGTCAGTTCTGAAAAATAGTCATAATCCATCTCAGAATTAGTGGCTGCTCAGTAACACAGCTCTGCTTAGAGTAGTCAAAGTGCACAGGGAGACTGGAGTATGAAATTAGGGATGGAATTGGGCTAAGTTTAAAGCATTAGAGAGATGTAAGAATCAATCACACAAGTTTAGGATCATGGGTTTTAATCTAGAGGGAAACTGTACAGAAAGTAAGTAAAAATATCCTCTTCTGTACAAGAAATGACTAAATAGATGAGAACTCCTCAACAGGGAAGGAGGTGTCTGAGAGATGTGAAAGTCCAGTCACTGGCCTGGGTAATGGGAAAGGAGATGAAAAGGACAGTGGCTGAACACATTTGGGACTGACAGGAGAATCAAAGAAATCTAGCAGGTGGGGAAGTGCAGAGCAGACCAGAGCAGGTGAGTCTTCATATGGTGTGTAGAATTTCTTGCTGCAGTGTGTTGTGGATACCCAAAGTTCAGGGGATTTGGGGTGCTGCTGGACAAGTTCAGTGAAAGGATAGCAACACTGACTTAGCAGTTTCTTCAGTCACAAGTCATTGGGGGCTGGGAGAGTATCCTGGGGAGAATTTTTTATGTTTTTATAGGTGTATGCTTTCTGACTGGAGAATGGGTGTCCTCTCGATGAACCAAAGGGTCTGAATGAATATTATCTTATGCTTTAATGTTGTGTTCATGACAGCACCGGTTCCAGCCTCAGAATCCACTGTTGGGAGCCCAGCAGTTTGTGGCAAAGGATCCTCAGGAAGACGACGATTTGAAGCTGTGCTCTCACACCATGATGCTGCCAACACGTGGCCAGCTGGAAGGAAGGATGATTGTAACTGCATATGAGCATGGGCTGGACAATGTCACCGAGGAGGCAGTGACAGCCGTTGTTTATGCTGTGGAGGTGAGGCTGGGCTGGGTGGCAGCTGTGGTCTCATGACACCAGCAGCAGAAGGCTCCGTGTGCAAGGCTGGGGCGTTGTCCCTCAGCATGGGGAGGAAACCTGCTGCTCTGATTGTTCTCCAATTGCCCTTTTGCCCCAGAGTAATGTGAGAATCGAGAGGCTTCCAGGTTTGTAGTGCCCTAGATGTAAAGTCTTGGACTTCTGCCTGCAAGTGTTAATTGTGAAGTACTTGCACAGTACCCCAGGCACGCTGAAGTAGCTGTTGTGGAAAATACTGTTCCTGTCATTTAAAAGCAGGGACAGAATGGGAATGCCAGTTTGACCAGTTCTATAAAAAGCAATGTTACACGCACAGTGTCTGGCCTGGCCGTGAAGCAACAAGATCAGGTGATACCTGCAGGTGAAGCCCTGGTTTGGCTTTGGCCATTGGTGGTGCCTCACTTTACACATCCCAGGAATGACACAGCCACTGCTTGGAGCATTGATGTGTGGATGGCTTTCTGCACTCAGGATGTGGAGGCCGACCCGAATTCCCCATCTGGAAGTGAGGCCAAATTTAGAAGTTGTCTGCTTGTTTTTTTCATACGAATCCTTCTCCAGCACTTTTCAGGCAAATGGAAAAACATGAGTGAGTGGCTTTTCACTGTCATTTCAGGGCCTGTATTTAAGTTCAAGTGTAACATCTAGTGTCAGTTAGGAAATCTTAACCTTAATCAGAGGTTGGGAATTTCCTAGCATTGAAGACACCCCTTTGACATTTGAGGCAGGACATCACATATTGAAGTGCTCAGGCTGATGCTTATGGTACTCACAAAATGCCATGTTCTCTGTATCCAACTGCTGGATAATGAAAACATCCTGTAGCTTGTCCAGATATTGGTTCCCTTCCATCTTTAGGTCCTTGTGGTCATAGCAGCACTGCTTCTGTCTTGCCAGTTGGTGAGGCCCTTGTCCTAGCCATGAGTGAATAAATCACCACAAGTCCTAAGATTTGGTTTTTGTTGCAGAACCATCTTAAGGACATTCTGACTTCTGTGATATCCAGGAGGAAAGCTTATCGTCTGAGGGATGGCCATTTCAAGTATGCCTTTGGAAGCAATGTCAACCCTCAGCCATATCTGAAGAACAGTGTTGTTGCTTATAACAATTTAATTGAGTGGTAAGGAGCTCTCAGCACACTGATAATGTAAATGGATTTTGCTAGTTTTGGGATAACTCCATTGTTCAGTTTCTTCTTTAATTGTTTTGCTTTCACAAACTAGGAAGGCATTACTATGGAGGATTGTACAGCTAAACAGGGAGCGAGAATATGGGGATTTCCCAGCGCTGGACTGTCGGACAGTATTAGATCTCTGTTCCTTAGCTCTGCTTGTCCATCAGTTTATTACTGCTTTTTGGAAACTTCAGTAACACAGGAATTCTCTGCCTTCATGGAGGCATGGCTGTTGTGCCATAGGATTGAAATGTCAGTGAGGACCTGCAGGACACTGCCATCCTGTTATTTCCTGCATCCAAATGTGTTTATGGTTCCTTGGCACATCTTTCCAGGTAGCAGAGCATCGAGGTCCTCTTGTTTGGAGTCTCAGTCAAAGAGTTTGTGCAGTGCATCTTGCAGCATGTGTGTATGAGAAGGCAGTTTTGTTTGTCTGTGGCAGCTTCTAGCAGTTGACAGGAGGTCGTGGGTGTTTTAAGATTTGATTATAGCACTACAAACAACTCTGCCTAACGGCCAGTGTTTCAGTTTAATGTTGTGTGTGCCGTAATTTTTATGCTGGATAGAAACTACTGGCTGCAAGGAACAAAAGTTGCACAGCTGAGACCATTTTAGCAGTGCTGAGGCATGTTGAGGATCAGTCCACACTCTTTTTATTAAACTGGAATTTTAAAGAGATTTTTATTAGAGCTGAAATAATTTTATGTACCTATGGGCCACATCAGCTGGTGCAGAAAAGCAGGGACCCTGCTGTGTGACTGCCACAGCTGGTGCTGTTTTTGTGACTGGGATGTTTTCCTGCCTGCTCTGCCTCCAGCCCCCCGAGCAGCGTGACGCCCTCGGCAGGTCAGAGCCTGGCCCCCCCGCCCGCTCCTGACGATGCTGAGCAGCAGGCAGCCCTGCTCCTTGCCTGCTCTGGGGACACTCTGCCAGCATCCCTGCCTCCAGTCAACATGTACGACCTCTTTGAGGCATTGCAGGTAAGCTGGTCGTGTCACACCGTCGTGTCACAGGCAGCGCTGTCCTGGGTGCCAGCTGCCAGTCTTAAACGTGGTTTACATGCGTGAAGGGGGATTTGTTTTCTCCTCCTATAGTCTCTTTCCTTCTTTGCCTCTCATATTCTTTGGCTTTGATTTGTTCCCACTGTTAACTCATGGTTTAATGCCTGTTCTGCTCCCCTTGGTCACAGAGCTGATGAGGAAATCCCTGTCTCACAGCTGTGCAAGAAGGGTGAACGCTTCCTCTGCAGCAAGACTGCAGTGATTATATCAGAACTCAGCTAGACAGGTTTTGACAGTGCTGCAGCAAAATAATTTACCTGGCATGTCCCTTCTTCTCCTCATGTTCCACCTGGGTACTTAGAAGAATATTTGGTCCTAGCATGCAGGCCACTGCAGTGGATTAACTATGATCACCCCAACCCTAGGGAGGCATTTAAGGTCAGCTGGGTGAATTTTCATTGGAGATGTACGGCTGTGGTTCCCTCCCTTTCTGGCAGCTGTGGGGACATTGCCTACTTTGAATGCCTAAAATTAGCTGTGAGAAATTCCCCCTTGATGATCTCTGGTGTTGTGAACAGGCCTTGGGATTTTGTCTCACAGCTGTGGATACAGACCACAGAGCTGTAATCAAACATTCATCTCGTGTTTAGTCAGAATTGTTGTTTCTAAGGTTTTGATGACCAATTATTGATTACCACCCCAAGAGCAAAATGACTATTTCCTTACCATGCCACTCCCTTAGAAAGTGGTCTATGTCGGCTGGTGTGGCAGTGCTGGTGGGAGCAGCTCTCCCTGTGAGACAGCCGTTATTGCCGCTCTGCAGGGCTGGCACCCGGAGCATCCTGTGGTAGAGGGAGGTTATTCCCTGGGCAACATGGGGAAATGTCTATGGAAGCATGCAACTTGTTTTCTGACATGCATTTCCAGGTGCACAAAGAAGTTATCCCTGCACACACAGTCTATGCTCTAAACATTGAGAGGATTGTCATGAAACTCTGGCATCCAAACCACGAGGAGCTACAGCAGGACAAGATCCATCGGCAGCGCCTGGCGACAAAGGAGGGCCTCCTGCTCTGCTAGAGCTGGGCTAGCCCTGAGCCAGGTTCCTGGGACTTGTCATTCGGATGCTCCTTACAAACTGTGTCAGCATCTCCAGGATGATGTAATTTATGAGTCAGCTTTTCCTATGGAAATGTGACTGAGTTGTGGGACACTCCCTCTGCCTCCCCAGAGTCGTGTGCCGTGGAGTACTTGCAGCAATGCCACTGAATTGGAGAAGAGAGGCTTTTGCAAGGACTGTTTCTAGGAAAAATAAATGTGAGAGTGGAAAGAGCTGTTTTTAAATAAGGTGTGCTTTTGTCTTCTTTTGTGAGCATGGAGAATCTGCCTCCTTGCCCTCCTCTCTCAGGTAGTTTCCCTCCTGAGCTCACACTTCAGAGGCCTTGTCCAGTTCCTGTTGCAGCTGGCGGGATCCTTTTCATTAACCGGTTACGGGGTGGCCTCTTGTGAAAATGAGCAATTCTGTAAGCTGACCTGAATTGTTCCTCTTCTACCAGGGGAACTTCTGATTAGAAACTGTGACGAAACAAGGCAAAAAGGGAATTGTCTTGGTGTTGGAGACTCCTTGAATTTGCAGCATGAACAAATCTCTCATATCACTTCCTTGTAAAAGTATGCAGCCTTGTATTACTTCATTATAAAATTATGCGGGCACACCTCTCCACATGGGAGATGTGCAGATCACTATGTAAAAGGAGAAATTCCACCTGCTGGGTTTCAGGTGCTCTACTGTATTCCTGAGTCAGCTGTGGGAATGAGCTTATTATAACATGAGAATTCCATTAAAGTGTCTTAATTACTACATGACCTGGTTTTAACCTCACACATGGAGGTACCTGCTGAAGTATATGACTCATTGTGCCTCCAGACTAGTGGAATTGAAACAGCTTTTCTGGGGGAATATGAAAGGGGAAGCTCATGGTTCCACTCCATTCTGGTTTTCCTATTTGGAATGTATTTGGATAGGAGACTTGTCATATTTCTTGTGAAGTTTTCTTGTGAAGTGTTCTTGTGAAGTTTTCTTCTCTGCTGTACCCCCAGGACTGAAGAGGGTGCAGATCCCTGATGTTTTTTCCCAGATACTGTTTTTATAAGTTCCTTTCCTGACCCCATGACTGTTCATGTTGGACCAATGTTGTAATAAGGGGCTGTGAAGCTGTCATTGTGTTCCTGGCTTTCCTGCATCCACTTTGGGATGTGCTGTGGAGTTAGGCAGTGCAAGAGGCAGTGTCTGGGCAGGTATTGCTGGCTCCCTTCATGAGAAGGTCATTTTAGGATTATGAAGAAACTGGAAAAGGCAACGACAGAACTGCAGCAGGGTGGGAGCAGTTGTAGGTAGGTCTGGCAGTGTGTGGTTAAGAGGGGAGTGGGATAGAAAAGATGGACGATTTCTTTTGTCCTCTTCTTTTGACTGCTTTATTTTTCTGTATTTAAGCTGGTCAGAGAAAGCCTGAGCTTAAAAGTTGACCTCAGTGGCTTTTACATGGCAGTTTTTAAAAGTAGTGTTTAACCTTAGTAACTGTATGGTGGTGACATCATCAAGCCACCCAAAATACAGACTGTGGGGTGTGGGAGGGAGATTTCCCAGATAATTGTGATGCTTCTGGTGTAAAATGAAAGCATTAAGTTTGTTTGCTAGAAACTCTGGGGCAGCTCGGAGGATCTCAGATCTGAAGAAAGCACCCAGCCTCCGACAGCATCACAGGCAGGTTCTGAAACAAAATGCTGAGTATGGCACTAGAATCTCACTCCTGTTTGCCTGAGCTGTGTTCTGAAGAGCCAAGTCATCTATTCCACACTGAAAAAGTGGGTTATTTGGTACACCTGCTAGACAACAAAGGCTCGAACGTGGAACTCATGTCAGCTGCATTTCAGAGATCTGAAAACTGAAAGGCACACATTCTCAAAGCACTTTCCCATGAAGTGTGAGTTTTTGTGAGAAACAATGCTTTACAGGCTTCTTGGGTCATGGAGCTGCAAGGGATCCCAGAATGTTCTGAGTTTGAAGGGAACCACAAGGATCACAAGTCCAACCCTTAAGCGGGTGGCCCAAATGGGGATCAGACCCATTATAAGCACCCTGCTCTAACCAACTGAGCTAATCCCCGTGGCTGTTGGGAGGCTGCTTTGTCCACCCCCTGCTGAAAGAAGGGCCAAGTTCGAAATTAGAGCAGCTTGTTTATTTCCAGAGATGAGACCAGAGAAGTTGTCATTTCCAGTTCAGTGTGTGACCATGTGGACAGTGAAGGTTTTCCTTGGAGACCTGCCCTGAGAACAGGGTGATGGTACTGACAGGTATCACTGGTAGGCTGGGACGTGACATATGTCTGTCTTCACTACAGTAGCTGGCCCTCTAAAATGAATAACACTGCTGAACTTCAAAGCAGCACAGAAGTTGGTTTGGCAGGGTCTGTCTTCTGCTCCAAGATCCACCCAGAACCCGCCAGGTCTGTGGCAAGCTGAGCTTGAGCAAAACTGTCCTGACAGGTGTTACCTGATAAACTTACAGGGGAACTTCAGAGTTATCTTGGGCAACCTGATGTGCTTTTGTGGCCTTCACCACTGACAGCTTTTTCCTCTGACCTTGCTGCAGGCCTGGAATTTGTTATAGTCATCCCAGAAAACAAAAAGACAGAAGGGAAGGAATGAGATCACCTGCCTTGTCCTCAAGAGTGAGAATTGCATCTTATGCTCTTAACCCAGTAGGAACTGTGCAGTGTACTGAAAGTTGCCACTTTCGGAGTTTCTATTGCTTCTGCTTCCACTTCTAGATCTGCAGTGAAAAACCACTGGCCACCTCATGAACAGGGGCAAAGAGTGCTTGAGAGCTTCACCAGGCTTGCGTCATGGCCTGAGTTGGGGTGAAGTTGTTTGTCTCATCCCAGATGTGATGAATGTGATCTGCATCCCTGGGAGTGCAGGAGACAGAAAGAAAATCTGCTACTTTTCAGACAGTTTCAGCTGCCAGACCTGGCTTAAGTCTGACCAAGCCTTTCCAGTTGCGTACAAAGCAGGATCCCAGGGGTGTGAATGTAGCCCTCGTCAACACCCCCAAACAGCCAAACCCTCCCTCCCCAGACTGGTGAGCAAGAAACACGATTTTGTTGCTGTTTCACAGCCTGTGAGGCATGTCTCCAGCCCTTGCCCTGTGAGTCAACTGCTGGGAGCTGTGCTGGGGAGCAGGGCTGGATGCCTGCCTGGGAGGGTGCTTGGCAGCTTGCTCTGCTCCATCCAGATCTGGTGCCCAGGTAAACACAGGAATCATCTCTGAGGAGGGCTCCTTCAGAAAGAGGATCAGCTTCAGCCTTGCCTTGCTGGGGCTGTGTTGGTTATCATTAAAAAATATTGTTTCCATTTGAATTTCTGAACCCAGTTTCCCAGCGGCGGGCCGGGTTGTTGTTAATTAAAGGCTCTCACAATCAGATATCTGCTTCTGTGCAATGACAGCCACTTCTGAGATACCACTGTGATAAGAACAACGAGCAGGAGCTGGGGCTGCTTTCATCTCACAGGAAGGGCTGCTGGCCTTTCCATGGAGCACCCTGTAACTTGTTTGAATCCTTTGAAGGCTTTTAAACTGTGTTTTGGACTGCGTCAGCAGGGCTCCTGCCCAAGCCTCTGGGTGCGTTTCCCTTCTCCTTCCCTGCTCCTCTCTCCACGTGCACAGCTGGCGAGCTCTGCATGCCTGGAGGTGATTTGGCCCTGGCTGAGCAATCTTCCTTGTGCTTCTATTTATATCTCACAGAGATGCTCCAGATGGATTTGGCAGAGGAGCAGCAGGTGCTTGTCTGTGCAGTGTAGTCTTTCTGTGAAATGTAGGCTTGATTTTCAGATATTTATAGTTTGTTGGCATATTGTCGATGGGAGCAGCTACTCTGTTTTTCCCTAGAGCAACATAAATATTTCAGACTCCTTTTTTCACTGAAACTTTAATTTCTCACTAAAATGCTGTTTTCCTACCACAAAGAAAGCACAAGGCAGCTCAGCCTGCTTTATTTTTGCCTCTATCTCCAACCTCTCCAAAATACTCACCACAAGTTTGTTCCAAGTTTTCAAATGTAGTTTTTAACTCTGTAATAAATAGAGTATTGAATAACTCCATAATAAATGGCTTCGGAATAATTCTTATCCACTCTCTACGTTCCTTAAATACAGGAAAAGAGGGAGCAAGAGCCTGGCTCTGCACCTGTGCCCTGGGAGTGCCTGCTGCAGGTGCAGCCTTGCTGTTTTTCTGACGGCTGATGGCTCACACTAGAGGATCGGTGCTGCAGGGTCATTAGCAGGTTTTCTCCTTCCTCACATGTTAGAGATTAATCTCTGAATTCCTCCTGCTATGCAAAATACCTCAACTGGACTTCATGGCTTCCCCTGGAAGCTGTGAGCAGGGAATGTGCGAGAGCTGGGCTGGACCTCCACTGTAGGTAGTAGATGCCACAGTGTGTAGTGGCCCTTATTCTGCCAGTACATCCCCAGGAGTGGAGGGAGGCAAGACAGAGAGGTGTCTCTGTCCCTGAGCTAGGAACACAGAGCAGAGCTTTGCCTTGGTGTCCCTTTTGGAGCCGTCACAGGCACTGCACAGAGCCCTGGGGAGCCATCCTGGGGAACAGCAGCAGCTGCAGATCACAACTCTTTGTGTTGGTGGTGCTAAAAAATGGGGAGGAAAAAGCCATCGGGGCAAAAAAATCAAGTGTTTGCTTTGCTGCCCCAAACCAGCTTGTACACACTGATGCAGCAAGTCCTAAATTCTCTTAGAAGAGAGCCAAACCGTGTGTCCTTGCCCTTGGGACAGTAGGGCCCTGTGCAGCCCATCCCAGTGTGGTGAGGCTTCCCATTTTTTTAAATTAGAAATGTTGTAAAAGCTAATATGGGAAACAGACAGGAAGGAAGGATAGAACCTGTTCTCCGAATCCCAGGAAGTGTTGAGGGCAGCCTTTGCTCAGCCAGCTGGGTGGAGGGAGCGGTATGGAGTTGTGTAGCAGTTCCCGTCATTTTCTGACCCTGTGACCTCCCCTGGAAAGGATGTGGGAATGGCTGGGAAGCCCATCACCATTGCCAAGACTTCACCCTCACACTCCCATTGCCAAAACAGTTCTCTTGCAATTTCCTGGAGCTTCCCAGCAAAACGCAGCATGGAGGGCTTGATTTAGGGTATTCTCTCAGATGAGACATCTGGAGCCACAGGTGCAGGCTCTGCCAGACGGACACATCAGTGCCTGTCAGGGCAGCTGCTCCTCTGACCTCATGGTTTTGTGAGTTCTAGCTCCCCTCACCCTGCTTGGACAGTGATGGGGGTAATTTGTGTCGTTTGAGTCTTCAGGACACCCATGAGTGGAAAAAAAAAGAGAGGCAAAGACAGAGACCCAGTAGAACACACAGACATGAAAAACCACCTGAGCACAGCCCAGCTGTGGCTGGTGACAGACACCCACCGTGTTTGTGCCAGGAGGTGCCACTGTGAAAGTGCTGTGTTTTGAAGGCTGTCACTCATCCTGGCTGTTCCCTGCTGCGTGGGGGGTGTTACAGCTCATCCCAGTCTCCTGTTTCCAGCTCCTGAGGACTTAGTGTGCAAGTAGTGGATATATTTGCAGCTTTGGCATTGTAGAGAGCAAATCCATTTTAAACTGGCTCTGGATCCATTTTAAACTGGCCTCCTCCACATCAGTGGTCAAGGGAGGAGCTGACCCTGCACACTGCTGATCCCATTAAAATTACGCATCCACAGCCAAAAAATAAAGGAGTAAAGCAAACAAAGTCTCAAGAGCATTGTTAATACAGAGCAGCCACAGCTATTTGGAAATCACACTTGGAAATACTGATACCAAGTCCCACAAGATTTGAACCATCTTTGCTATTTCTTTTTTTTAGTCCTTAATCAGTGGCTATAGCTAGACAGTTATGGTTAAGCAATTGCACTGTGAACCTTTTAGGCTTGGCTAATCTTTTTGTTTTAAGGAAAAGAAAAGACGATACCAAGATGAATGGGCTGTCTGGAGGAGAGACACCAGCAGTGAGGCCAGCACAACTGAGCAGTATCTTGGGGAAAGGTAAATTCTGACCACCGACCCCTTGCAGAAATGACATGAAGGTGTGAGCAGAGGAAGGAGCAGCCTCCCCAGTGCCTAAAGAGGCTCAAGTGCCCTCCCAACCTGTGGCCCCCACCCAAACCCTCACTGGCTCCTGGGAAGGCAGTGATGGACAAGTGGGGCCATGTCTCCTGCGTGCACTCTGCTGCTGGCTCAGCTGGCCACAGTGGGGACGGGGGGGAGCAGGGATGTCCCTGCAGCCAGCCAGGCTGCCTGGATGGCAGTGATCAGTTCACCAGAGGGCAGGCTGGGCGTACCTGTGCTCCTGCAGGAAAGAGGAGCTCCGGGCACCCCGACCCAGAACCTCACGTGTGACATCAAAGCAGCTGAGGAAGGCGCACAATGCAAATGAGCTGCACCTCAGAGCTGGTGCTTAACCACAGCTGTGCCTCTGCCTGTGCTGTGGGGATAACCTGACGGGTCCCCTTCTGAAGCACCTCAAAGGTCCATGACAGGGCTTTGGTTCTGAGGTGCTGATGGAGACTGGGACAGGAGCAGTCAGAGCACAGCTCCCGTGGGCACCTTGGTTGGCATCGTGGGGAGGACACACATCCGCTTCCCTGAGCACTTCATGGCTCTTGCTTTTGCTACTACTAGAAGGGAATATGTGACAAATGAAAGCGTGGGCCTGACTGCCAGATTGTCCAGGAGATGGAGGAGCATCTTGGCACTCCCAGCAACCGTTCACTCATTGTCTGGTCTTATTTCTATTCCTGTAATTGTTTTTCATTCTGATATTAAACTTGGAGGAAACTCAAAGACCATTAGTCATCGCTTCCGCTTTCTGGAGCTTTATTTATTTATTAATGTTTTCTGAAAATGGTAACGCGAGGGGAAAATGTGGTCCTTAGCCAGAGGCTGGGCTGAACTAGCTGGGATGATTTTGACCATAACCGTTTTTTATGAGAACAAGATTTCCAGTTCCTGCAGAAACATGTCCTTGGTCTCATGCTCCCCTCTCTGCTGGGCTGATACCAGTGCTCTAGGGCCAGGCACCGTGTGTCCCACACCTGTGATCCCAGTGCCCTCAGGCATGAGAATGCCCTGGGCATGGGTCTGTGTTCCCTGTTGGTGTCCCAGGTGAGAGGGAGGAGCTGGAGCTGCTTTTCAAATTGAAACTCAGGAGGAAGAGAAGCACTAAGGATTTCTTTCAAAGAGTAGAGCATGAAGGCATGTCTGGGACACGTCTGAGGCGTGCCTGGAGCATTCCTGAGGCACGTTTACTCCCCTGGGCAGGATAACAGTGCTGCCGCCTTGTGCCGCTATAGCAGACCAGGCGCAGGGTGCCTGGCTTGTTTAAAGCCTGGAGAAGTCCAGAGGCTGAGCGAGCAGGAAGAAGTGCAGCTGCTGGCAGCCACGCAGGAAAAGGCTGTGGGCAGTGTCCATGCCTTTCGGGAGGTTCACAGGGAGCTGGGGATCTGGGAGGCTGCACAGAATGGGGCTCCAAAAGCCCCCTTTTGCTGTGGTGCCCAGGTGGGAGGTGGGGCTCAGCCTGTCCCTCTGGAGCAGCTGTGTCCCCTGAGCCACAGGTGTCCTTGCTCGCTGCAGCAGTCCCGGGGCTTCTGACAGCTGGGCAGTGCCTCACAGCTGCATTGACCCAAAAACCCAGGGACAGGTATGGCAGCCCCACTTGGCATCACTACCAAATACAGAGCTGCCACTCCGGGGACCCCAATCCATTCCAGGGGCCAGAGAAGTGGTGGGGAGCCCAGCCCGAGCTGGGCACACAGGACAGCTGGGCACAAGGGGACAGGGAGGGAGCAGCCACCCCATCACTGAACAGCTGCAGAAGTACTGGCCTGCACAGCCTGGGCATGACTGCCAAGAAGCAGCTGTCTGGATGCTGGTGCCACGTCGCATCTCCTCCCAGCCCCTGTGGATGCCACAGTATGGCCAATGTCTCCTGTCCACTGTGCACAGCTCGCTGAGTGGGCACTGTGGGGCCATCACCAACTGTGCAAAGGAATGCCCACAGTGCTGTGGGACCAGCCCATGGCGTGCTGCTGCGGGAGGCTCCGTGTCTGTGCTTGGGTCTTCTGGAAATCCCCCAGCACTGAGGTGGGACGCTGGCAGAGGTTGAGGCGGGGGGATAAGAGAGATCAGGGAGGGCTGTGGCTGCCACCACATCTCGCTCTGTTGGGGAAATTCCTTGCTAGTTTAACAATATCTATACATCATCCTTATCTATGGTTTTCTGCTCACTTCAGGAGTGAGTTTCCTATTTAAAGCACATTATCTAAAGTCTAATTCCTTTCCAGGATCACCAGGCAGAAGCCCATCACCCTTCAAGCACAAAGGCTGATGTGTGTCCTTGGCATATCCCAGTTCCCACTGTTCCCCAGCTAAGAGCTTGCCTGGGGAGGAGGTCTGGCATCTCCCTTGGCACGAGGATGCTGCTTTTCCCCTTGTTGGGCTAGGCACAGTCAATTACATGTCCATGGAATAACAGAGAGGACTCGGTGGTGTCTGGGTAAACAAGATCCTTATGTGCCTCCTCCTGTAGTGTTTATCACAGAATCACAGGATCAGTTCAGTTGGAAAAACCTCTGAGATCAGCGAGTCCAAGCTCTGACCCAACACCACCTTGTCAACCAGACCATGGCACTGAGTGCTGTGTCCAGCCTTTCCTCAAACACCTCCAGGGACAGTGACTCCACCCCCTCCCAGAGCAGCACATTCCAGTGTCTAATCACTCTTTCTGTGAAGGAATTCCTCTGAATGTCCAACCTAAACCTCTCCTGGTGCAGCTTAAGACTGTGTCCTCTTGTTCTATCTCAAGCAGACTGGGAGAAAAGACAGACCTTCACCTGGTTACAACCTCCTGTCAGGGAGTTGTAGAGAGTGATAAAGTCACGCCTGAGCTTCCTCCAGACTAAAAAACACTGATCCCTGGGGACACCCCTGCTGTCTGGATGCCAGCTGGAAGTGGCACCATTCACCACCACTCTCTGGGCCCATCCAGTTCTTAACCCAGTCAAGAATACACCTGTCCAAGCCATGGGCTGCCAGCTTTTCCAGGAGAATGCTGGGGGAGACAGTGTCAAAGGCTTTGCTGAAATCCAGGTAGACAACATCCACAGCCTTCCCCGCATCCCCCAGGCAGGTCACCCAGTCATAAAAGGAGACCAGTTTGGTGAGGCAGGACCTGCCTTTCCTAAGGCCGTGCTGGCTGGGTCTGATCCCTTGGTTGTCCTGTGTGTGCTGTGTGATTGCACACAAGGTGATCTGCTCCATAACCGTGCCGAGCACCAAGGCCAGGCTGACAGGCCTGTAGTTCCCCACATCCTTCTTGTGTGTGGGCCTCACACTGGACAACCTCCAGTTATTTGGTACCTTCCCAGTTATCCAGGATTGATCATAAGTGATGAAGAGCAGCTAAGCAAGCTTTTCCTCCAGCTCCCTCATCACTCCAGAATGAAATCATCCAGTCCCACTGCGCACTTGAGCTCAGACTTATCTCGGTGAGTCATGGAACCACAAGAGTACAGGAGATTCACAACTGTGGGCCCCGCTGAGGCTACCCCTTGACAGGTGCTCTCACAGCCCCTGGGCAGTCATACATGGTGGGAAATGCTCCTCCAAAGCCTGAGGAAGCCCCGATGCAAATACCAGTACAGGGAATTCCTCCTGGCCCCCTCTCACAGCCCATCTCTGGAGTGCAAGGTTTACATGCAGCCCACCAGGACTTTGCTGCACGTGTGTGCAGAGAGCTGGAAGAGACAATGGGGATGCCCGGGGGAAACAGGCTGAAAAGGGGAGACTGCAGTCAGCTAAAAGCTTCTCTGAGGGCTCTGCACCCGTGAGCAGGGTCCACAGCAGGCCTCATACGGCAGACATATGACAGAGCAGTTGCTATCCCACTGCTGCTTCTCTGTGAGTTCATTTCCTGCAGTTTATCTCCTCTTGGGCAACTCGTGTGCTGTAAATCATAGAATCATTCAACTTGGAAAAGACCTTTAAGAACATAAAGTCCAGAAATTAACTTCGCACTGTCTCAGGGAAATTTCACATATGGTAACTCGAATGAGTTAATTTTGTGTGAACGCACAGGAAACCTAAGAAAAGCAAAATTATTTCTTCTGGAGTCAACACCCATTATTCCCTCCATTCCTCCCACATGACCTTTTGGAGTAAATCGTGCTTCATTCACAAGGTGGTCACCAGAAGGCGAGTGAAGCTGATTACAGGATCACAAGATTTATCAGCTCGTGCTGATTTTGAGTCAGGGGAAGGCGCAGCCATCCAGCCCTGCCGCTGCCGGCGTTTCGCAACCATGGGTGATGCTTCGCGACACTTAGCAGTCATTACATTTGTTCAAGCTGATCATTTGTTGGATTGGCTGGCAGACATCAGATTGCCAAGAGATTTTTTGAGCAAGGAGGCATCAGCTTGAAAAGATGTCTAAAAGAAGCACAAAAATCTGGACTGGTGCGGAGGAGAGGGGAGACAGGCATGGTCAGAGTAGGCTCGGCAATGCCACACTGTCAGCTTGTGGCAAGATGGACAGAACACAGCTCGCAGGGCTCTCTCCAGTGGTTCCCCTGCCACTCTGTTTTGCTGGGGGCATCACTGGGTTATGGCTCCAGGGAAATTTCTCCCTGCTTCCTGCACAGCAAAACTGCTTCTTGTGGAAACCAGCTTGTTATTCTCCCTTTAGCTCTCATGACACCCAGCACAGAGACAGAGGGACTGGTATTTCCTGCAGATGCAAGAACTGCTCAAAAATAAGATCTGCCCAAGCAATTTGTGGTTTGAGACACCAGGTGCCCGTGGTACCAGAGAGCTGCAGCTCAGATGCTCTTGGCTCTCTGATCCTCCAAGGCAGCTCTGGCTGGGCATGGACACACAACTCCCTCAGCTGCTTGACTCCTTTCTGAGGCCTCAGAGCAGTGCTGGGGTTCCTAACAGGCTTTGAAGCTGACCTCAAGCAGCAAGGGCAGGATGGAGGACAGCACTCCAGGGGCAAGGCTGTGTCCCTGCTCCACAGGCAGTGCTCCTCTCAAGGACCTGGTCCAGCACAGAGAAATGTTCTGCCCCAGAAGCCTGTCAGCATCTGACTGGTGGTGATGCCTTACGTTTTAGCTTTTATATTTTTCAAATTCTGTATTCCTAGTGTGTAACTCTAAAGTGTCTTCTAGCCTGTTAGTTGCTGTTCTCTCTTGCTAAGATAGACATAACAAATTCTCTCCAGGCTGCTCTTCAAGGACAGCCAGCCCATCCTAGGCCCAAAATGTGTAAACCAGCATCTTGAGAAGGGGGGCAAGCTAAGGCGAAATTACATCATTAGCTAAAGTGTAATTGGTGAAATTGGGTTGATACGCAAATGGACCAAAGCTATAAAAGTGTGAAGAACTCATGACTCGGGGTCCATCTTGGGTGCAGCCTTTGGCCTGCCCAGGGTGTGCCTCTGAAGGCCTTTCAAATAAATAGCCACCTTTATTCCCTTACTCCTGTCTAGTCTCTTTTTCTAGGTTGGCCTCTTTAGGCATCAGTGGGGTTTTGGTTTTTCATCTTTAAAGATTTCAAAGTCTTGAGGATGCTAGCACTGGATTGCTTTGACTTTGGAAAAATCACAGCCTTAAGTAGTGCATTTTTACCCCAGATTTGACTACATTCATATTGTTTTATTAAAAGCCTACAAAGGACTCTGCATAGAAAGAAGGAAGGACACCAACCCACTACTCCCAGCATCAAACGCCCCTGCTCAGCTTGAGACACTGTGCTGAGACAGCAGGGACCAGTTGGCACCCACTATCTCTGGGGTGTCTGTCTTAGAATCATATAATGGTTTGGGTTGAGACCTTAAAGACCATTCAGTTCCAACCCTCCTGCTGTAGTCAGGGACACCTTCCACTAGACCAGGTTCCTCCAAACCCTGTCCAGCCGAGAACGGGGCATTCACATATCCTCTGGGCAACCTTTGCCAGTGCCTCTCCACCCTCACAGTAAAGAATTTTTTCCTAATATCTAGTCCAAATCCACTTTCTTTCAGTTAGAAGCCATTCCTCCTTGTCCTTGCAAAAAATCTCTCTTTGTCTTTCTTGTAGGCTCATTTCAGGTCACCACGAAGCCTTCTCTTTTCCAGGCTGAACAATCCCAATTCTCTCAGCCTTAGGGGAGCAGTGCTGCCCCAGATTTGGGATGTCAGATGAAGGGGCTCCCAGGCTCCTGCTCTGTGTCTACACCTCTGTCAATACTTTCAGTGCAAAGGTATGGGAGGCTCTGCTCAGGAGTGCACATTTAGGTACCTGCAACCAGAGTCAGCCAGAGACTGACAAAGCTCCTGCCCTGCATCTGCCTCTCTGGCAGACCCACAACCACCTGGCTTTCATTTCAGCACGACACATTGCTGAAGAAGAACCAGCCATCTCCATTTCAGAGGCTGGAATTTTTCCTCCACCTCTGCTTTCTCTACCCTAGGGTCTCTTTGTTGGGTTTGGGCTCTCTCAATGCTGCCCATTGTGGTGGGCTCCTGGGAGGCAGCAGACACACTCTCCACCTAAAAATTTCCAGCTGACTATAGCAGTTTCAGTTTTTCCATCCTATCTTCTGCCCAAGTCATAGCAGTATTGATGATATCGCAGGGTGGGGAGACATGACTGCACTGCTCCTAGCACTATGTAGATGACTCTGCCACATTATCAGCTGAAATTCTCTGGGATTTTTTTTTTCTTTTCTCTCTTTTTTTTTTTTT
>VWZT01013523.1:0-24679 GCA_013397055.1 Pachycephala philippinensis | reverse complement strand
TTTTTTTCTTTTTTCAGCCACTGAATACCAGAAGTCTTTTTCCAAAAAAAACCCCCAAACTGATTTCTTTGCAGTTAAGCCTAAACCTAACCCTAAACCCATATCAAGCTAATGCTAGAAAGCAAAGGGACGAAAAGGAAGCTCTTCAGACACTCCTGTTGGCATGATAAGATGCCAGGGAGACAGTGGTTTTAAAAGTCTCCCCTTCATTCCAGTGAGGAAGTGTGGGAGGCGGGGTGGGCCATCAGACAGGGCTAAGTATATCACAACCTTGGGGCTTCATTTTCCAGCACTAGCCCATGTCTCCGCCCAGATCTGCAAGGATTTTGTAGATGGCAAGTGTGCAACGCCAAATGAATCAGAACCACAAATATTTTTATCCATTAACAAAATTAGCCTGTCAGGATTAACGTAACCATGGAAAAATCAGTGGAGGCAGCAGAAAATTGACTGGGAGAAACTTCGCCTGAAAGATGGGCATGAAACCTGACAAAGCACAGCCCAAACCATTTGAGATTTGATGGTACCTCACAGCTAGGTCTCCTACCATAATCCACCATCAAGGTAGATGGGACACTAGCTTGGAGGCAGTGGCCTGCTTTCCCCTCTGTTCCAGAGCCAGTGGGCTCACTCCCATCGGGACTCACACGGCTTTCAGTGTCCATGGGGAGCTGCCAAGGGTATGTGCAAGAGTGAGCCTGAGTGTGGACAGATTTCCCACCACTTCCGTCTTCAAATCGGGACTGGAAAATGTCACAGATCGGCGCGAGCCTGTGGCATTCAGAGCAGAGAAACCCCCGCTTGCAGCACGGCTGCCTCCCTGCTCTGTCGCTGTCTGCCTCGGTGACCTAGTTGAGTCATGGGGGGATGGCAGCCCGAGACATCCTGCACTGTGGTTGGCACCGACACTGGGGAGAGCGAGGGGCTTCACAGGGCCATTGCCCGCCCCATGGGGGTGGGGGAGCAGGGTAAGAGGGCACCCAAGGCAGGGCCAGCTCTTGCTTGCACCCATGTCCTGCCAGCCTGCTCCTCATGCTGCAGTCCAAGAGCTTTAATGATTTATCTTCCTCTGGCCAGAATGAAGGATGTGGCTGGCAGCTCCTTCCCAGATGATGTGTGGGAGAGATGGCACAAGCTGAAGGCACAGGTTGGACGGTGAGGAAAGGAGCCAGGCTCTGGGTGAGCTCCTGCAGGTCCTGGCTGGGTGTTAACTCCCAGTTCAAACACACTAAGTGTATTCAGAAATGTGTTCACTGCTTGCAAGTGCTTTTCTTGCTCAAGTTTCAAAGAAAATATATCCATGTGTCAAGTCATTGCTTGGTGTTTTATCTGATCATTGTCACCCCATGGAACTCATCCCCCTGGAGGCAGGACACGTTTGACCACCTCCCTCGAACCCGGGCCAGTGGAAGGCAGACACTGCTGCCACCAGCTGCGGCCCTCTCAGCACTCCCTCCACACAGAAAGCATTTCCTGGGAAAAAACACAGATTAATGGTGTTCTTGGCACTCAAGATTGCTCAGAATTGTGAAAGAAAGGCTGAGACAGACCTTTTTATCTTTTTTTTTCTTTTTTTTCCCTGAAATGTCATTTTTTATGTGTGCAAACCTTTTTTTTTGCGGCCTGAAGGCCTCTCTAGCTACAAAGGGAGCAGGGCTGGGGCTGGGGCTCTTTCTGCCTGGGGGTTTATCTGAAGCAGAGTCAGGACAGCAAGGCTTCACCTCACCTCTGAGGTGCCATGGGTGGGGTGCAGGTGACCCCCTGCATCCACGCCCCGATGCTGACGTGTCCCCACGGGAGCTGCTGGGTCTGGACACCACTGCTTCCTCCCTGCCTGGGACAGACACCATGGAAGGAGAAGAGATGCTGTGAAAAACAAGGTAATCTGTGGCTCTTTCTCCCATGCCCAGCCTTGAAGGGAGCTGAGAACGTTGGCAAGGAGAAGTTGTCTTAGGGGAATAAACTGTCTTGCTCAAATCTGAGTTATCTGTTGTGTCTGTACTGAAGATTCAACTGAAGGAATTAGTCCTTTTAGGTACTATGAAGCTGCAGACACTGAAAAAGCAATGAATCCTTAAACACGAGATGAGGGAGAGATAAATTATCAAGATGGAGATGTCGTCACACTCCTGCATTACACCTTACTGATTTTGCAGTCATGCAATGAAAATATTTAAGAGATGTTTGATGTCAGTGTGAGATTCTGCTCAGAGGACCTACCTGAAGGAAAATGAATAGCATCAAATGCTCCACAAATCTGTTTCACATGTGAGCTCTGGTGGACTGGGAGGGAGAGGACACTGCCTGGGTTACTGCATCTGCCTTGGTGAGGAACTGGGAAACGCTTCCCATCTGCCAAGAAAAGAGGGTGGTCAGCCAAAGGCACATGGAGCTCATTATAGGATGCTGGGAAGAGACTTCTGAGACTGTACAGGACTTGCTGTGTCTGCAGAAAGGGATGAATCAAGGTGGGAGGAACCAGTGTGGGAAAACAGAGGGAAATGGGGTCAAAAGGGACTGCTCCTGTGCCTGTCTGGCCATGCCCTGTGTCTGGTGATTTCAGCATGTCCTATCTGCTTTCCAAACTCTCTTTAACTGTTTCCCTGCTGAGAGTCTCTGCTCGGTGTGCACAGGCATGTGTGGAGGTTGGAGTACCTGTGATGGGGGGGACACCATGGGGCAAAGCAACCTGTGTGCGGGGATGGCAGCAGCCAGAGAGGTGCCAATACCCACCGGGGTGTGGGTGGGTATGCTGGCTAGCAATCAGTGAGCCAGGCCAGCTGGAAACTAGGATAAAAGGCTCAGGAGTCAGGAGGATAGACTGCAGAGACTGTATATCTAACACCAGCAGCTGAAGGAATTTATATTGTGTGTATATATGTTCTGGGCTTTCATCCTGGTAAGCCAGAGAGGGGAACAGGATGAGGCCACCGGTGTTGCTTATGTGAGGAATGTGCATTTTCTGCCTGTGCTGCCAGTGGCACACTGGTATGAAGTCATACCTGCTTGCCTTCCTGCAGAGAAGCGTCCCCTCTCATGCTCCCCCAGGGGATGCAGGCAAGGCAGCCCCAAACATGCCCTTGAAGCACAGATTTGTCTGTGTGTCTAGGGGAGAAACAAGGCTGAGCTGTTTATTTTTTGCCTATGGACTAGTGAAAGTGGCAGATGGAGAAGAGAACAAACTCAGATCAACTGCAAACATCAGTGGTGAGGGGCTGACTGCTCAGCCTGCCTGGATTTCACACTGCTGGCACCCCTTGCACTCCTGCCCCTGTCCCTTGGGGCTGGCAGCGTGACACGGGCAGGAAGCCAGAGTCTCTGGGGGCTCTGGTGGCAGCCACAGCCCGGGTGCTGTGCCCCTGCTGTGAAGGCTGCCAAACACGAGTGCTGCAGTGTGTAAAACAGAGAAAGCCTCTGGCCGGAGTTACTCATCTGGGGCTCTCGGTGCTGCCTGGCCGCCCCCCGAGCGGGCGCTGCCAGGCCCGGGTGCACTCATCCCTGGAGCCCCTGCGTGTGCGCAGACACAGCCACGGCTCTGGTGCCCCTCCACAGCACCCACGGGCTGCTCCTGCACAGCCCCGCGCAAACCGGGCCCGCCTGCCGGCTTAGAGCTGCGGGAGAATGATGCAGCAGCCGGGAAATGCCTCCTGCCCCTGCTGCGCTGCTGGTTAATATCATGCGGGCAGTGAAGTTTGAAGACTGAAAGCCTCAAGGACTATCTGCCAGGGGCACCCTTGGGTAAGGGGCCAAGGACTGCCTGATTTTTGGAGATATGGACCTTTCCTCATCTCGCCCAAAAGTAAAAGTGTAAGCCTATGGAAACCCTGTTGCGATAACAACTTTTCAATCATTCATTAAAGCTGCATCTAGATAATTCAGTGTTTTGCAAATAAAAGGATTAAAAAGAGAAAACTAGGCCGGTCTTTTCCATGTGCTGTGTTAAAACAGATTGGCACCAGCTCCCAGCAACCTTTCCCCTGGGTTGTCTTCTTGTGTGTTTGCCTGTCTTTCACCAAGGCTGTCCTTGCCTCAGGAATAACTGGTGGCATGGTTTGAGTTAGTAAAACAGTAGAGAATAGCAAAGAAAGCCTTTGAGGGGGAGAAGGGTCCAGAGAAGGGAACGGTGATGCTGCTGGGAAAATCTCCATCAGGACTCATGTGAGACCAAGGAGAATGTCGGGAAAGTTTACAGGAGTTTCAGATGGACATTTCCTACTATTGAAATGGTTATACTGGAACTATTGTACTGGATGCAAGTGCTATATTTGGTGGGTTTTAAGTGCTGAAGTTTTTTAATTGCCGAAGAAGTGGTCAGGGCTTAAGGTCACTAATCAGTGACCATGATCTGACTATAGTCAGTATGAGCAAAAGGAGGGCAGTCCCAGCCAGTAATACAGCTACTAGATATTGCAAAAGAGCTAATATAAGCTAGGGGAAATTATGAGCCAAATTGACCAGGTGGAAAGAACAATAGCTAAATGACTGTGAATGGAAAGTTAAAGAACCCTTTAACATGTATTTGAGAGACAGTGAAAGAAACAATTTAGCCAGAAGCTTAACCTGACAGCTGTTAGAAATGAGAAAACAATATTGGGAAAACAGAAAAGGAAAGAGTTCATAGTGTTCATGAGGGAAAGGCTATGAAGCATCGTTCTAGTCAGTGTGTTTTGATTCACACCAGATCCTGATTCAGTCTCTGAAATTCCAGAGCGAGTGGATTAACCTTTGCTGATGAAGCTGATGGTGAGAGGCAGGTGAAGAGATATTGCATGCATCCTGATCAGCAAAGGATGCTAAAATATCATCCCAATAAAACGCTGGCAAAGGGGTGAAGTGGCTTAGGCAGGAAATAGCACTGCACATGGATCTTCCTTGCTGGGCTTGGCTGGGGCAGGAATAACATCTAACCCTTCTCCACTTCCGTAATGCAACAGTTTGAAGTAAATGCAGGGCAATCACCACTGATTAAAAAGCACAAGTCACCCCAAAACAGAGGCTGGGATTTGCAGACAGAGCTGTTGCAATCTCCAACCTGTCTCTGTCCTAGAAAGGTAACCAGCTCTTAACTCCTTTTCTTCCTACTGCAGTCTCTACTTGCCTACCACCCAATTGCTCATGCTTCAGCTATTTAAGGGAAACAATAAGGCTAATAAAAGGAAGTACCTCTGCCTGCAAATCTTTCCCCAAAGTCTGCTTGCAATTCCTATCAAGTTTAAAAGAAGCAAACAGGTTAGAAACACACAGGAAGACTCAAGAGCTGCAGTAAAACCTCATTTTCAGAAGGGATAACTTTGGGACGATCTTTGCTGGCCAAAAAACTCCCCCAGGGGTGATTAGGGGAAGCAGTCAGGTCAATGATGGCAGGGCCAGATAGGAAGAGAAACCACTTCCTTAACCCAGAGCAGAGCTGTATCTGGGGCATCATGGTCTTCATGTCCCCTTTGGGGGTTTCTAACACCACAGGAATGAGTGGGAATGGAGCTGGGCTACCCAGCAACCTCTGCAAGAGCTCCGTTTCTGAATGTCAGCTGTAGAATTCTTTTTTTTCATAGACTATTTATTCTCTGTACCAGAAAAATGTCAAAAGATGTATTTGATTTTTCTCTCCTGATATCTTACAGTAGGATGGCGCGTTACGGTGGGATTTCTGACTGAAGCAGCTGTAAGACGAAGGAAGGAAGATGCGTGTGACTAAGTTCACCTCGACCTTTCAAAGGTGCCACAGTGAATGCTTAGCCCCAACCCACTCAGCTGATGGGTGATAAGGGAAGTCCGCTCCGAGGAACAGAACAGCACAGTCCACAGCAGCTCACTGTGAGACAGAGAGACAATGCTCAGGGCAAAGACCACCACCAGCAATGGAAAATCTCCTGTCACATCCAGAAAGGGGCAGCAGCTGACCTTTGGAACCTAGCAAGTCCGGTGTGAATTGTGGTGGCTGCCAGCTGAGGCAAGGCTGACTTTGGCTTGCTGGGAAGGCTGCACTGCTGCCCGTCAGGGCTGTGCTGGAAACCACAGCACTGACATGAAAAATCACCACCAAACACCGGGCTCTTCCCCAGACACTGTGTCCACTTACACATCCCACCTGGCCAGGCACCAGAACAGCTGCCAGCGCTGCCAGGGGGCAGGTCCTAATCCTGCCTGGCTTTGCTGTGCCCAGTGCAGCCGGTGCTCGGCACTGTGTCCTCTTGGAAAACAGCCTTCTCTTGGCCCAGAGACTGTGACATGACTCTGCACACTGCCGTGAGGCACCAGCACCTGCTGGAGGAGTGCCCTGGGGAATCCATCCACTACTCATCTCCCTGCTTCCATAAAGCAGCTTCCTAGGAAAAATACCAGTGCAGCACTGAGGGATGAGGCACAGTGAGATTTAACTCAATGAAGCGATCATGTTCCTCTTTGGGGATCTCTCCACAGAATCCTGGCTCTGCCTAAATATCAATATTTTCCTTTGCATTTTCAGAGCATTTTCACCATTTCTATTTCTAATTTATGCTGCCAAAAGTATCCTAACATGAATTCTTCCTTACTGACTCAGTGCCTTTGCTGTCAGAAATCCTTGACACACACACACACATATCGGCCAAAAAGTACACAAGGAGCAAGAAAAAGCCACATGGAAGTGAAATTAATGACAGAATCATAGAATATCCTGAGTTGGAAGGGATCAACAAGGATCATTTAGTCCAACTCCTGAATTTTTAGAGGGCCTCTCTACCTGCCACCTCCAAGAATAACCTTTCAGCTCAGATTCATAATCTATTTTAGCAATGGAAAATTATATAACATTTTTCCAGTTTAGGGTGAGCTGAGCAACTAAAATCAGTCAGGAATCAACAGATTCTTGGTGTGCTGAATGGGAAAGACATTGGTGTCTTTTGCTCTGATGATCAAGGGAGACAAATAGTTAATGTGGTTCAGAGACACTGGAGCATGACTCCACAAACCTTTTAGGCAGAAGTCCTTGGCTTTGATAAATAAATCTGTCTTAATTATAAAATACTTTCTTTCTGGAGTGGACAGAGACATTAAACAGCATTAGTGGGGGCACAAAAAAATCTTGCCTTTGTAACACTTTGCTTTTCTACCCCTCAAAGGCTTCCTTTGCTATTCTCTACTGTTTTACTAACTCAAACCACGCCACCAGTTATTCCTGAGGCAAGGACAGCCTTGGTGGAAGACAGGCAAACACACAAGAAGACAACCCAGCATCGGGTATAAGTTGTATTACCTGACTGCAGCAATGAGAGCAACAGCACTGCTCTCCTGGTGATTAATTTCAAGTGCAGGCCAAACCCTTAAATTATAGGTAAAAGCTACCAGCAAGAGCTGGGAGGCCAGATCTCACCTGTGAGCATGTCCCCCTTCCTGCTTGGCTTGGCAGAGGATCCCCAAGGAAATGGGCACACTGCAGAAGGGCAGGTCCGGGAGGACAAGGTGCTTCCTTCCATTTGGTTAACAAACAATCAACAATCACTCAATCACCTCCCCACCTGCTGAGCAGCACTTTCACACAGACCATGCTTCACAGGTATAATGAAAAAGAGAAACAAGACTATTGCTGAAGGTCCAGTGCATGCCCACAGCTACTCCTCTGCCCGAGAGTTTTCCTTGCCCCACAGACAACATCTGGTTTCGTTCTTGGAAACCCATACTTCTTGCTACTTGTTTCCTTTTTCCTTGTAGCTGTTTACAAACAGGTTAACTGATTCTTCCACGGTTCTTCTGAGAAGTTAAATTCTCCTAGATTAACTCCCCAGTTCCTCCTTTTGAGGGGATGAGAGCACTTTCCCTGAGAAATGGGAGCTAAATAAAGGTGGGTGCCAGTAAGGGCTGCCAGGTCTTGGTTAAAGGCTTCTGCTCTGTGACTCTCACACACAGAGCGCTCCCCACGGGCCAGAGGCTTTGGTCTGTGCCCCTTCCCGCTGATCTGGGGCACTGGCAGGCCGGGGCTCCAGCTGAGTCCTGGTACAACCATGACACTGCAGGATTTAGCCTTGACTGTAACCAACACACTTTAGCCAAAGTTTTAAATCACTCAGCTCCCCAATCTGGGAAAGCCCAGAAATGAGAGACTAATGTAAGAGATATTGGATTGTCATCAAAACAAAACAAACTAGCATGCCTTATTACCAGCTTACTCTGGTTTCCTTCAGTCCTTGCTGGATTAAAGCTCCTGCATGTGTCACCGAGAGGCATTTCTTAGGAAAACTAAGATGACCAGAGCACCAGCATGCCCAAAGCCATCCCAGCCTGCCTGCTCACTAGAATGACTCGATGACTGCAAAGGGTTCAGGCAAACCCCAAGAGACTCCAGCTTCAGGGTCCCTGTGGAAGAGAGACCAAGATAATTTTGATAAACACAGCAGATTTTGGCAAATGCTGGGTGTGCACGGCAGGTCTGCTATGTGTCAGGATTCCAAAGGCCTGGAAGGTTTCCTCTCCAAGGGAGAGCAGGGCCTCTGAAAGCCACCAAGTAGCATGCACTTGGGTTTCCATATGCAAGGCAGGAGGAGAAGCTGAAAGCAATCAAAACCACAGCAGAGTCCGTGCATGGGTGTTTGTGATGCCCCTGAATGAGTTGTCCTCTTTCCTGTTTCGGATACAATGCCAGGGACATTACTTAAAATGCAGCTTTCGATCCTCCGCGCTGCCAGTGCTGCTCACTCAGGCTGAGAGACACTTGCACTGGGGGACCACAGAAATGACAAGACAACTTCAGAAATACAGAACCACAACCTTCACCCACAGGATTTTTTAGAGTTTTAGAAACAAAACCAGTACAGAATCTAGAGTCAGGGAGAGAGGAGACAGAGACAGGTAAGAGCTCGCATCTGGTTCACAGGCATGTATGCAAAATGTGAGAATTACAGGCTTGCAAGGGTTTGGGATGTCTTAGCTCAGCATCCTGGCATTTTTGCAGAAACTAAGCAGTGAGAAGCAAGCCCAAGTTTCTTTTCCTGGAGGGAGCAAGTTGGGACCCCTCAGAGCAGCTTTCCTGGGGACCTCATAAGCCCTAGACATGACATTGCAGATCCATAGAAGCAAACAATCTTCTTCACATCCCTCCAGCCCCAACAGGCCTCTGCAGCACCTCAGGGCACCACTTCATTCCTCTGCAGGGTTTGGCCAAGCCTGGGTCCCATTGCAGCCGGTGCCCCCAGGTGCTGTGTCACTGCTAAGTGTCACAAAACACCAAACTCACACTGCCTCCAAACTCACAGTCTGCATTCGAGGGAGCTACTCTGGGGCAGCACAAACCCTCCTTGCTGCAGCTGCAGTCATATTTCTGGCTGAGGAAGGAGGGTTAGGGCTGTTCCCAGGGCCTCTCGTCGGGCTGGGGCTCAGTCAGGAGCTCCAGCACACCCAGGCAAGTGACCACTGGCAGGAGGGGAACAAGAATTTCCATGCACTCAAAAGCCAGTGGAAGATGTGAAAGCTGAAACTTCTTCACTAAGTTTCCATGACCTGTAGTGTGTACTCCAACAAACACCAGAGTGTATTCCTGATTCAATCCTCCCTCAACTCAGGAGCAAGGGCAGTGAGCATGAGGTGTCCTCACGGCAGGTTGCCTACCCAGCTGCTGCACTTCCCTCTGCATTTGGTTTATGTTCATAGGAAATATCCTTGCCTAGATGGGAAAACACATGAAAGAACATTACTCCTGCTCCCTCTGCATGCAGGTTACATGTCAGGACATGTGCCTTGTGACAAGTTAAGAGGGCACATTTTGGGGAAGGGAAACTTTCTGACAACTCATCCCTAGAAGGCAGGCAGGTAATAATACTCCCAATGGGGTCCATCCTCACCAGGAGAAGGCAGCGCCTGACTTCAGTCACGATACGGTAATTTACAGCAGCAAAAAGTCCAGCAAAAAGAGCAGTGGCAAGAGCAGTGCTGGACTGCCCCCAAAAAGTGATGCAAAGTCTGTCACCCAAAATAAGCACAGGACATGGTCCCTGCTGCAGTCAACTGACATTTGGCAGCTCTGGGTGTCACAAGCAAAAGTTGCAAAGAGACCAACCAAAGGGTTGTGCTGGTATCCCAAGGGACAGGCTTCCCTCTCCCAGGAAGGAATGCCCTTCTGGAGGCACTTTCTGGACCGCAGGTTTCCAAGCGTGCAAAGAGGGAAGTTGTTCTCAAACAGCTCTCCATTTTCTCCCTCCTATGCTGTGCACAACATCCCATGGCTTTAAAACCAGAAGAAAAAAGTGAAAAGGGAAGTGCGTATTTTCTCTCCAATCCCTTATGCTATCCACCTGTCCCACAACCCTTCCTATTCACTGCTTCTTTACAGAAAAGAGATTTCGGGAGCATTATATGATGCTAGCAAGGGAGAGAGCCAGCTCTGTGAACTCCCCACCTGAGGCTGAACAGAGAGGTGAGAGCTTTTACCAACAAGACTGAGTGCAGACAAGCACTGTCCACCCAACTCTTCGCTATTGTTGGAAAGAACACGTATCAAGACGTCCACAGTTGAAGCTACAAAAGACATAAACACCTCTCCTTTCAAAGGCCCTTACTCAAAACTGAACTGGGATGCAATAAATCAGCCCCCACGTTCACACAGAAAAAAACAAAAAAAAATTAAAAAAAAAAGAAAGAAAAGAAAGAAAGAAAGGAAGGAAGGAAGGGGAAATTTAGATTAGTCACAAAGAAGTTCCCCCGCCTGCTTCTCTGTGCATAAAGCAATCTCCTGAAGGCACTGTCTTCACTTCATCTCTGCTCCTGGGACAGGAGCTCATCAATCCCCTGCTCCCTCTGGGCTCCTGCTGTGCTCCTGGCCCCTTCCCTAGCAGCTGCTGGCAGTGAGGCTGGGATGGAAGGACAGCCAGATGTAGAGCCAAGAGATCGAGAGCAGATGGATTGTGAAAGGGGACCTGTGGAGGATGAATGGAAACACTGGCGAAGAGGACAGGTTAGGAACACGCTGCACCTCGTGTCTGCAGTTGCTCAGTGGATATTGCTGCTTGCCTGCCTGATTTACCTTGGTATAGATTTTCTGCGGCCCTCAACGGTAAGAGCTCGTGTTCAGCCCTTTGTCTGCTGGCCTGTAAAGCTTTGTATGGGCTTTCTTTTGGGTTTCTTTTCAAGAAAAGAAAAAAGCTTTTAAGTTTATCCCTATTCAAATCCCAAGTTTTTAATCCCTTCTGTATGATAGTAACTCTTAATTTTTTTTTTTTTAACTGTCTCTCCTCAAAATAACATTCAGTATTGCCCAGTGCAGGGTTTGGGGCCAAGTTTGCAGGAGAGGGACTATTCCAAGAATGCTTTTTTCACTGACCCCTGGGGAAGGGACGTCTGACTCCCTCCCTCTCTCCTCCCTCCTTGCAGTGACTTGTGCGTATTTCCATTTAATTTAATAAGATCATGTGTGTGAATGACAACCCAATTTGCTCATAAACACCTCCTGAACTTTTGAAGTGTACCATATGGCAGGCAGATGTGTGAGAAAGCAAGTTACCCTGTGCCAGCTCTAGCAAGACCCCCCAACACCTTTGGGTGGTCTCAGCCTGCCCATAAAGTGGGGTTAGGAGCAGGCATCCACGTCTGTGCGTGCGTGAGAAAGGCTGGTGTGTCCACAGAGAGTTTCGTGTGTCCACACCAGAGCAAACAGTATAAATAACAGATGCTTGAAGCTCACAATACTCTAGCATGAGCTTCAGCAAATACATGTTTGCCTCTCTCACGTTTGCAGGCTGGTGGATTGTCAGCAACCTTTCACTGCCACTTCGGTGCTGCTTGTGCAGTAGCGACTTCTCCTCTCACTCCTTCTCCAGGAGCTTTGTACCACTTTAAAAGTTGTTGTGCTTCGTTTTACCCGAGTTCATTCTTTCCTCCCACCTAGGCTTGGCACAGAACAAGCCAAGCATGTAACCATGCAAGAGAGAGATGGCCTCATGCTCTGGGTCCTCTGCTGTTTAATGAAAACCCTCATGCTTTGCACAAGTTTCACTGACCTGAGTCTCATAGCAATGACCCTGATAACTGTGAGAGGTAACTCTTGTCATTCAGGTCAGTCCTCTTCTCCTTCCACTAGTTTGGGAGGGAGAAGTTGCACTGTAAGCCAACAGAGGAGAGCAAGCAATCACACTGCTCAAGGTGCAGAAACCCCTCCCAGGTCACACTCTGGCTCTGAAGCCTCATCTCTCAGTATCTGGCTGAAAAATGTAAAAATGTTCCTCTTCCAGAGGAATATAGCAGGCTCTGACATTGCTGCTTGTGAGCCTTACAAACCCAAGGGAGCAGCAGCAGGCGAGGGGACACAGTACATGCCTGGAGTTTCCCTTCCTCAACAGAAACAAGTGAACCAGGGTGCTCAAGGAGCAGCAATGGCAACAGACGAGAAGTCCAGGTCCTGGGAATCACCAAAGGATTTTTCAATTTTAAACACTTGCTAACTACAGGGCTAAGACTGGTTTCTATTATTATAACAGATAGCCCTGGTGTCCTGTTTGGACTGCACTGCACTGTGCAGGAGTGGTCTCGAGGGCTGTACATGGGGGGATTTCATTGCAGTGCAATTACAGGGCTCAGCTGGATAATCATGAACTGACCATATAAATGTCTCCTGAATGGGCAGCAGTATTGATCCGACTTGACTTTTGGGGCAGTTTAGGGAGATGGATTTTATGGAAGTAGGGGCACAGCAGCATGAGAGTGGCAGGCTTGGGAGTGCTGGTCCTTGGGAGCGAATGAGTGGCTCTCCCTATCCTTGGGAAGAGTCTCCTTCTGTTCTCCAAGGTGCAGAGTGCCACACTAACTTTATTCACAAGGGAATAACTGTGATTTTCATAGAAAGACCATATTTGATTCCTTTCCATTGTCCTCATAGAAACATGGCTCTGAAAAAAAAAAAACCCTCCTGGACTGTTGTATGAAAACACAGCGTAAATAATGTCATGGCACATACTCAGGAAAGTCAGCATCTGCAGCCCAGACTGTGCTTAACAAAAGGGACAGTGATCTCGTTTCTGTCATGATACCACTTGGAGAACAAACCTCACCTGTGATTTCCAAATGAGGAAGTTAAAACAAAGGCTAGTGATAGTCTGCTCTTGCATCTGCAATTCCCACCTCTGCTGGAATTGCCTTCTCTCGCCACATCCTTCCTCTTGCATGGGAGGTAAAATCCCTGATCCTAATAGCTCCTGGTGAGAAGGTACAACCCACTTCCAGAGAACAGTCACCTTCCACCTGTGGGACACCTCCACGTGTGACACAGGCAGTTGATCACAGCAGTCTCCTCAATCAGCCCCCTGAGGTTTGCGCTTTGTGCGGTACAAACTTTTTCTGGAAACTTCTGCCACATGGCATGGCTCTGGACACAGTGTCCCAGCCAGGAGGAGTTCTCCTGTTCAAGGATCCAGACCAGGCAGAAAGGAAGAGTCTGTGTGTAAATGACACATGGAGATCTGAAGCTGTCAGTAAGAAGCACCTCTGTGTCCTCAGCCCTCCCGGCATCCTTTCCCACATGCCATACGAAGGCAGAACAGAGAAACAGAGATTACTAACTTTGGTATGAGCTCCCAGAGCCCTTCCAGTACCACCAATACAATCTCAGCAGGATTTACCAGTAGGTACCTGCAAAGTGCTTTGAGATCATGCAGTAACTGGAAGAGATACGCAAAACAGGTAATTTGCATTAGTGACAATGGGGTTGATATAAGTGCAACAGGTTTGTCACCCCAGCTGCCTGTGTTTAATACACCCTGTCCACCAGTGGCCAGATCCCACAGATTGTGGTAGATGTTGTTTGACGGCAGACACTCAGTGCTTTGCTATTGTCTTGTTGAAAAACTACCTGGAAATCCCGGCTGCCTGAGCGAGGAGAGAAATGCTTGTACACTCAGGCGCCTAGAATAAGAGCAAGCATGAGATTCCAGCTGAGGCAATGGATCGGGACGTTAATGCCAAGGGAGCTATTTCCACCAGAGTCGCCGGGCGACTAAAGGTTCTGTTTGCCAGTGGTGTCCAGCCGCGCCGGTGGAGCAGGCGCGTAGTATCAGCCGTGGCAGCACTAGAGGGTGCCAGAGCAGACCTTTCCCAGCACCAGCACCCAGCTCACCTCCGGCACAGAGCGCACAGGGCAGCCGGGCTCCCGCCGCCTTCCGCTGCCGCTTGCCTTTGCCCCGAACCTGCTGACAGTCTGTGCTCACACTCTGCACGTTCCCTGCGCTCAGCGCTGCTCTGCCCCTGTAACACCTGAGGCCGAATACATGAAAGTCAGCCCAATCCACATCTCACCAGCACACCTTCTCCCCTAGGAAGCCTTGGGCATAGGTAAAGAGAAGAACACAGAGCACTGAGCCTAAGCTTTCACTCTTTAATCAGGCAAGACACTGAAGACTTGTGGTTGTGCAGAGGCTGCAGATTTGGGTCTCCTGTGGTTATGACGAGAGACAAGTTTGAGATGCGAAGTTCAGATTTAAAAATCCAATAGAGAAGCTCGATGTTTTGCATATCTGACCAGTAAGATACACACTTCTGTATTTGCATTCACTTTCTCTGTTATATTCATAAACTACAAATCACAGAATCATAGAATGGTTTAGGTTGGAAAGGACCTTGAAGATCATCTCTTTCCAACCCGTCGCCATAAGCAGAGAGGGACCCCTTCCACTGTCCCAGGTTGCTGAGAGCCCCATCCAACCTGGACTTGAACACTTCCAGGAATGGAGCATCCACAGCTTCTCTGGGCAGCCCGTGCCAGAGCCTCCCCACCCCCACAGGGAAGAATTTCTTCCTAATACCTAATCTAAACCTGCCCTCTGTCATTTAAAAATCATTCCCCCCTCTCTTATCACTCCAAGCCCTTGTCAAAAGTCTCTCTCCAACTCTCTCTCCAACTCTCTTGAAGCCCCTTTAGGTACTGAAAGATGCTTTAAGTTCTCCCTAAAGCCTCCTCTTTCCGAGACTGAACAACCCCAGCTCTCTCAGTCTGCCTTCATAGGAGAGGTGCTCCAATCAATTTTAAACCCATCTCAATGCACGTAAGAGCCTCTAAGAGACACACACCCAGTAATAGCCTGACCCAAAGTGCAAGGAACCATAAAGCCAGACCCACCCCTTGGAGCCCTGCAGGAGGGTGAGACAGGGTCCCCGCTCTGCGAGCAATGCCTGTCTGCCAGGTGCTGTGAGGCAGACTGTAAGTCAGGCTCGAGGAGGTCGTGCAGGAGGACTCTGCACCCCAAGGTCCTTCCTTGCTGTCTGGTCTGACTCGATTACACACACCAGCGTGGTTTTCTAAACAAAACCAACACTGCCCGGGGTGCTCTGGAGGGCTCAGCACTGGGCTGGAAGTTGCACTGGCTGGGAACCACACTAAAATAATATTTTACAATAATGATATAAAATCAAGTCCAGATCATAGCTGGCTGGCAGCAGCTGTGGCACCGAGGCTGCCTGCTGTGCTTTTGGAGATGCAGCTGCTCTGGCCCTGTAGGGAACGAACAATCCTGGCTGGAAAATGAAAGTGATAGCAGCAGCAGTGAGGTGCCAGCCCAGTGCCTTAAGGAGGATTTATCTTCTTTGTTTTCCAGACTCAGAGCGACAAAGTGCCATGGACCCACATCCGGTACACAGGTGGGTGTTGGGGTGGGGGGACCCTGGCCCCTTGGTGATCCCCCAGTGCAGCAGCCACCACTGTGCCACATTCCCCTGGCACACTGGCAGGGCTCCTGACTCCCCACTCTACCACAGTCCCCAGGGACCTCCATGGCATCCAGTGGCCCCTAAAATACCTAAATGGCTCTGATGTGCTTTGTGCCACAGTGATGGCTGTTTCTACTGATGGAGGACAGGTACCAGGCGAGCTGTCAGGGGGAGAGGGACCAAGCCTGCCCCAGTGCTGCAAGGGGCCAAAATGAAACAAATGGGTTTTCCCAGAGCACAACAAAATACCTGAAAATCTGCGTGGATTTCTGCAACCCTCACCTATCTCCTAAAACAAGCTTTCACTCTGTGAATGAACAAGAAGGGCATTTTTGAGAATTTACTAAGTATATGTAGCACGCTCTTGGGGTATTTCTGAAACAAGTCAATGGTTTCCTGATTTATGAAAAATGTAAATGATTTCCTGGGGAAGAGTGGGTGAGAGCACACACCATATCAGATGTACTGCTCTGTGTGCCAGCTACATTGGATGTTTGTCCAATGACACGCCTCAAAGATAAAACCAATTACTAAAATTTTTAAATAATACTGAAATATTATTGACAGTTTTACTTTTAGTTACACGTGTGAGGCAGCAGTGAGTCCAACCTAATAGAAACTCATGTCCTTTAGAGGAAAAGCTGAGAAATTTGAGAAATTTGGCCCCAGCCCAGAGGGGCTGTGCTGCCTGCCTGGAGACCTTTGGGTGCCCTGGTCCCAGGGGTTTCTGCTGGTGTGCTGAAAACCCAGGGGCACAGCAGAGAAACATGACCAGCATAGCCCCACGAACTGTTACTACTCATTCAAAGAGAGAAACTTTCATGCTAAGTTCCAGTTGAATTTCTCCTTATTCTGCTTAATTATTTCCTTCTGTTTCTGTCTCTATGCTGCTCTTTTATGCTGTCTTCTGTTAAAAAAAACCCACAGCCAAACCCCAAGACAAATATTTATGTCACCAGCATCTCCACTTTTTTTCTTCCTTCCAGCTCTGATGCTTTTTCCTCATCTTATTTACTGTCTTAATTTTCCTGTTCTTTTTATGAACCTGTGTTTCTAAACTCACAGTGATGCTTTACTTACTGTATTTTTCTGTATTCTAAGACATAGAGTAAGTAAATAGTGCATAATAAAAATTTGGAGGAGTAATCCATATAAACTATGTGCCAAAAGGCACAGCTTAGTCAAGAGTGGGAACCTGTAAGTTTTCATGGTAGATGATGTCTGTCTGGAGTGGATGATATTCTACCTCTGGTCTGCCCTGTTCTCTAGTTCACTCTTCCCTTTCTTATATTTTTCAATCTTTCCTGCATTCAGCTGATATAAAACAACCCATTTCCTAGAAGACATTTGTCATCATGGGATCATCTTTGCTTTCTTCCATTCCAGGTAAAAGCACCAAAGGAGTAGCCATGAATCTCACTGCCGAATTAGGCCCTATTCAGATCATAAATGGTTCCATCGTGATCCCCTGTGATGGCCTCTACCTCGTGTCCCTGAAGAGTTCCATCTACCGGGAAAAGAAGGACTTGCTGAAGCTGACCCTGCAGGGGACACACAAGACAACCAGCAGTGCCCTGTGGGAGCAGACCGTGCAGAGCAATGACACCACAGTCAATCTCACCACAGTGCTCTTCTTGTTTGGTCAAGACAGCATCACTCTGTGGACCAACTCCAACGCCAGCATCTCGGATCTGTCATTTAGCCTGGTGTTAGTAAGTGACACCAAGTGCAAGTTTAGGAGCTGATGGATGAAATGCAACATGGAAAGTATAGCCTTCCCTACCAATCTGTAGGTTTTGTACTTGTACAGGCAGATTGCTCTAGAATCCCTCCGGGGGCTGTGGAAAGCCTCAGTGGGAGTGCAGATAAACCACAGTGCAGACAGGTTTTATATAGCGCATGCAGGGTTCACCCCTTTGGAGCTCTGTGCAGATGATTTGCTACCTAGGATGGATCTTTCCAACACTGGGGAAAGGGATGCACAGAGCTCTTGAGAACAGTAATGAAAGCCAAAGAAAGTCACCCAAGCTTAGCTCATATTCAGAGAAACCCTGGGTTTCTCTATTTACTTGACAGTATCTGTATATAGTAGAAATGTGCTGTATTTTTCTCAAATAAAAGTCTGGTAAGTCAGGAAAATACCTCAAGTGTCTTGAAGCCATTGGGAGTAGGAGGAGCACAAGTCTGCTCAACAACCCTTTGCCTGGCAAGACGGAAAACTGGGAAGAGGCAGCAAAGGAATGCCTTTGGAGTGATCCAGAGAAAGGCTGTCCGACAGTAAAAGGCCATGAAAGAAGGTGTTATTTTGAAATGAGCTGACAGGACTGCACTGGACAGCAGAAGCACAGGTCCTGCACTGACCGTGGGGTTTTGGGGAGCAGCCTCTGAGAGTGGTGGCCCACTGGCTGTTCCAGCTATCTGCAGACTACTGAAGCCTGACCCAAAGGAATATCTATATTTACATCTTGAGATGTAAGGTCTTAGAGAAAAATCTCCTTCAAGCACACACACTGGCTTGACCCAAAAGTGATCCAGGCACATAAACACTTGAGAAAACATGAAGACTTCTAGATTTGGTGAGTTCTCTCTAATGGACCAAGTGAAACCTCCAGGTCTGCACATCCTTTCCTCAGGGAGGACTCAGATGGTTCTTGTGACTCCCCGTGACTTTGTCACACAGGTGTGCACCAGGGATTCACAGGCATGACCCCCTCGAGGCACCTGTACACACCTGCCTGGCTCCTGCTGGAGTCAGACTGCTCTCAGTGATCCTGGGCTGCTCATCCCCGTTCTCGTTGCAGCCTGGGGCTACTGGAGACAAGTCCTGCCCTGCCCATGCTGCAGGCAGCACATGACCTCAGCACAGCCAGCAGCTGTGTGATTTTTGGTTGAAGTGAGGCAGATTTTAAGGGCAAGTTGACTCTGTGTCTCCCAATGAGCTCCATCAACATTCCAGCATGTCACTGCTGGCTGTACACTCCAAAGTCTTTTGTTAAAAGTATTTATGTATTTAAATGATAGGCGTAAGAATGTTACATTAGATTTCTTAGAAACACTGGGAAGGGATCAGACCAGGTTGTCAGCCCTGAACTCCTCTTTGAAGGTGCTCCCAATGCCATGGACTGTTCCGGCTTTGCAGGCACCCAGACACCCAGACCTGGACTGACCCGCTCATGGCTGAGCACTCCTTCAGGCTCAGGTGCTACAGGCAACTAAGAAAATCTTCCAGGCCTTGGAGAGCTTTCCATGTGCTTTAGGCTAATGAACTTCCCTACCTGGGCCAGGCCAGAGCCTCAGGGGAAACCTCAGTGGCTGAAGCAGTTACTCATGTAGTGCCAAGAAGCAGCTTTTCTCCTCTCAACTGAGAAGCTGTGGCTGACTTGCACCCACAGAATGCTCATCATTAAGGGATATTTGGGCTTTTAACTCTGGCCACACTGACCACCACAGGACCGAAAGCAGCTGCACCCTGCCCCGAGGCTGGGGATTTGTCACACTCCCCAGCTGAAGTGAGAATATGTTTCTCTTCCTAAAAAATAATAAAATTTTCCTTTGTAATATTTGGGCTTGTAGTGTCCCTTGAAGGTGGGGGCTGGGGGAGAAGGAGTTTGGCAGTGACTGGTGAATTATACATTCAATGTTTGAGCAGGCATTTCCACTGGTAGGAAAACTATACGCACTTTTCACATACTTCATTTTTTTTACAGTTCAGCTGTTGTTTCAGCTCTCCACAAGGGTGTGCAGGGCTGGTGCTTCCCAACATGTGCTAACACAGACAGGGCAGGCCATGTCAGTGGTGTGTACAGGGGTGCACAGGACAGCAAGAAAGATTAAGCCTAGAGAACACAAATGCATTTGTTCTTTGGAATGCTGCACCCTTTCTTCTTGTTTAGAGCAGGAGAGGGCATTTCACACACTGATTCCACTGCACTTCCAGGCTGAACTAGACTGACCTACATATATACATATACTTGCAATTGTCTTGAAATAAAAGTTGAAACAATTCAATTCCTGATATTAATTACTTGAGGGACTGACTGTCCTCATCAGTGAATTTCCATACCACCAGCTTTTGTTTGTATCTGGAGACCCCTTTGATGAGAAAGTCTCTTTGATATAAGAAACATTAATTTTTGTTCCTGGGGTTGTTAAGGCCTTGTAGCAGCTCATAGATGGTGCTAGAGTCCCATCTTACAGCTCAGTTCAGCCAGGTCAGTGCACTGAGGGTTTAGGTCCCCCCTCGAAACCGGAGGTATGGAATGCAAGGTGGGACGAGGCAGTTTCTGGAGACAATCCCTAACTCCAGAGGGGCAGCACATTCTGCTTCCTGTGCTTACTGTCACTGAAAGGGGACCTCGTGGTCTGTCCTCCACAAGGCTTTCCATGAGGGCCGTTTCACAGGACAGAGCCATCAGCTGAGTCATTACTGTGATTTTTGTCTAACGTGCTGTTACACAAGCTACAGAGGTGGCCACTGTGTACTCCTTCCCTTCTCTCTCTTCTTTCCTATCTCTCCTCATTCACATGAAAAGAAAAGGGCACAGTGACAAAGCTGATATAAGAGCCATGGCCACCCCTGGGGAAGGAGCTGGCCTCACTGCTCCCTCAGAGCTCTTGCTCTCCAGCTGAGAAGGAACTACTGAAGGTGACGCAGAGCAGATGGGATGCAGGCTGCTTCTCCTTACACAAGAAATTATGGGAAACTTTTAGAGTCCATTCATATCCACATGAAAATAACTTTCTACCACATATGGTTATGGTTATGGATAATGAGCCTGTGGTTTTTCAGACACCACTAACATTTCATTAGGCAGGGTGAGCCACAGCTATTACCTGTCAGCTTTGCTAGCCAGAGAGAACAGAAGGCTGAAGTATGTTTGACAAAGTGCAGCTGACTGCTGCTGGTGTAGAGCTGGCACTGTCCAGCTCAGGCAGCAGAAAGCATAGGAATTTAGTTTCCTTATTCAACTATCAAAAGGGGGAAGTATGACATAGAATCAAGCAGCCTCCTGCAGTAACTAGTTGGGAAGGTTTGATTTATTAGACTTTTCTCAGCAACATCTCTAATTTCAGAGCTGTTCTCTGAGCTGGCAGTTGGTTCCTGTTTTCCAAGGGATCCAGACCAGCCCCAGAGATTCTTGTTTCCAGCTATGGGGTAATCCACCAAAATAAGCAAATTGAGCAACACAGTCACTGAGGACTGGGAGGAGTTAGTGCCAGGCCAGAAAAGGACAATGACGAGAGAGTAGCAGAAGGATTTATCATTGCCTGCACCCTTATATGCCCTAAGGCCAGGGAGGATCAGAGAGGTTATTTGCTCATTTTCCCAGTGGATGAGGAAGGCTGTTAAGGGTTTCAATCTCCAAGTGGATGGCGAAGGCTGTTAAGGGTTTCCTTCTCCAAGTGGATGAGGAAGGCTGCTAAAGGCTCAGTTCTCCAAGCAGATGAGTAAAGCTGTTAAGAGCTAGCTATCCAAGCAAGCAGACTGGAGACTGGGAGCACATCTCCCCATGGAGATGCCAAGCAGTGAGGCAACGTTCTGGCAGCTGTTCAGCATCCCAGAGCAGAACATACTCTGTTGGTACCCCACATGCTGTGCTGGGAGAGGCTCTCTGTGCCCACTGCACCAGGAAGGAGGAGCCTGAGGACTAGAAAACCCACAGACCAGGGCAGAAGAGGACAGTGGGGCTGGGTGACATGTCCCAGGGGAGCAAGGATGCTGGGCACAGAGCCCAGGCAAAGCACAGGGAAGGAGAGCTCAGGGGAGATGCGAAGCTGGTAGCAGGTCCATGGATTGACTGTCTTTAGGATTTTGGCACTACAATGTAGGAGTTGGAAGGCAGGGCTAAAGGAGTGCTTCTCCTGTGAGTTCACTCTCAGTGGACCAAACCTCTGCAAACACCTAAACACAGCCACTGCCTCCTCAAACACCCACTTCCTCCTCCTGCACAATTACCTTTTAAGTATGACAGCTCTGTACTCTTGTTCACCTGTTGTCTCAGGGGGATTACAAGTCCCACCTGCTCACAAGCATAAGAGCACTCCCATTCCTGGACCTGCACTTTCTCCAGCCTCTGCAGTTTCTGAGGGCTGGTAGTCCATGCTGTGCCTTGGTGGCCACCCAAGGCACAGGGTGCAAAGCTGGGCCTCTGGCCAACATGCTTGGATGGTCTGTCAGTGCTCAGAGAGTAAATAGGACAAAGTTTGGGGCAAGATAAAACTTGATGTGGTCACATGTACTTTCATGTACTTTCCTAATAATTGCATTCATTGTTTGCTTTAAGGCAAAATTCACACCTATTTACTGGCAATCCAGAGACCTGTTTCATTTCTTCATAAAGAAAAGGTGGTATTGAACACACTGCAAAGTTAAACATTTAACCCAGCATAGGATCTGATTCATAAAGGATACAGCAGCCAAGTACATGCCTGAGACAAGGTATCACTGGTCTTATCTCATGGAGTTCAAAGTACTCACTTTCCTTTGTCTTGTTTCTATTACTGGTAGGGTCTGCTTATTTGGCTTACTGTCACCAGCATGGAAAGTGAGTAGAACACATACATCCAATGGGGACAAACAGATGAGATTTGGTTTCAGACTTTTTAGGGGTTATGTGCAGCATTTTGAAACATTGGTTGGTTTGCTTCTCCCTTTGTCACTTCCCATAGGACCCAGAGACACTGACACAGTGCCAACAAGAAACTTCTTTAATGTCTCATATGTGCTAGGGTAACAGCTGGACTTGATAGTCTGAAAGTCTTTTCCAACCTCAATGATTCCATGGTTCCATGTGTTCCACCCTTGAAAATGTGAAGAACTAACTCTGGCAGCTGTTCACCTACTCTGAAAAGCCTCAGATTATACATTGTCCCCAGCAGTATCCACACTTTACAAGAAAAGGTTCGCTCCAGGTCACAGGAGACAAATCCCACTGCATTTCCAGTTGGTTTCAATAACTCAAGTCATCTCCCAGGTGTGCCTTGTGTTATGCTTGATCCTTTTCCCAAAAATATCCTTTCTAGTAGCAGGGGTAGGTGCTGCCTTGCCATGGCAGTGCTTCATGGCCCATGTGCCAAATCCTGATGTTTGCACTGACTGTGCTGTCACGGATGCAGCCAGACACCTCACCTGCCCCATTCCAGAAAAAGCCAGGAGTCCTCCTTGCTGTTGTGGGTACAGTCACATCCACCTTTGTCCCATGCCTGGGTTTGCAAAAATAACTGCAAAGAAACAGATGGAGAGACAAAACCCTCTACTGACCCTGCCGACTCCCATAGGGATCCACACACAGTTTGGACCAGAGAAGCTCTAGCTGTCTGCAAGAACTGTGCTGCAGGTGGTGTTGGTCTGAGCTGAACACCAGTCACACCATAAATAATCCAAGATTTGAGGTCAGTGCAACAATGCTGAGTAAAGAAAGCTGTGTTAGACCAGAGAAGAGGCTGAATCAGTGATCAAAACCTAAACTTGGTGGAAACAACTGGTGCTGTGTAAGTAATGCCTGCCATGCTTCACATTGTAAATACAGCTGAACAAAAGAGCAGAGAGAGACAAAATCACCAAAGGGTGCCGAGCAGGGAAAGCTCTGAGGGGTTTTCCAAGCAGATTGTGAAGATGGCTTTGCTGAGAGACAAGTGTCTCCCCCATGTGTGTTGGGTGCAAGCTCTTGACCTGCAGATGAGTGTTCCTGTCTGTGGCTGGGAGCAGCTCCTGCACACAAACTCCCCAGAACAGTGTGTTTCAGATCCTGGGAAAACCACACTCACAGACCATATACAGTGAGCATAATTGCAGTGAGCACTGTAATTAGCCCTGGAAGGCTTCTGGGAAGGAAACGCAGGCTGGGACAGTACGTTGGCTTAACAGCACCCAAGGCAAAGTAGTAAACCATACAGCATCAGGAGTCACTGTAACACAACACATCCTACCAAATGGATGTAAAATCACATTGTTTTAAATAAGAATTATTGTGATTGAAAAATAAGCTAGTTTAGTCATAAGTCATAGTTATAAGTCAAAAGGAAAGAACACAGTTCTCTCAAGTAATGAAAAATGACCTTATCTATTGAGGGTCGTCTGCATAAGCACATTAATTAAAGTGTTTTGTTTAGCAGTGATGCCTCTCAGATGTTTCACTTCTTGTGTATATTTTCCTTGGGCATAAGGCTGTTCTATAATCCCACCCTGAGGGAAACATTTTCTGGTCTTGTAATTCTGGAGCATAGCTCTGAATGAGTGGCTTTGTCTACATCAGCTCTATCCTGGAGACACCAGCACTCTCTGGTCACTGTGGCCCCAAGGGCGTGTGAGAGCAACTTGGTTTTTTTCCTTTGTCCTGTTTTGCACCCTCTCTCCCAAACTGAGCACAGTGAGTCAGATCTCGAGGTCTGAAACTTGGTTTTTCTCCTTGTCCTCCTGACCATGATCATCAAAAGCATGACTATGTCAAACTACTTCAAATGAAAGTACATTTGGTCTCATTCTTGCAACACTTTGACACTTGCACTTTCTCCAAACCCAGGAAACTGCAACAAATTTAGACAGATTAAGCAGGGACTGCGGTTACGGGTATTGTGTCACAAATATCTGAGGACTGTCCATCTCAGTTTAGCTATTTCTAAGCCTGTTCTGCAATGCTTGCACACCCTGCAAACACACGTGCAGATATGCCAGGTGTACCACGTTTTCCTCACAGCTGCTCTAAGACCAGCTTCAGCAAATAGCAAGGCATATGAATTCAGCAATGCAGTGGCAAAACGAACCTCAGGCCCCGACTCACAGTTTCGTTTAAATTGTCCTGAATTGCTGTGGTGGTTTTCCACAGCTTGAAATACCAGACTGGGCACTGGGAGGTTGCAGGAATCACTCTGACACTGTTCAGACGATGGAGAGTTTTGCTTGCTGTGGTTCTGGTCGTAGACAGCTGTGTTGGGTCTGACTGAGGTAAAGCTCACAGCCCTTACAGGGCTCTGCTTTGCAGTGGCAGCTGGATGGGCCTTCAGTGTTTTGGCTACTGCCGAG